>JARPRG010000289.1:1078447-1135667 GCA_031001745.1 Hartigia nigra
ATGATACTTTACACCGGAAGACATATCGTTTTACTGCAACTAGCCGCGCGCAAATACGTTATAAAAAAATGTGTAACGCAGTATGTAAGAGTAAGCACTGTAGTTTAGAAAAGAAAAACTACTTATCATAGAATATCACCGATTCAAATAATTTCGCGCTTTGAGAAGATGGTCTTTAAGCATGTTTTACTGAAAGAGCTAACATCGAACTGCTTTCCGGGGGAATGAATTCCCATGGATCAATAAGGCAAAGTATAGCTGGCCTTCTACAGTCAGCTCTTTGCTAAAAATAGTATAGATGGAATATACGCAGGTTTCTGCCCATACTTCAAACCTACACTTTGATCTTAAAGTTCACTTTAAATTTTTAAGGTACAGAAAATCCACGAAATTTGTTATCGTTCACACTATTTTTGGATAATTCATTCAATTTTCTTTTCGATGGTAAGAACATCATGGGTCATTGAATTATAATTACAAATCAAGCTCATGAATTTTTAGAGAGTAATGAATTAAAGTGGTTTATGAATTAAAAATAGCATGCCTTACATTACAGATGATTACAGTGGAAGAACAGTAATTTGAATATTTATACTGTAGTTTGAACTTTATGAGCAATGATGAATAATCCAAAGATTTCTCACATTAGGGTGGCTAATTAGTGGCTTTGTTATAATCTATGGTGTGTACAATTAGAAAATTCCATCTAACGGTAAGATGAGTTTTGAGTGTGAAGTATACAATAACACTGCAGATGTTTTAATAGTATAACAAAAAAAAACAAGATGTTAACCTTGAAAGCATTGTATTTCGC
Source organism: Hartigia nigra (assembly GCA_031001745.1). Taxonomy (NCBI): domain Eukaryota; kingdom Metazoa; phylum Arthropoda; class Insecta; order Hymenoptera; family Cephidae; genus Hartigia; species Hartigia nigra. The sequence goes on from JARPRG010000289.1 coordinate 1,079,262, forward strand.
CTCTGATTGATCGTATCATCTGATCTTTAATGCTATTTCGAATTTCAATTCAGCATATGCTTTCAAAACCTATAACATTTATAGTAAACATTACAAAATTATGTCCATTGGCGTATTGTCCGTTTTTGCAGTTTTAAGTTCTTTGGAGTACTATCGGTGTTTTTGAAAATGAGCCATATGGCTGAAAACATTATTGTGTCTCTGTTTATTGTATGATTTCGATGGAGACACTAAGATATTCAAAAACTGAAGACATCATTTGTTAATGCGATTGGACTCTAATTATCAGTTGTTTCAGTTACTCATAATAGGCGTTGTTATATGATTTTTAATTTTATATCACGCATAAAATTGTTTTAAAATACAAAAATATTAAAAATTGCATCGTAAAAGAAATAGTGCAAATTAAAGGCAGTGGCATATCAATAGGCATTTCATGCAAATATCAAATACGCGAGTTTATGATATAACAACTTATATATTTATGTACTAAATAAAACATGTAACACATTACATCGTATAAACATATAATATAATGTATATTACAAATATTATATGCACTGTCCAGTTACATAATATACATATATATTTATATTATACGTATACGTATGCGTTTGACATATAGTTACATATATAATAAAATAATATATAATGAACTTTGCCCAAAAGGAAATATGTATTACTTTTTTTCCCTTACCATGTAATGTAATTCAGTTTCCTTTTTGTTGCTCTTCTTTAGTTCTTCTGAGAATTCGTGATTTTTGTGCAATAATTTTCCATATCCTGTAATATCGATACCAGAATTGTTATCGAAAGAAAATGGCTCAGCGTACACATGTTCTTCATGTTTAAAAGTCGTAGATTGGTGTTTCGCGACATCAGTGAACGTTGTCAATTCAGTAGATAATCTCTTTAAGGCAGAGCTTGCCAACAACGTGTCATAAATTTCGTCGTTACTAGAGTGCATATAAAAGATCGAATTTTTTTGTAAACCATCAGATTTCGTATAAAAGTTGCCGGACCTTTCCAAAGAAGTTGATTTTTCATCTGCCAAGTACGTCTTAAAGTCAGGATTTTGTATCTGCTCGTACACGGCTGGACTAGCACAATTTAATGAAGGCAAACAATCAAAAGTAAAATTCCTCCTACATGGAGAATCTGGTATTTTAGGTAAAGAGCCCAGCACTCTTGTATTTTGGATTTCTCGACCGGATGTATCTACTCTTTTTTGTGAATCATTTTTACCGCATAATATATCGCCTTCGATATCGCATTCCAAATTAGTTTGGGAGTTGAATCTAGCGTCACTTATTAATTTTTCTGTTCGTGGTACGATGACCTTTGGTCCGAGAGCTTTTTGATGTTGAATTAAGACACTTTCCAGTTTTTCTAACATCTTCTTGGAATCGCGACTTGCTCGTAATTTTGTGCTATTTTCAGACATCGGTGTGAAACTCTGAAGCTTTTTCGACGAATGAAAAATAATTTTGTTTTGGTCCAAAGACATTCTATCATTGTGAATTGTAGGTGGTGAGGAATTTGCATCAGTACTTCTTACTTCTGAACTTCTATCGACTTTAGATTGTTGATCATCATGAAACTTTCGTCTTTCTACAACTGGAGATCTTCCTAATAAATGAGGTTCCAGAATCATATGAAATTTAGATTTATCTAAACACGGTGGACTTGTTTCAGAGATGTCTGTGATAAGGGACACAGGGTTCTCATTGTCAATATTTTTGTTTTTAATCGCCAACTGCTTTTGTAATTGCTCGGGGGAATTTCTTACACCATGTAAGAAACTACTTGTATTCCAATCAGCATCCTTCACAGATGATTCCGTCGTAGGTTTATCACCGTCATTGAGTTTTACGCTATGCAGAAAGCTATTAATAATGTGCTTTGTGTTACTGGATAATTCAGTAGAAGTATTTCCAAATGAAGAAACTGCCGTACGATCTAATTTTTCTTGTGTTTTATCATTTTCTTTGTAATTATGAAACATAGAATGATCAACATCGATCGGACTGTGAGCAAAAGTTCGCGGCGGTTTCTTTGGTGGAGGACCTGTAGGTAACGGTGCTTTCAATGCTGCTTTTAATGTATCTGTCAATTTTACACCGAACTTCTCTTCTGAATTACTAATTGATAATGGCTCTTTTTCTGTTTTTTTAACTAAATGTGTACTTGTTTCACTCAATTCTGCTCTACATAATTCAATCTTCTTTGGGGATTGATTCTCCAGTGAATCCAATTCGTCAAATTTTCGTCTAGACAAATCTTCTCTGATATCCAAAATATTATTTTCATTTCTACAATGAGTTTGTGAATAATTATTCTTGCTTGTTTTATCGTTTAATAAGGATTTTAATTTGGGTTTTATGACCCTTGTATATTCAACTCCATTCTTTAGGAACTTATTAGGTTGTAAATAGTTTTGTTTTTCACTGTCAACAGAATTCTGCATTGAACGAGATTGACACATTCCAGCTTTCCTATATACGTTGTCCAATTCATATTGAGTGCAATAATTTGGAGAAATATTTGTTTGTCTTGATATAACAGTTGTGCGGACAGAGTCTTTACATGGCGTTGACTTTTTGCACAATATTTGGAGCATATTTTTATTCGTATCTTCTTCAGACCATATGTCATTTAAATCGTTAATGTCATTAGCTAATTGTTTATGTTTAGCAAGAGTTTCTTGCTCAATATCTAGTTTCCATTTCATTTCATTAATCTCCTGAGTTTCATTATAATCAACAGTATCAATACTAGCATCAACAGGTTCATATTTACAGGATGGTACATTTCTTATTACTTTCTTCTTTACATTGCCAATTTTTCCATACTCCGGTTTCTCTTCAAAAAGTTTAACATTTTTATCAACAATAGATACCAATTTTTCTTTTGTAGGAGAATTTAAGTTCTTTGGCCTTGCAAATTTATCACCTCTGAAAGCTGGTGTTCGTTTGATATTTCTACTGGGATTAGACAATTGTCTTGAAACATTGAGTTTTAAATTCTTTCTTGTCTTAACGGGTGAAGCACTCAAAGTTCTACGCAGTGGCTCTTTCTTGTCATCATGTGCAGATTTCAAGCTGTCTTCCGAAGTTTTTTCAGGACTTTGCTCAAACCTTTGTTTTATTTTATTTACTCTGTTGGTATTTTCTCGTTGAATGTAGGACATCCTGAGTCCAGATATAGACTATAGGATCCTAAAACGTCTGAACATTAAGATTATTTGATTTATTTTCAATGGGTTGTAAAATGCATTAATTCAATGCTGAAAAAATACCACTTTTTTTAATTCATTCTAAAATTTAACTATGTTAAATGTGAATCGAATGAATCTACAGTTTTAGCACAATTTTTGCTAAACACATAAGTACATATTAACCACTTTTTAATCTAATAACTCCAATTTACTGTTGTTCTTCTTAAATCCTTATTGCTGTGAAGATTACTATGCCATATTAACGCGATTTCTACATTTCTAATGATAATTCATCTTACAATAATAAGAATATATCATTTTATTGAGATTTAAGTTTTATAGTCATACGGCACCTGTTGCACTCTACTGACACATTTCAGGTTATGTATGTGTTCTATTACGTTCTTATCGTATCGCACGAAATGCGAATTTTATAGTTTATTTCGCTCAACATTTACACACCAACGGTTTTACACTTGCAAATATCTACTTTAAGATTTACGAATGCGATTATTATGACTTTCCTTCGTTTTTTCTTCCAACCTGTTGTCTTTCATATACACTGTTCAAATGTATTTTCGTTTGACGGGCTAAAAAATGGTTATGCCAATTAAGAAAAAATGTTAATGACACGTATCTATAATTCGTATGAATCATTCACAATGAATTCTTCATTTATCTCGAATCACAATACACCATTCACTGTATGGGAAAACTTGTTTACGTTTTATGTCTAATTATGCAATAGTATTTTTTCCCGAACTTCACTGTGGCACATGAGCTACTCATACAAAGATCTCAGTTCGTCTCAATGGAAGCGAGTTAGAATTATAAAAATTATTGCAACTTCTGAAATTAAAGCAAGTGTACAGCAAGCTTAGATCACCAAGTAATCGCACGTTTGCCAGCTCAAGGGCGACTGCACTCCTCAAACCAAACTGAATGCACACGATGATAACCAAGGCGTTGTTATTTGCGGTGTTCGAGTTAGCCGTTAAGACTCGCAACGTAAATTCGATTAAAAAGGTCACGACCGTTGAGCGATAATGCTGAATAGTTAAAGAGGCGTGTGTATGAGTGTAACGAACGGTGAATGCAGTACGTTAATTGAATTTGCGATATCAATACTAACGCTTATAAAATCTTGAAGCTCATCGACACAGTCAACGGTTCGGTAATACTTCACACAGCTCGACGCCCATGGGTGCTTGAAATCCTGTTACATTTCGTTATGGGAGGACGTAACTGACATGAGAACAAGTGTTCAGATGATCAATCTTTCACCATCTAGATAAGTTAATCCATCTATTCTCATACTGATTATACTGTCTTAATCCTTAGAGAAAGAGTTGTATAATACTAAAATTTGATAGTATCTCACAAATTAAATTGTATTAAAAAAAATATTCGAGATAAAATAATTATTAGAAATTGATATCGATGTCATCTAATAATAACACACCGACTGGAGACATGATATACAGAAGTATAAACCTCTGAAAAGAGCTGGGCATTTTTCTGTAGTTGAATTAAATTTATTTATCTTCTACCGGCACAGTACATACTGTTTGTGCCTCATTTTATTCGGAGTGATGCATAATGTACTTTTAAGTCAATGCTTGAATAATACTTTCGATTCTAAAATTGGTTTTTTATATTCACGAAACTCGATTGGTACTAGCCAATATTTAAAACTATTTTTTTTATAATTTCACAAAGGATTCAACATATTTGTATGATATTACTTTGATTCTGAAATGATATCGTTTTAGAATAATTGTTATACGTTTCAAAAAGAGTAATCTTTTTATTTGCGATCTCTTGACTTTCTTTTGTTTTTTACAATAATATTGTTCTGTCTGCAACATATGTACATAAAGCAGTAAAAATATTTTGTCAATTTTGTATTCCTCTTCAGAAAGATTTAATATACAAATGTGGTCCTACAGTTTGGTGTCAAAGTATTGTAACAAAATAATAATTACTCCTTAATTAAAACTGTGAAAAACGATACTTTACGAAAGTGAAACATGGACATGGATATGAGAAGATTCACAATTTTTTGTTTAAATTTATTTTTCCCATTTTGCGTAATAATAAAGATTTACATTCTCAGTTATTCGATAAAATGTATGATCTTCTCTTAACCATACATTACAAAATTCTGAAACACACGATTTCCCAAAATTGCACGTGATTCATTGAAGGATATTTTGTGTGACCTGTTTCTAAGTTTGATTTTACATATTGTGCACATTAATATAATTTATATAGTATGTATACAATCGGTTACGTAAAAAAAATATTTTTTCACATGTTGCCATTTTATAATTCTTATTATCAAAGTATTCTCTAAGTTTAACATCTTTGTCATGGATCAATTATAGATATATCTATACTATATATATGTATAACTTTGTAGCAAATACAACTGTTTTATAATTTCGATAATTTACAACATAAATCCCTTTGCATATTTCCGAAATAAATATAGATGATAATTGAACGATTTATAATTGCTACATATTAGATAAGACGCATCATTTTCCACGACCAATATTTTTTCCAGTAATAATATTATCGGCTAAAAAATGACATAATATGATCGATATCGATTGGCTTAGAGACCCTGATTTTAGTTTAAGTATAATTAACAAATATAAAAATACGGTACGAAAATTTGTTTTATTTGGATAGCAGAATATTCCTTCCAGTAAACACAGAGTAACAGTTCCATATCTATAATGTCAAAATTTCCTATTGAAGAATGTAATAGCTATAAAACATCTGATATATGTGAATACTACCTTCCTAAATAGGAAATTGTAACATTGCTGATATGGCTGAATTATAAAAAATAAGTACGGCATCACGTGAATTTTGTGCGGTTGTTGTATGGTATAAATTTTGAAACAGCTAATTTACAGTATCAGTTCCAGGTACATTTTACAGCTCTGATAATCTCTTTATTCTTTCCTGTAATGCAAAATACTGGCTTATTTATACACGAAAGTTTCATGTGTCCTTAAAAGACTAATTGAATAATTTGAATATAATTGAGCAATACAGTGTATTATTTGTAAAATTACGCAGAATCGTATGTATACACACATACAAAGTATCCCATCCCCAATGCTTGTTTTAATTTTTAATGATACACCGAAAGTATATTTTTCCATTCACAGACACTGTTGTTACAATTTAAATATAATATAGAAATTGCATAACAAGTATACGTGTTTAAGAAATTACTCTCATCGTTCTTGGTTAAAAACTATTATTTTTATTGCCAAAATTTATAAAAAGTGACTCATTGTTTATAACTGCATGCGTCAATATTATATAGATTAACAAGGAAATCTATAATTTATGTGCTAATAATTTGAAACATCTATGAAGTCGCATATAAACTTGGAGTCAATTAAAAATTAGAACAGAGGATGGAATGCCCTATCTACGATACCCATTTCTTGGGCACTAAGGCAGCCTTTAGTTCGCATTAGTTTACACTAAATTTGAGCTTATTTGATACGTAACCTCTAAGCTCATTGGAATTATTTTAGTAAGACAGTCTGTATGTAATTGAAATATCCCCATATATAGGGCGATAGGAAAATGTGATGCATTAAAATGATAACAATTCTTATTACTGTTCTAGTTAGTTGAAAACTACGAAAGTCTAATTTTCAGACGTTCCGCTATCTGCGGCCCATAATTGTTTTGGATATTTGTAAGACGTACGGAACTTGCTGACTTTCAGTCTAAAAATCGTTGAGAGACAGTTTGGGTTTGTGCGGCTAACGTTTAAATGCTACGTGATGTAGTTAATTTCGCATCGGAAATATTACAACTAATTCAAGTGATTAAAAATTTATAACTATCGGTCCAACTACTGCAAAGCGATATTTCTGTCGATAACAATGTGTTAATACCTTTTCCACTGTGAATTCTGCAGATTCAAAAATGTGTATAAAATCAAACTGTCTTACCGACAGAGTTCTAGAGAATGAGCTTTCTTCAATTGCTGTTATGGTCATCGACTGTTCCAAATAATTACAATTACAACAGTAAAATACTGAATTAGTTCCAAAATGACGAATTATAAATGTGTACAATGACTTTGAATGAAATATTCAATAATTCGTAATTCCGATGAAGACTCAGACATAAATACATTGATGAACTTTTACAGTTTTCGTATTTTGGTAATTCCTAAGTAACATTGTACGTAAAGAGAACTTATACGACACATTCTACGTAAACTATATGTTCAAGTTATACTTGAATATATGAATTAAAACATAAGTGGTGTCATGTTTGTATTCTGTACTTATTTTCTCTTCCAGCAAAAGTTAATCTGCAACCTTTCTCTAATAATGGTACAGATTCCAAAAATCCTTGGAATGTCTGAGAGACACCAATTCAATGTTTTTCAAATCCAGAATAAAATCGTACGACCATTCCCGAGTTAACGTACACGTTTTGAGATACCACTTAATTTAAGTACTAAATAAAAATATTAGAAAAAGTATATTAGTGTAATATATATATATGTGAAGAGATCCCAACATGTTTTACACGTATACATGTTTATAAGAACGTGTGCTGTGTTGCGTCGGCGATCGAATCGTATATTTTATCTTACAATACTGCAGAAATGGAGTACCCGCTTTATGTATTTGATAATTTGGACATATTTTGATCTGATTCAAGTACTTGTCCTTAGTACTGCCTTATCATACTTCCACCATTTCCTTGTTTTTCACCGTGTCATTATTTAATATAACGTAAGAGTCTCTAACAACGAGAAGCCTGTGCTGTGCGCTTATAATAGAGGAACCTCTTCTAATTGTTCTCTTGCTCATTTCAATGGCTTCGTGCATAAATATCACGTCGTTGTAAGCCTTTCCGATAGCGGCGATTACTGTTACAAATCCGACTAGAATTAAACCGTAAGTGATACAAGGCACTGCCACGTCGGCGAATGTTGTTGCAAGATAAACCCATCTTCTTATAGGTGGTGTTAATTCGTCAATCCCTTCCTCCAGCCACATTATTGGAAAAACAATATCCGGAAAATTGGCAACCACTCCAATATTTGCTTGATGCTCCACCTTCAAGTTTAGTTGAACACGAACTTTTCCCTCTACAGGTACTCCCAATTTCTAAAATATATATAATTTTAATAGAACTTATTCCTGCGAATATTGTAGTTTGTTTCCTAAAAATGTATGGAGTACTTTTATGAGGTCGTAACGTTTGTCTCACATGCTTTCACTCACCGGTTGTATTTTGAAAAACGTTTCATGTAACTTTGGCACTGGATTCAAGCCACTCACTGCGTCCAAAAGGCGACGATCCGCTTTGTAAAAATGTGGGAATGATATATATACTGGAGCACCTGGAAATATAGTAATTTAAAAGTAATTTATTTCATCGCAACCAGTAAATAATATTCATTTTTATTTACAAAATTTACAATAATAATCAACATATGAGATCATTGCTGAATAGATACCTCCCTGTATTCTGTGTAAAGAGAAACTGGAGAAGACAATTCTTTACTTATTTTTTTCTTTATGTTAAACACGTAATTTTCTGATCGTGTGCGATCAGTTGTTTCGTAACTTAAAACATGGTGAACGAAATATTAACGTAATTCGTTGATTTTATTTAAGCTAGTTCGTCCGTTTGATTTCTATGGTAGAACCAACTTCGCTTGGTGCGTTTGTATTTAATGACCCGGTATATAAAAATCTATATAGCACACAGTATAAATTTATTTTTAGCAATGCTTTAATTATGGAGAATTAAGTACAGTGAGGATCCCCTAAGTTCCCAATTTACATATCAACAGGCAAACTTGTGATCATGCGCTTCTTTTCAGAAAATGAAAGTCTTTATAAAGGTAGACGAAAAAAAAATGAAGAATTTAAATTCATAACACTCATTATACGATGAAACAGAAATACAGATACTCACTGTATTGGCAAGGACTTATATCCTGTAATCCTTTCAAGGGACAATCTTTTGGATCATCCGGACAATAACATTCGTTATCAGGTGTCGTCGCCGATGGAGGATCGAATACAGTATCAGATGGAGTATACAAATCGGCCTTTATTCCAGCTTTTTCTGAAGGTCCACGATATTGTAGTGGCAATACACGACAGAGATCCTTATCCCATATGTGAATGATGTCTTCCCCTGTCTTATCCCGGGGCGGGAAAAACGAACCTATATAACCAGTCGTTTACTCGTAAAGAAATGTATATCGAAATAGTAGTTTCGTATTCAGCTAGCTTGTACACGTGCTGACATATTACGCAAGATTGTGAATGGAAAAATATATATAACACAGACCAATACGAGTACACGAATATAAGGAACATATACCTTTCTATATACACTCTTTAAAATGAAAAGATATTGGCCCTACGGTGTTGCGTAAAATTAACGTTTTGGAAATATAGTTGAGATGCATTACGTAATATCTTTATTCACTGGTCAAAGTAAGATATCGACATTATATATCTGAAATAACATGGGTACGTGCTGCAAGGAATTATTCAAGACAACTTCATGACTTACAGCATAATTTATCGCTACATACGAATGCTAGTGATCAATGAAACAATCGTTGGTAGACCTGTTGGGTCACCAGCTGGACATTAGTTTAACGGGCTACTGGGACAATTGAATAGTTACGTAAGTTTCCGGGTTCTTTTTAATAATACCATATGTCGCATGTAAAGGAAAATACGTGAAGCTGTAATTTTTACCTTCTGAAGCACGGATGGAATTGCAAGGTGCGTCTGGCCAATATGGCAATCGATCTAGACCATTAAGCCTATTTATGAGTCCAAAATCTTTGATGTCCGTGTGTCCCGTATAAATGGTCGATACCTCATTTAAAGTGCCGTTTCTCTGTAAAAAAAAAATCGTTTTCTTTCTCATTGGTCAATGTCATTCGTGGCAATTGGCTTAAAATAGATATTTGATCTTCGATGCGTAACATGAATTCATGGACATTGTGATTGACTATGCTGTAGACTTAATAGACGGGGGTATTAAAATTGTATCGCAACATACCCCAAGAAGAAGACCCATTTGACTCATAGGTCTTCGTGTTTTTGGAAAAAATCGATGCGCTAAGCTCATGAGTGGATCGTTGTAGCCAAAGACGAGTTCCTGAGCGGTAACTGGAACGAATGGTTTCATGTTCATTCCACTTAGGAACATTGAAAGACCCGCAGTTATGAATCTTGGAAGACTTTTGCTTTGTGTTGATAAAGTCTATAAAAAAAAGGTAATATTGTGTTGGACTATTTAATGTAATGTACTTTTTTTTTGTAAATATCAATCACGAGGAAAATATACATAATTATATTAATTATCAAAGTTTAATCATGATGGTAAATATGTAATTTATATAACGTGCTATGATATATTCTGTTCTGTGGAACTTTCTGCTAATTGTCTAGTTAATGAACTGGGACGAAGGATTTCATTTTATTGTTATGACTCGATTGATTAAAAACATTATGGTTTACGAGAGTGAACAGCTGGATTGCATAAAAATATGAATATGCCAAGTAAGAATAGCATAGCATCTTTAATCTTAGGAGGGTTGGCTTATCATTTCGAAAGATACGTGATATAATTTTAATAAGCTATTTGTGCTACTCATATATCATATAATTATACAAATTAAATAATTTATATAAATTAAATCAATTTTAAAATTTAATTTCGATCAAGGAACAGAATTTTTTTTCAATGTATCGTAGTAACATTAAATTTGTGTATTCTAATGAGGCTTTGGAACTAGCATTTTATTAGGGAATAAAATTCTTAATATCAACATTTCGGGATGATGACTTTTCAGAAGATAATAATAATAATTATGATTAGTAATCTACGAAAAAGTGTATTTTCGAATTTTATCAAATCCGGTTGAATCAACAGTTTTAATTTTTAGCTAGTTAGCAAACACGTAAAATTTCGTCGAAATATTAATATAAACATAAACGTAATTTAATTATACCGGTATTCGTATTACGAGAATTGTAGTGTGATCATTGAATAGATTCTATTTTCATTGTTCCTCTTGTAATTTACAGCGTAAAAAGATCTGTAGAATGTTAGACTGATGTCATGGTCTGACCTTCCTAAAGACGAAGGCTATAGCATTTAGAGATTTTTGCACATGTGTTCGATTAAAAACACTTATTACGAGTGATCCTTTTATATTATATTATTACGTATGGTTCTTGAAAGAAAAAGAAAAAACAGACTGAATAGATTTTGTTAACTTACGAGCAAAGGTATATTGGGTACCAACACCCGTAAATCTCCATCTTTGGACATTTCTGGCACGAAGTGTAGAATTTTTTTGTGCTGATAAGTCACCGTTCCATTATCGTGGAAGGCAATATTCACTTTCTCCATATCTTCCCTAAAACAATTTACAACGACAAAATTATTCATAATCAATAAAAAAAAAGGACTTCGGTTTGAGCCCTTAAATCGTACATTCCTGATATATAAATAACTATACGACTTTAACAACATTTATAAGTTATTTACGTAATATTATTATACAAAAGTAGCTTGTTATGGATCGATACTTTGGCTCTGTTGTAGTTATCGGTAAGTAATTTATGTAATTAAAGTGTTTTGAATTGGGCAACTTTACCCTATAGCAATAGATACGTAACTCATAAACTGCCTACAAGCAAAAAGTGTTTCGTGAGTACATTCTTATGAGTTTCGATGTAGCAGAATTTCGAAGAGCTCCCTTTTTATTCGCTGATCAACTGCAGATATATTATATAGATATTTGAAATGTAAAGTAAAATCATTGATTTCTGGCAAGCAAAACAAATTATGTATATAGCTGAGTTAACTTTTTGACAATCGCGGTTATACTTAGGAATAATACTGCCATAATGAAAAGTTGATGTCATCATCGAGATTCATGTCTCGACTGTTGGTCGAGACATGAACCTAATACTTATTTAAAGATAACTAGGTGTAATATCTAAATAAAGTTCATACGCATAAACTTTCAAGATTTAGCAATTAAGTTTCTTTTTAAAATTATTTCTATAGCAATTATATTCGTGAACTCCTATAGGAAAGAAAATCGAGCAGTTGGCTGGCCTATATTCGAAAGTTAAGTAGTTGTCTGGGATTTCACTAAGTAGCACGAAAATGGAACGTCATTAACTGATCTCGCGATATTCAGGTGAAACTTTTATATCCGTTCAGTCTGGATGAACGAGTTGTGAAATAAATATGTTGCGCGATTAAAGTAAAACAAAAAGTCCGTCCATGCGTACGCTGAAATTCTTCTGTTCCTTCGCGGCCTGTTTTCTTGAACTTTTTGTTTATCGCAAAAAGTCACTGACTAATGAGGTACTGTGTAATCATTATCGTAACTACTCTTAATTATCATCGAATGTGGTAAATTTCAGTAATGCTGAAGTTCTCGCTCTGTCTTTCTCTCTCTTCAACTTTTGCTGTTCCTATTGGAAAATAAAACTAGTTTGAATACGATTAGGAATCAATGTTTTCTTGTGGTTTTCCAGTCAGTATTGCGCACGAATGCTCGAATAACAAGTCTGACGTCCCTCTGGGTTCTTGCATTTAAAGTGCATACAGGTGATGCCCCGTGTAATTTATCACTAGGCGATGACCTAGTCTGATGACAGACTAATATGAATATTCGCGATGTCGTGTTGACCTTTCCACTGTTATATAATACGCTACGTTTTGGAATCAATGCTTGCGGTAACAGCAATTGCAATAAATATTGTACGCTTCGTGAAAAAATTACTATCGATTCGCATAAGCAACTTGTAGAGCAAATACATGAACTGATACGATGATGTATGAAAATTGAAAAAATAACACTAACTACAGTGAAGAATACTGTGATTGTTATAAATTTGTTTAATCGAGTTGAGAAAATATCTGATAACACGAGTATATTGGTATTTATAGGCACTTGATATTGACCGGTTAAAATACTATGATTGACTACTGTTTAATAAACTATTCATTTAATCACAACAATTTACTCTTATTATAAATTTATAGGATCTCAACATAAAAGTGAGTTCGTGTATCCCAGACATTGAATAAAATTGCTCAAACACATTGGAATTGTTAACGATTGAAATTCTTGTATAAACAATTTAATCCTTTAATTGTCAGGACTTAGATTCCTAGTTGTGGCCAATTTTGTCATAGAACAAAGTTCTGGAATTTTCACTAAAAATAGGCATTCAAGAACTCGTGCTTAAGAGCATTGATTTCTATATTCAAGAAATATTTATTGTCATTTTTAGCAGCAAGTCATCTTCACGCATCCGTGAGTCATTCCCACTATTGGCCAGAATTTTCCCTGACGCACCTGCGCGTCCGTACCAAGTAAAGGGTTAAGTGACTAATAAAAGGTGTTCTATATACTTGATAATTTAACGTGATCATTTCAATATACATCCTCGTATCAATACAACGGTAAGACAAACGATGCGAGTAAATAAAAAAAAAATTTCAGACTATATTTTTATTTCGATTGTGTCTAGATTATAGTAATAATCCATGTCAAAGGTTCAAAAGTCTTTTGATCCGACTGATTGCAGTTTCCTTTCTTTCCATCGTCTCAACGCATAATCTTGACTCGTACGACAACAGGTATCGCGTGCATTGCAAGATGAATAAGTAGGACGCACTGAAGACTCTGAAAAACGAGGTCATTGGCATTTCCTCTTATGAGACTATATCAATAGTCAAACTTTGCAACCTTATTGGTGAGTATCTGTTCTCGATAATAGAAACCTGGTAATGCGGTAGAAGGAAAACTTTCAGTCACTGATACTTTCTTTACTTCCAATTTTTTGTCTTTCTTTTTATCTAGCAATTCAGAGCATTGAAGCAAACGAAGCATAAACTTGAGAAAATGCTCCTTCTTCATCTCTACATTTTACGGCCACCGTGTTGACCGTAAGCTGCAGAGATAATAAATATAATTTCGCACGTGTGCTCGCATCTTTGTGTAGTTTATGAATGTCAGTCATTATGTACTGTAAAATTCTTCTATGATGGTTGCCTATGGTTTATCGTTGGTTAGTAGCAATTCAACCGGGAATAACTGACCGCATCTTAAAAACGAGTAACTGTAAATGACTGAAGTGAATTCTTTTGTTACTTTTTTAAATATTGCACTCTGGTACCTCGCTCAGCTCTGTGGTTTGAATAACTCAAGTTTCCAATTAACACTGAGTTTAAATAGATAAGAGTATTGTTACTCGGTATTGAATATTGCTTTTCAATAACGCCACCTTCAATGTTTTTCATATTTTTAATATACGATTGATTATCAATTTTTTTGTCTTTCAAGTAATTTTAAGTATTGATAACCGAGCAGATATTTAAATATTATCTATGAATTTTTATAAAACATAAGATATAAGCTTGAAATCAAATTTGAATGAAATATGTTTGATATGTTTGAACGAAATGCTCTATCGTTAATTAAGACGTGTGGCTCATTAATTGGTCTTAATTGTTATGCGATAATTTTTTTATTCGATGCCATTGATTTCTAAAGAGTTATATCGAAATTTAGGTCATATGCAAATGGACAAATTGGTGATTATTAAGGGTATCGTAATATTTGTTCATATTGCGTAAAAGTTAGCAGGAATATATACGTTACCCCAGGACGTATTAACCTATTATTTACTAAATAAGCATTACACATTACGTCACGGCAGCCTGTAGGCCAAATTTCCCAATTTGTAGGATCAGTGGCTTTTTTACGATAGCCTTGTGTCGTTCAGGCACTCCATTTCTCCGTATGGCAATTCCACCGTTCCTATAATTCTCCGGTCTGAAACTTTCAAAGAAAATTTCTCGACTGGCAAACGGGAATGGTCCATTCTCTCTTCTCGTTGCGTTACCGCACTTCGGAGATTTTATCTCATTATGCAATTACGTACGGGAATGTAATATTACTCGAGTCGAGGAGATGCAGGTCGCGTAACATGCACATGCACCTTAAAGAATGTACACGAGCCGGCAGCAAGCTCCAGTAGAAAGCGAATATTTATATACTGATTATTTCACATATGTACCTATATATATGTCTACATATGTTTGGTAATAAAGGACAGAGTTTAAGCAAGCATAAGGCGCGAGCTACTCCTTAAAAATGAATTCTGTTGTACAGGGTAAATTTCATTCGAATGTAAAGGATATATTAAAAGAAGAAAAAGAATAGCAAAATCAAATTTTCTTAATATATGGACACGCTTTTCTTAAAAGCGATCGAAAACAAGGATGCGTCTCTAGATTTACTTTAACTCAATTATTCACGAAATTTCATTTTTCAACGTCCGATGAAAAAAAAACGTTTTAGGTTCCCGTTTCCGCATGTTTATGTAATTAGACCTACTTTCTTGTGGAATTCTCAGGAGTTATGTCAATATGGCTATCTCGTACGTTTCTTTTTGCCGAACACGTCACACTGGGTACGACAGTTTTACATAATTTTTGTAGATGTCCTCACTGAAATAAATGGAATTTTTTTCGAAGAATATATATCGCGAGTAAGACGTATTTCAAAACGAAAGTTATGTACAATGTTTCACAATATAATTACCTGTAATTAGGAATAGAAATAGTCTTGTTTAAACAGATATAACATAACTCAGAATTTTATGAACTGAGGGTTTCGCAAAATAGTGACGACGTAGGGAAGAAATTTCATAGCGTTTTCATGTTTTGAGCGATATTTTTATCTGCATATTGCCAGCATACTGTAGCTTCTTCAAATTATGTTTTTAATTTCAACAAGGACAATAATATACACACAAAGAATATATGAGGACGGTTTTTTTGAAAATAATTTAAGTTAACTTTTATAAGTGTTTATAGGCTTAAAAATTAGACTACACTCAGTTCTCAATCATTCAAGTGTTACGTGTAACATGAAGACTTAAATCACGATTTACGTCAGAATTATTTGTCCATGTGTATAGTTTGCTCTCGTAGTTGTAATATACTTTCGCAGAAGAAAACTTGGTCCCTTATCTAACTGGTTAATCCGGTCGACATATGCTTTCATATCCTGCATTTGTATGTTATTTAATATCAGATGCCGATAACATCACACAATTGTTTTTTAGGGAGGTACATTAAAAAGGTTTCAAATACTTGGGATGGAAATTTCCGTGTAAAAAAATTGACGTATGACAGATTTATAAATCATCTTGTCTAAATATTCGGCAATTAGGATGGTTACAGATTTCTATAAAGACATTAAAATCGGTGATAAAAATCTATTACACGTCTATAAGATTCTCATCTTTACCGACTCTTACCTGTAGCAGACTTCTCGCAGATTATTATTGATCATTTTAATGTCTATACTTATACCTGTAAGTATCGCAGTAATCGAGTGAAAGAAAGTAGTAAATAATAGACTTTAGTAGATTGTAGTAGACTTTCATTATCCATTTTGGAGTGTATATACATATCTACAATCGGCGTTCCCAATTGGCGAGCTTTTTGCTGTAATCATTCATAGATTTGTCATAGATCCATTTTTTTTACATGGCCTCCTATTAAATTATTATACTATGCTATTTGTATGTCCAAATAAAAATATTATCTAACGTATTAGCATTATACATATGAATGGCTAATTAATGAAATCTATTTCTACCAGATTATTCACTGAGAAATTTACTTTTGGAGTTCCTCTAATTAATGAACACACCGAATGTATTGCCTTGCGCAACTATATTAGCATAGGCTGTTTGTCAGAATTATGGTCTTTTGTGACCTTCATCCATTAGTTTCACTTTTATACAGAACGACGTATACCTGAAAACTCTGAAACTGTCACGCATGATTTTAAGATCACTGTAACTAGACTTGATAAAGTCAATGACGAATTTTTCATTTAAGACAAACCATAAGATGACAAAAATGATTTCACAATAGCAGAAGTGAAAGTTGTTGAGAATCAAAAGTGGCGTTAAATTCTATGGATTTTGGCAACTGCTTTTTGTACTACTTCTGATCTCGGCTATTTTCATTCAAGGCATATACACAGGTATTTCGAGTTTACAATATATAACAATATAGTTGCAATTTGCATGCTATATCCTTTGAAATGAAATTCAATACTTTTCTTTTAATACATTCTATCTGTGTAAATTTTTTGCCCGATTTTGCATTCCAGATTCAGCATTTATATAAGAGTTGCGAAATTATATTTAAGGATCGTAACATTGCTGTATTATATTAGCTATTGAATTCAATGTTCCATCAAACTGTCAGCGTATATCCTATCCTTATAGTTCACCTTGGCATTAATGATTCCCCAAGAACGAAACACGTCCTCTGCTGGTGAACATGAAATTTTGCAAGTTTTCCTATTGACCTAATATGCCAAGTGTTAACTACGAGAAGGATGTACGATTTAGCTAAGACCATATATTTGAATAATAGCAATCCTTTTCGAAATTTATCGATCGTGAGGCAGCAGATAAAAAAGTCGGTTAAATGTGAGTCAGGCCTCGCGCGATTAGCGGCCCGTACCATCTAAAACTTTTACATTTTCTACACTTTTCAATCGGTTTTTTTTTTAACTGTGCACGTCCGATGGTTTCTTATAATTTTTGCATGACCTCCTCGTTGTTTTACTTATTTAACAACATTTTTTCAAATTTTTTCTAAAGAATTTTCAGAAATCGAGGTGAAAAAGTTTACATAAGACACAGCAGCAAGTCTAACTATAACTGTAACCCCTATGTGTCTGAGCGGCTGCAGAAAAAGTAATGCACTGTTTTTTAATATAAATCAGTAAGTCTTTTTTGTTTTGTTATAGTAAAAAAATGAAATTATTCCAATCAAATTATTTACTTAACTTACTTTGATTAGTTTACGAGTTTGATTATAGGACTTACAGGCTCATGCAATTCATATAATCAGCATTTAATGAAATTAAATTGCTATTGCAAGTTTTATTTAGAAAGATAATGGATCCTGTAACTGGACATTGAGCTCTTCTTGTACCCGACCTCCATTTTCTATGATATGCAGGTCATGGCATGTGCATATACACTATCACAACCTCTACCTTAAAAGTTATTGAGGCTTATCACTTCTATGTGTGAATTGACCTATAAAGCGGTGGTGTACCATACGCTATTTCTTGTAAGTGTACGCACCTGTACGCATAATAGACGATAACGGTACTTGTATACGTGAAAGGTGCATTAAGGAAAAGGCATAAATGATTTTTGCATTTTACGGTATAGCCATTACAAAGTATACTTGTTTCTACTGGGAATTACCCACAAAAACGAATGTTACCCTGACTCATGGCACACTTTAAAGATAAAAATACGACTAATGCACAAGAAGATATATTACCCTTTTTTCAGTATACTATTTTTAAAGTGAGACACTGATATATGCGATTTAAGTTACAAGATTTTGTCCGTATCGTAGCGATAGTATTTTTGAAAATTAAATTATTCGATTTGGGATTAAATATTTTAATGGTTACAATGCGAATGAAAAATCAAATCTGCATGAAATATGTATGTTTCTAAACTGTAGTACGTGTAATATTCAGATATTTCGTGCGCAGATAATATATGTTTAGAAATGTGTTTAATCCGTGATACAAAGGTTGTTGTATATAATCATTAATTTTTCATGTCTGTTCATAATTGTATAAGACAGTTTGGGTAAAATATTTTTATCCATGATTCATTCATCTGGCTTGTCATTTTTTACCAAATCTGAACCCATAGTAAACGTTTCAAATTCAGCAGAAATGAGTCACGAACATCGCATGCACTTATTCAGATTTTACAACGGTCATTAGCATTCATCATGGGCTCATGATTTACTCCTCTTAACAATAATTGCTTATTTATAACTTGAATCTCGCAATGGTGTGAAATTAAAAATATTATATAATATAGAAATTGACCTATATCATCGTTAACGCGTGAGTTTCAAATAACTGTACATACAAAGAATATATACGGAAATCATTAAATACGTTTTAAGATAATGTAAACAATGATCGTAAAGAAATGTACTTGCTCTTAACGGTATAAGTGCTTCAAATAATATAGTAAGGTGAGTGCGTAAAATTGATTAAAAATATACCGTGGAGTTATGATGATTATTATAAGGAAATCCTACTCGGTGATGTTTATCCTGATTAAACTTTGCGGTAATAACTATGTTAGGAGAAGAGAGAGGTTATTCATGTATATGTAAGGTAATTGTGAAATTGTTTAAGTAAACGTATCAAATCGTAAATAATTTCTATGTACAATTATCTAATTATTATCACACACGTTATATCGTGGATGTATATTAATTTCAAATCAAATATTCTGATTTTCTATTATTGTATAATTACTATAGCTTCTGAATATTTCTAATGAAATTATTATTTACTTACTTGTAGACAAATGGCCCAATCTCCTGGAGTTTCGGTTTCTCATTGAAGTTTAAGAAATTCTCAGTGTTGGTCACATTGAAAATATAAACTTTGGTTAGACGCACGACACCTGGTTTTTGCCAATACTGGAACGACAGCGATCCATTCCATAGCCTCAGTTGCTGTAGCAAAAAAAAAAGACATTGATGTTGCATTATTCATAACATATCATTAATTGCAAAGACCATTCATTACGATTATAAATGTTGTCATGGCATCGAAGGTGATAAAAGTCCATATCTCGTTAATTAAAAGGTAATTAAATAATTACCTCTTAATTTTGTATGTATATTAAAATCATTTTTCAGAAATGAAGAAAATTCTTAATGAATGACCAATAAGTTTATTCATTGGGATTATAAAAGAAAAATTAAATTAAAGCTGTTATGCTTACTATATCTTACCCTTAAAACCATGTAATCGACCCATGGTATAGTGCACAGGATGATACCGATTGTCAAAGCGAGCAGTCCAAACAGAATGACAGCTATCCTGCCTGAAAAAGAAAATTAATTATGATTTAAGTATTTTTTGCAGTAACTATTAGTCGACATAAAAATTATGTCTGGGTATAAAGTTATATGAGTACAGATTGTAATATTCCATCCTCAAACTAATTGTTATAATAAGCTTTTAAAATTTATTTAATAAATTATTATAAGAATCATCGAGTTTCGTATATCTTTGTAAAATGTATACTCTTTACAAGTTGCATGGTAAAAACTGAGATATTTTTATCAAGATCAAATACATAACATATGCCACGCGAAGGTACATTAGATATTGGATAATAATGAGGACCATGGTCAAGTAAATACGGATTACGAAATATCGCGTGCTTTTTCCATGATCCTGTACGATTATGACATTAATAACCTATAATTATAAAATGTTGCACGAGAAAGGTCACGTAAACATGTAACAAAAAGTTTCTGTTTTCGATCTAGAAATTCTATGGAAATAAGAGACAAACGAATATTGGATAATAAAATGGTAACATTACTTACGTACAACTGTTTTTGATATACATTTATAATATAGCATGGCATAACATATAACGCAGGTTTAATCTTAACGAGAATTGATTAATTCAGTGAACTTGTTTGATCATCAATACGCGAGTGATAGATGGAATATGAATTCATAGATAATAGAATAATGATTAGCTACAATTAACAGTTTAAGATTTTTTGAAAAATTTTTTAATCAAACTAATTGACAATTACTCTGTAAATAATTTTTGTTCTCTTGTATTTATCGAATTAAAAATATTCAAATATTTGACACTAGTGGCATAATACCAAGGGTAATCTTTAGATTCCTTTATAATACTCATGTTCTTACTTTTCTTCTTTCAAAGTCCGATAAATAACACCACGATTTAGTCAAGGTTGAACGTCGCTGTTCAAAAATGTAGAATTCCGTACTAAAAAGTTCGCCTTGCCGAGTCATATGAATAATCTAGCGTCAAATGTAATCGTACGAAGTAACTTCGAGTATTTCAACTTTGAATTGCTTACTTATGTCGACACTCAATTACATGATTCATACGTTTTATAAACAGGAAAGTACAAGTATTCCTAAACGCGTAGAAAGCAATGCCGAGAATTGATCCTTGAGTGATTCTGAGTATCGCCGAAATAAAAGTTTGAAATGAACGAAAAACGTGACAGTGTCTAAATATTTTATAACGTTGCCTATTAAAAGATTTTTAATAAATTAAACTACGCAAAGTATAATTATAGTATTTGCCGACTGCATAAAACCGATTTGTTATTTCTTTTGATATCTGGCGCCATTTGATATGCTTTAACGGGTGTCCAATCTTCGAATCGTGACACGTATCAATTGTGTTAATAGAGTTGTTACGGTAGGTAATTGTATTTCTACAAGAGTGAAACGACGGAACTTCTTTACAGTTCGGTAAATAAATGAATACAGTAAGACCCTGTTTACCTCAGAGCTTAGGATTGATCCTCAGAGTATAGAGCTCTAAATAAAATAGCGGTAACAGGGGGTGCTAAATGGGAGCTGAGTTTATTTTATAGCTATTCGATATGTTATTATGTAAAATAAAAATATGTTAATAGCGAAACAGTATTCCTGAAGCATAGTACATCGCATTTTTTTATATCAATGACGTTTAAACATGAAAACTTGATTTTTATGAGTCGAAATTTTATTTGAATTTTAATTAAAAGACGAAACTTCATTCTTTCCTATACGTGTGAAATTTCACGAGAAAAATATTACTTCGATGAAAAAATACACGTATAATTTCAGCATAACTTCAAATACCCTACTACTGGGATGTTTACCTTTAGGCACCAATATCCTGTTGTGTGACGCCGCAAGGTCTTCAACGTGCAAAACACAATTAATTGGTTACTATTTCAAATATACAGGAAATTTTATTATTTCGTATTGATCGTAATGATAATTCCGGGTGTAGAGTTGAATATCGTAAAAAATGGTGTTTATTGCTATTTAATATTCATCAATCCCTTCCGACTAGAAAAAATGGAAAAGTGGGCACGTTGAGTCATTGATTAAAACATTAATTCTGTTTCCAAAATTTTTTCCTATTCTTCATTCACGACACCAGAATGTATACGTTGCGTCAATTACATTATTTTAGGTATTGTTGCGTAAACATATTAACCACCAAACTAGTAGAGAGTACAATTTGCGAACGTACGTATGAAAATTTCATAAAGTGTAGAAGGCAGGTTCAAGGTATTCCTAGAATCGTTTAGACGGGAATCCGATTGTAAGAGAGATAAGTATTTCTTTTATTAAGGTATCTTCTCCATTTTCAGATGGCCTTCGAACGCATCCCAAGCACCGTCGAGAAAGTTCGTTGCAGTTCGTCATGATGTCACGCTTGTCATGAAACCGCGCGTGATCTTAATTTACTTTCCATGATTCCTCATAGTATATATCTGTTTTTGCAAAGAAATACGTGTATACGACTATAGCGATAATGCCGATAAGAAGTCTATGATCGTTAAAAAACAAAGGTATTTTTTTTAATGCGGATATTCAACGTACAGTGTTCCCAATTTACTGTAGCTCAGTAGATATTTCTTGATAGAGGATGCTGGTAGATATATTTATTGCGGTGCCACGTATCATTAAACTGCTACATAGCAAAATGATTGCGTAATTGAAATTTCTCCTGCGTCACTTTTGCTTAAAAAACTAGGTATTTTACCGGTGTGTTTCTGGTGATTTGCAATAAGATTGAAAAATTTTAATAGATGGTTGTTCACTGTCGTCTCAAAAAATTGAAGCATGCTTACATATATGTATGTAACAACTTTTCTATATTGATCTTATAATTTGTAATTGATATTATGTATTTTTTTGATATGCATATTCTGTATTAGTTGTGAGAATAGTCTTTAAAATTAATATAACCCTCCCCCTCAAACGGTCAAATTATTGTCAAAGTGATACTTTTGAGGTTTTCAAGTAATTCGATCATGTCTGACTCATAATGCAATAAATTCCCTGCAAGTAAAACATATGATATTTTTTACTAGAAATTTGATTTTAAAATCAAAACATTTCGAATACGATATATTATTATAATTCCCTACAACGTGACCTAGAGATCAATTTTTCAACGAGAAGCAAACCCCTATTACTCCAATACGTGATACCAAAAGCTACCAAGGTGACTCATATGACTGTTCGTTCTCGCATGGTCAACTACGAAAAGGACCTGCACTACCCTTGACGCTTCACATTTTTCGTTTAAATCCGGTTTTAAACATGCACCTGAAAGGACGTACCAGAATCTTTTATATTAACTGAAGTCAACGTGGGAAGGAACTTTGTTATACGATGACAATAAAAAAAAAAACAATAACAAAACGATACAAAAACATATTTTACGATATAACTTTCTAATCGTTTACGATAAAAAGAGGAATGACATTGACTTTTATTACTAATTCGCTATTGTGAACTATTGCGACGAGTTATGCGGTTATTAAAAGAATTTCTTGAATTTTATCGACGATCGAATATCGACCCGATCGAAAATAGTCGTCGATATAAATAAAAGAAATATTATATGTATGAATATTCAGCAATCAGCCTTCATTCTGGTTCGGACGTAACAATGATTGACCTTTAAACTCGATCGATTTTTAACCCTGGGTGTGGGTCTGACAGTCCAAGAGGTTCACTGTATCTCATATACTTATTGTTTGCACATGTCCCTTTAAACTATTTATTTTTCTATATTCCTATAAATATTTTCTATTAAATAGAATCTAATATTATTATTGATAGATATAATAGATAAATATTAAATAGGAAATACATTTTATAAAATACAGTTATCAAAACATTGCTCAGCTGTATTTGAATACCTTAAGTGCTTTGTAAACGATAACATTCATAAGAATTAATTTTAGTATGAAAATATCATATACACTTATTCGGGTCTGGCAGCCCCTAATTAACCTCTAACGCGAATATTTGCGAACTTATCTCAGGACGGTGACGCACATAAGATATCTGCATGCTCCAACAACACGTGGCAGTCTTAGAAAAATTGATTACATTACAAAATTATTTTTTCTATAAAAATTGGAGGTCGGTTTCGCGATCCGACTATACATATATCTCTAGGATCTCGTCAAGATTTCTATTTGCATGTCCTCTTGACCGGTATTTTCAACGAAGTGGGTTTGCGAGATTAGTTAACTTCGTGCGTACGCGTATCGATTGAAAGTGTTAGTAGAAAGTAAAAGTAACTGCAAGGCTACTTCTTTCGGCGTTCGAATCATTGAAAATCATTAATACCTATATGATATGACAATTAGTGAGTCTACAATTTTTCAAGAACGTGCCCTCAAAAGAGATTGAATTCACTGTGTGGATCATTACTTAGATAGAATAATGTTTCTACTTTCTTCAGTTTAATCGCTGGTTTCTATTACTTTATTCTCATCAAACACATAATTTCAATTCCAGAGAAGTGTAATTTGGTAGCAATCATTTTGCGCCAGGCAATATCATGAAATTGGTTAGCTTTTACATTACCAAGTCTTTTTTCAAGTTAGAGAGCAAACATACATAATATATATGGTATGCGAGTACCTTTGAAACTCTCTTCTTACTATTAACGCTACTTATGAATTGCTACTTATGAACACCTGTGTGTCTCTATATTGGCTACAAGTGGAAAATCGCTGACACACCACGAAAGTTGACCCTTAGTTTTTCTGTTAACCACATCTTTTGCCATGACCCAGTAGTTTAGGTGGTAGGTGGTAGATGGGAGGTAGGTGGTAGGTTAGTTAGTAAAAATAATAATTAAATTTATTTCCTATAAATACCATTCTAAATCGCGACCGTGCCTATTTCTAACATACTGTCCGACAAAGGAGAAAGGAGCACTTGCTTTAATTTAATTCAATGTGATTGAAAAGGTCAGCATCTCCAGAGAGAAAAAAAAAAGAAATATTTTTTTATTTTAGTTTTGATACGTTTTCATGTCCACGTGCGATGGTCATAAGGACACGGGTACCTTCTAATCCATCAAACAATTTTTTTTTTAATGTCAAAGTCTTCGATAGTCAACGACAAGGTGAAACTTTCTTTAGTCGAGTAAAGCTACTGGCGATACGATCGAATAGCGTCCGAACAGCGTTCTTCCAGCATCACTGGGAATGCCGAGAGTGAAAGTGATTACAAAAATGTGTGCGTGCTCGTACTCGTGGTCTCGCATACGTTCGGACACAGCCGGTCAGTTCTACTACATCAATAATAGGTTGCTTCGCAATGCGCTGAAAAAAAAAGTATCTCCCAGTAAGATTTTGTAACAACCTGTATCATGCGGATACGGGTATTACTCGAGGGCAATTTGACAGTGTTTTTTCGCACTCATCAAGAAGACAAATCCTCAATGACATTTCAACAATTTTAACGCTATTGCCTGAACAGAAATAGTTCAGTTTACTATAGGTTTTTTTGCTGAATCATAATACCCGTTATTTTACGAGGCTGAAAGTTAACCGGTTTTTTAATACGTTTTATCGTAGTTGTAGAATATGAACATTTTCAAACTGCTTTGACTTATCTGAAACTCAAAGTCTTCGAATTCTGGAAAGACGATAAAATTATGTGCCATTATATTGTAGTCGGAAGTTATTTTTTAGAGATTTTAAGATTTTTAAGAGAATTTTGACAAATGCCGATTTGATCGCTAGAAATAAAAAATAAATTTAGAATTCTTGCAAAATTTCAAGTTTTTGTACGTGCACGGCACAATAATCATGAAAATGAAAGAACTGTAACAGAACATTATGATCTCCGTTCAGTAACACTTGCCATTTGCATTTTCTTGCTGCACACTGTATCGTTCTGATTTCGCAAGACCATTTATTTTGCAGTAACTATCGTCGGTTCACCAACCCTCCTCAGACCCCACCCTCGCCCCAGAACCCAAGAGAAGCTGATTGTCGTAATAAAATTCAGTAGAAAAATACTTTGAGTACGTTTCCTTCGCGATAGTAAATCTCAATAATAACTTCGTTGATTGCGAGCAAATCTTTTCCGCAATAAAATTAAAATTACGAAGAATATCTTATTATATATTGTGATTACGGCTGTTTCTGCTAAGTATGATTTGAATTTTTGTGTTAGTATTTATTAATATCGATGAATAAATGAAAAGGATTTAATGCGAATCAACAAACTTGAAATATTCCAGAATGGTATTAAGTATGCGCAGTCATGTTGTTTTGCCTACATTTTTATGAAATCGTCCTGTTATTATACATATGCTGCTAATGTTTATTAAAATTATAATAATCTAAGGTTATTCATATATCACAACGATATTCTTAGGACGTATATGTAATAATTATAAGCAACTGCCTGTGAAGACATTCTAAATAAAAGCTACTGGTCGACTATTCGTGAAATTTTGAGTCTTTTAAAATAATAAAATTTTTTAAAATTATCGTTACGTACTTTATAACGTTTGTCCTAAGCATCGTAATAACTTGTCCTTACTTTCAAAACATTATATTGTATAGCACCTTTGTATATCAACATTTCCATATAGGATTGAATTATTCAATGTTTATTTTGATTATCATGAATCTGATGTTTCTCACTTTTATATATGATATGTTTAATAACTGTTTCACAACTTTTGTATGTATTCATTCTATGATTCTTATATTATAAAAATTAAATTACATATGACAGTGAAAGTTAATTACATTGCGCAGGTAACAATTTCACAATCTTTTAACGAGTATATTATTATACAGTAACAACTTTTTGTATGATCGAAGGTTACCAAAAGTGATTTCGCTGTGTAATAAATCATTTAGAATTTTCAGGAAATTGCAAGAGAAGTACGAGTTACGGTAATATGGATTTCGAATACTTTATTACCACATTAGCATAAAACCATTACTTTGTTGAAACGACAGAATGAGACTCCATAGATGGCATCATTCAAATTATAGTGAAAGCCATTGTATTCTATTTACTTTCATTCCAGAATCTCACATACTGACATATTTTGTTACAACTTCTTCCAAATTTAATTTCTATTCGTTAACTTCACTTCGAAAGCCATGAAAAGTCGACATGCCATTAGCAAAATAGCCTCAACCCAACTGACCAATCAGATACAATTATTTAGATACGGGATGGATCACTGATAGATCATTTTATATGATCCATAAAAGATTCCGAAAAGATAGCTCTAGTAACAGCAATGATCCATGAGCCTCACTTGAGTCTTTTAGTAGCTCTGAGCTTCGCTGTAAGAATGAAATAATCGGTATCTGCTCTTTCTACATAAAAAAAAAGTAAATAAATCATGGTCATGCCACAAACACGGAATTCATGTCTCCGATGACGAATACGAGCTACAAAATTATGGGAACGTAAGACTTTTGTTCTTTTCCTTCGACTTTCTCTTACCTAATTGATCTGGACATAGTGCAGGTTTCTTATTCCATCATTGGATCCATTGTCGATCCCAAAACCTTCGACTTTCTTTACACAGCTCATCTTTCGAGGACACAAAGTTTTTTAACAGTAGGATCAACTAATGGTTGTACGTACATACAACAATGTCTTCTCTAGTACGATCCCTATTATGAGTTCCAAAATGAATCGATTTTTTCCCCAATTTCGAGATCAACGACTTCACGAGTGATTTCATTCTAGACATCGTTCAAATAAGGTTGGAGTTGACTCCTCGAACTACGTAAGTCCCATTAATTTATTTCAAATCTAATGCGACAATAAAATGTTGTGATTTCTAAAATTTAATCAACATGGTTCGATTAATATAGTAATTCCACATTTAATAGATTTTATTATAATATGCGGCATTCCAATGTTTCAAAGCAAAATTGACCGAAGAATCCAATTATAAGTAATAGTATATCAATACGTATTAATATACCTATTTTGAGTTGATTATTTATAGACATTGGAATTCGCATGAATATTTTTTGCGCAAGCTTTGGAATTAAAAAAATTTATTTAGTAACTTATTTATATAATGAAATGCTTAAAAAGTGGAAACTATATGTTTACTGAAAATAATTGTATCGATTAAATTAATTTATTCTGGTTAGCATTAGGTTATTCACAGAAGTATTCACAGAATATTCTAATTCTATCCTCAACATTCAACAAATGAGTACTCAATATTTTCAATAGATCCCAGTACATTTTGAACATACGCAGATAATATTTATAAGCTCTAAGAACATTATTGTACTATCATATAAGAATATTATTATATATACTGCGTTAGTTGAATTTCTGTCTCGAATCTTGGCTAAAAATAATCGAATTTCTTGGACGAAAGCGAAAATATGAATTTATTGCTGATCTTCAATGTCCTTACTATACATATGCTAATTCACACGAGGTAATTTGAAATAGTCACTATCAATTTGCTTCTATATTCTTGTAGCTCTTTCAAGGCAAGTTATATTTCACATCAGACGACTTGCAACTTATTTTTTTCTTATCCATGTAAATTGCATATTTTATGCACCGGAAGTATCTGGAGGTCAGTAAGTCTATTTATTTTTAAATTCTACAGACATCTCAAGCATGACGACATAATAAATGTATATCCTTCTTACGTAGATGAATTTTTTGTTCAGCATAGATAAATTTTATTTGTCCGTATTTTACAAGGAATACAAATAATTGACAAGAGGTTGATTTTTCTTTTGCAGTTTCATATATTAAAATAGCGTTTATTTTTGAAAATTAATGAGCTTTATATGCCGCCATAATTGTAGAATGACAAAATAATAAGCAATCCTAAATAAGTACTTATAAAAATAAATATTTGTCAAAATATAAGAAATTAGTATTAATTGTTGTTCGATGAAATTTGCTTGGTGGTATTTCGAAATAAACAATGTTAATGTAAATCAACAATGAATGATGTATTTTGTAAATCCGCATCACTGTCAGTTCTGAAAGCGCAAGATGAATACGTAAAGAGAAATATAATGTTAATTATATCTCGCAATTCTATTCTAACAAATATACATTATTCTTCCACATTTTTCTGCAGCTTTGAAGTATGACGAAAATTGACTTTACAAAAAACGATCAAGTACTTTAGGGATTTATTTGAAATAATCGTTTTGGATTTTTTGTTACGTTAATGTGCACAACTTATTTTACCAGTTGCGTCATTTTCAATTTTACATGGTCATGGTTACTTCCTGGTAAGCAGATACAACGCTGAATCTCTATTCAAAATTGATCGATGATTGATTAGTGCCTAAAGGCTTATTTGCAAAGTATACCTATAGTAAAGAAGAGGGGGATGGTAGTGGAGGTACATGAGTAAATCTTCCAGCAAATATAATTAATAATATGTTTTGCTAAAAGAATACGTTAGTGAAGTTTCTACCGGGGTCAATAACCAATATCTTAGAACCCGTAGATCCTGTAGTGATTATATAATCCAAGCAAAACGCTTCTGATGGAAGCAACAATTGAAATATGGGGAGGGATTCCTAGAACGTTCCACAACTAAATCCTTCCTTATAGCTCCGCATACGAAAATACAATTGTGTTTTTTAAATTCAAGAAATCAGTATAGTAGTTTTTAAACTGCATGCTCGGCAAGTCGCAAGGCGATCAGATTATTATGCTACATTTGGATATACGCGATAAGACAGAAAATAATTTGGTATTCTAAATGACTACGGAAGATAATTTCATATATCGTGTAGATGACAAAGCAAGAAAAAATACCTAAATGAAAGAATCTTTGGCCTTGAATATACTCCTGAATTTGAGAAATTACGTAAAGGAACATGGAACAAAAATGTGGTGAACAAGGTTTTTTTAATATTTCCTGTATAGGTTAATATAAACTCTGTATAGATCATATTTGTTAAGCATAACCCCATGGAATATATAGTGGTATCTTATGTAATCGCCATTGCATGGAAGAAACGCATGACGTAGTGTGTGGGTAGGTGCACATGCAGGGGCGCAAGTGTATCTATATTCAAAATTCCAGATGATCGAATTGCATTTTACAGGAGAAGTCTTGTTCCGGATGTAAAAGTAATAATAACATTCGCAAATATCCAGCAGTTTGCGAATTCTTTTTTCTGCTACTGTGAAGGCATTCGACTCGTTGTCAGCAACCAACCCTGTTTACCCTAATACTGTATCTACATTATACATGCATATATATATATATATATATTGTATATTGTATATATTCTTGAGAAGAATTGTCAATCAAAAAATAACACTAAGCACGAACTGCATAAGAGTATATTGTACTTTGTAATATATGTATTTTACGAAATAAAATTAACATATATTAAGATGACACGTGTATTAAATACATTATGTAAATATGGAAGGTCAATGTTTATGTTGTAAATTCATTTATTCATCTTATTTTTTTCTTTTTTTTTTAACATATTATCAAGGAAACAATAAATTATATCTGAAAATATATTATATAATCAAGTCGGCTTTTGTACTTAAATCCAAGTCTAGGTACGGTTAGTTTACATTTCAATATAAATTCTAGCATATTAACTTTTGCCCAATCTACCTTACTAGTCATTTAGAAATGCCTATCATTGAGTCAAATAAAAGATTTGCCCAAGGCCAATGTCATTAATTTTGACAACAGACGTAGTCAATTAAGTGATTAGGCTAAGACTTCAAAACTTAATTGATCTCAATGTTATTCATCAGATGTTATTTACTATAGCCAATCGATTTGCACGTGAAACTTAAGCCATTGATGTCTCAAGGCTGACAATAAGAGAAGCAAAGACTTCCGCATAGTACTTACTGTGTCTCAGCTTGCCGCATTCAGAAATAATTATGCTGAGAGGCTTCGGTATTTGTTCCGGTCGAATTTCACCCCCTTTCCGTGGCTTAATTCCAAAAAGTGCGTTCCTCCCCACCTTCATGTACTGCCTGCCAACTTTCTTCGGAGACTCCACTCCGAGAAGGGACGTTATGAATTTCATTATTTTAGATTTAATTGAACGATGATTTTCACGAGAAGTTTCACTAAAATTATCTTTCCACGAGAAAATTCCACCCACCCACCCTAAATTTTGTTAAAGCTTTTAAATTATATTATTTGATTACGAACACTGCAGTCACTATCTTTTTCTTCGATGTATCAAATACCAAATTATTGAAATTAATTATTAACTGATAGAAAATCCGTCGTTTTATTTAAATGATGCAAAGCTGCTACAGCGTATAAACAATTATTTATGTACTTAATTTATGTTTACGTCACTTCGCCTAGCATCATTTCATTAGAAAGTATTTTATACGGTTCACTTATCAAATGTCGAATGACATCATTAATTTGGTATCGCGATTACGATCAATGTTTGGAAGGATTTAAAGAGACTATTGATTAGAGAATAATATTAAAGTACGTTTTAAGGCAATGAAGGTTGCTCCAAAAGACGTTACTCGAATATCAGTTGGTCCACCGTTGTGTTTTTTAAATTCAAGATGTCCAATCTGAAAAATAAAATATTTTACGTTTAATAATACAATAAAGGCTATGTTTACGCGCTTTAATAAGATAATTCATATGTTTATCTTTTGCGATAGTCCACTATTCAATAGCGATAACGGTGATCAATTACATGACGTTCAGTAATAATTGGTCTGATATTATATCAATTAAATGATTTAAGATAGGTCCTTCTGTATAATTACGGAAGTTCAATATTAAGACATAAACTTGCCGCTATGTAAATCAATGTAAAAGCGTTTATAAGTTCGTGAGAGAAATTAATAAATTATAAACGCGTTTTATATGGGAATAGGATTTTAATTTTTACGTACAAAGTTCTTCACGGAATTATACAGAAATCAATAATATATGAACCGAACGTGATATCGATCGCGTTAATTACTTGATTAGAAGTCACGCTTCTTTAGTAACGCATAGCACGCGAGATAATTGTCGAAAATTCGTGTATGATATAAATTATTAATGAATCTCCGACATTTAAATATAGATATAATCAACTGTAAAATCATATATTTACGTATCACAGATTTGTGAAATCATATAAAAGGTCTTGTTGTCATGTGGAAAATTTGTTTTCACTATAATGACAACACGCGAGCCATCATTAGGGGCACTCTTGAATCGAATGAAGAAATCAAGAAAATCGCACGCGTCTTTTTTATTACGGAACAATGGCAAGAAACGAAGTCGCGTTACTGCAGCACGCGATTTCGATATTCTTCCCTTGCGGAAGTGCAATTACTTTCGACGTAAAATTTACCGCGACTATCAATGACACGTCATCGTACAATGTGACATGCGTTAGAATAAAAGGCAATTCGACTAATAACCAGTATTTATTGTTGCAGTAGCCATGTAAATTATAATGCAATCAAGAAAGCCATTTTTAATCAACTTATTCTAAACAAGCTACCACGCTACTAGTTCTTTAAGTACGTAATTTGTCATATTACTATACTTAAATGTAAGTGTAACGAGCATCCGTTTTTACTCGGCGCGTTTATATGTTCGGAAAAATGTGGCAGGATATGACAAAGTCAATGCAACTTTCGCAAAAGCGTAAGAAAATTTTGACGCAATCAGTACGGCCACTTATATATCTCTCATTAGCGGTGCGCTGGCATGCGAAAGCATTTTCCAATTGCACTGCGGTTTACAAAACTCGATAAATGAGGGGAGAGACTCGTTTGATTGCTCAAGACGTTTGGAAATGACTGTTACACTGAATGCATCATGGCTTACGATGTGCATAAATGCATGCTGCACTTGGAAGTAAAAGTCACTTAAAGTAATATTGTATATAGGGCGATACGTATGGTTGGTCTACAAGTTCAATGTGTCTTTTTTTTACAGATAGTAAACATTGCAATCCTTGACAAATCACACGTGGTCGATTTATAATAAACAAAAACATCAAACTTGTCGATCAATTATACATGGTTATTAATTTTGTATCCACGAACTATTGCAAATTCGTTTAAAGATTAATGGCTTTTATTATTACATGGTTATTGGAGATTTTGGATATAAAGCCATTTAATTTATGCTACAGCTATTTTTCAAAACACGTGTCCTTTAAGTTTGGACATTAATTACGGTGTTCAATGTCGACAATCATTTTTATTTTTGAGTAAAGTTTTGCCTAGACTGCAACATTTGTGCAATTTCTGTACAACTTCTGGGATTAAGGAACATGACTTTATCTGTTTATTCCATATACGACTTCTGTATTACTGTAGCCACTTATAGACATGTTACGTCCACTCATTAACTGTTTCTTTTACTACTTGATTTCACCTGTGGTATAAACCTGAATAAAGAACAAGATGATGAAGAAAACGGTTTCTACATAATAGAGAATCCATTTGCAGAAATAAAATAGTGTACAAAAAATTAAAATGATACATGGCTAATAAAAATTAAAATATAAAAGAAAAGTATTTAGCTATTAAGAGACTCGGTCGAGTCTCACGCCAGGTACAGGCAACCGGCGATACATCTTGATATTACCGAGAAAATCAAAGAACACAATAATATATAACATACATATTACAAAATTCATTACTCATTATTTTTCTATAAAATGCAAAAAGGCGAAAATATAGTAGAAAAGAAAAAAAGAAACCTGAAATGATTATATGTTTAGAAAATATATCTGTTTTCAGAAAAAAACAAATCATATACGTTAAATCATTTCGTGAGTAAAAATTTTTCTTCTGGCAGTGGTATAAGATGAGTGCAGAATAAGTTTTGCTGGTCTGGCTTGAATATAAGTGTAGTGTTCCTAAGTATGGCAAAGATCAACGGCGATTATCATGCCCAGAGCAAGTTTAGTTGAGCTACAATTCTACCGAATATTTTGTCTTAGTATAGGACAGATCTTGCCAAGCGGAACTTTAGCTACCAGGTATAGTATTCTGTATCTTACATAGATAACTTTTATACTTGATTTAGTCATGTCTTGAGCTAGACTTGGCATGAAAAATGTCAAATATACAAGAGGTGTAAAACAAGTATAAAACAGTTTTAGTGGAATGACTTCGATTGTACTTGAACTATATTTTAGCCATACGTGTCTTGGAGTTTGTGACAGCTTTAATTTAGATATCATATAGAATTCCGATACTTTTATGTAGACTTCATGTAGATCAAACTTTTTACTCGGATTCCATTAATACTTTACGATATGATGCAGCATATATATAAAGCGATCGTGACTCTCTATGCTTTTCT
Organism: Hartigia nigra; assembly: GCA_031001745.1. NCBI lineage: Eukaryota > Metazoa > Arthropoda > Insecta > Hymenoptera > Cephidae > Hartigia > Hartigia nigra. The sequence continues at coordinate 1,113,822 of JARPRG010000289.1, forward strand.
AAAAATTTGTTCAGAAATTTAAAAAATTTTGTAAAGTTTCTCTTACGTATAAAGAAATCGATAATGAAGAGCGAGTAGGTACAGGTCCTTGAAATCTGCATAGTAGGCGATAAATCCAATATACAAAAAACGGTTAAACAGGTAAAGTAGGACTTCTCAAAGGTTTGAGTGAATGTACGATGCGAATGAACTTACCGCGTTTATTCCGTTATACAATTTGTTCTGAGTAAAATAACCAGTTACCTTCGCTGGAATTCAATCGCGATTCTGATCGCTCGTGCATTAAAATTGTTTGATTGATAATTGACGTCTAGGTACGTGCAAACCAGAAACACAAGCACTTCAAAGACTCAACGTTTACAACAATAATTTACGTACTCGGTAGCCGTAAAGAAATTGATTTTCTATTTAAATGAAGTTCTTAATGAAACATGACAATCAAATGATGCAGCTACTTAACGTTATAGCATTTATGCTTATGATCTTAGTAAATTATGCGAATAATTATAATTAATTGATGTTTACATTTCCTGCTGTAAGTATATTGTCACTTGCGTATTAGTTTTTGCGAAAAGCCATTAAAATTAGTATTATTTAATGTTAATTTTTAAAGTTAAAATTTTTCCAACGAACTAGACAACCTTGTTGCACCACATTAAATATTTTTTGTGTTGCTCCGTAACCTTATCAATATTCCTGAAATGATTTAGGATAAAAGTTAGCAAAAAAATCATTAAATTTTAGCTTTAAATTCCATTACGTTCAATTTTCTGATTAAGTTTTTATTATAGCTCCTCATTATAATACAGAAATTTCGAATGAACCACAATTCTCATCAGGAATTCAATAAGATACGGCGGTCAGTACTTCAGTATGGTTATAACCAATTTTTAGCAGAATTAGCAAACTTTGGAATTGTAAAGATTGCATAATTCCAACGTAACAGGTAGCTAATTCCCGCCTTAAAAAAAAAAATCCAACGATAGCATTGCAAATTAATTAGAAAATATTCTTTTTTTTTCGGTAGCCTACCACAAGAATATTCGTATAGCTTTTGAAACTATTAAAGTAATTCATTATATTTGATAATATCAATTGGTACACTTTTTAATCGAACAACATTTTATTAAGGTCAGTTAGTTAATTGAATGCATCACAAGGATCCTTGAAAGTATAGATGCTCATGGTGCATGCATTCATAACTGTTATTGACCAGGGTTTCTCTGCTCTTAATCTAGTTACCTATGCTAGCGATAAAATACGATTAAAGTAAACTTTTAAAATTTAATTTCATCGGTGTCATTCAAAATCTAAATATACAAAACCTGATAGTTCAGTTACAGAAAATTGTCAACTTCAATTCAAGAGATTTTCTATTGACATCCGTAGTATGACCTCCTTGTTAGATAGTGCTTTACGTATATGGCATAAGCTGCTAGAAACCTGAATGTGTAGCAGGACGTAGCGTGACATGTGAATCTTACTATACAAGATTTTGAATCGTCATCAACCATTGCGTTGACTGTAGAGTACGAAATATCAAACTTTCCAGGAAACTCGCTAAACACATTTTCATAGGCTTTCGCGGATGCCAGCATCTTTAACGCAAGACTCAAGGTAGTTGGTACGACACGTTAAATTAATTGTTATCAAGAAAATTGAGGTCCTAGTGTTCTTTCTTCTGAATATTAAAATTTTTTTTTTGTATTCGAAATTTTCTAAAAGCTTTCCTCATCCGTTTACTCTATCCTGTAGTCCTTGTGTTAATCATATTTACTTACATAAGTTTGTTGGACACTGCTGCAAGCATACGACCGGGTTCGTTAACTGCCCGTTAAAATCCAATTCGTCCTTACGTAACCCACAGCAGCTTCGAAGGAGACGACGGCTGCCGAGTTTCTCTATCGTGAAGGTGCGATACACACATTCTGCAGAGTCACAGTTTTAGCGTATACTTGTTGTAATACACGTGATAACGTACTCCTTTTTCACATCTATTGAAGCACTATTATCGTTACGTTGATCTTTGATTTGTCACTGTGGCGTGCTTAATGTTTTTATTGTCATACAAATTCACTTGCGATTTCACGGAAGTAACGACGCGGGCGGTTATGACGAATGAAAATGAAAATTTAGAAAAGTTCATTAATGAGATAATTTATTATTTACTATTTTGGTGACATTCAAAACGAAATTACGGTAATAATTTTTTTTACTTTTCTCAATATGCTAAAAAAATTGGTCTTATTCGTATAAAACAATTTTTATTAAAATTCGACACCGGTATTGAATTCGTCATTATGTAGCAATAAATTTTCATGAACATGAAATAAATTTTGAAAAATTTCCCGCTGTTTTGCACAAAATCGCGATCCAGCGTTTAAAATTCACAGATTTTTTCTCATTACCACTCTCAATCGCATTCACATGTAATTAATTACGTACGAACATCCTTTGGAACTAGCACAAATAGCAAAAACACTGTATTACAAGTGGCAAAATGAAAGAAATAATCAATCATCTATCCTCTTCAATTATAATCGACTATTATTCTTCGAAAATTGTAGACACACTGAACAATAATTGACAGTCAGTGATTCATGCCAAAAAAATTATCGTTCCAATACGATGAAAAATGTATCCGTAATTGAAGGAGATAAATATATGTATATATATAAAAACAGAAAAAAAGGCAAGCAGCGGGTCGTGATGTAAATCGCGATCGCACGAGAAACCGCGTGTCTTGTCCGAGTGTGCGATCGCGCAATGAACGAAGAGCTGGTCGCTAGTGGACCGGAGTGTGCCAGTGGGCAATCTCCAAGTCGGTACTTACCGACTCCTTGGTTTCCATTTCGAGTGGTAGGGAATGGTCAAGCAATTTCTATCTCGATTCCAAGAGCGAGGGATAGATATATGGAGGGATAGAGCATTTGACAAATTCAATCACTTCATGGGAGAAGTAAGGAAGCCAGTTTGAAATTCATATTCTTGCTTTCTTTAAGTTTTAATGGTTAACCTTCTTATCCTACTCATTCAAAAGATCTTTATAATAATTACATTGCCTATAAGGAAAGATTGTGTTGATTCAAACATTTATTATATTTCATTGCTAAATGGTCTTTAGCATCAAATTCTTTATTTAAATAATATTTTTTAGTCATATGTTTATAAATAAACATTATTTCACGAATGAAGTCACAGGTAAAAATGGTCCAAGTGAGTTAGAAGGGTTAAATGTGTACACCTGGATGGGCAATAAGAAATATTTCTGATATACCAAATTATTTATCTCAACAATTGTTTCCGGGTTTTAGTCCATTTAGCTAATTGCACAGCCGAGAAATTTACAAAATAATAATTATACAATAAAAATAAATATAAGCAGCGTGACTAGGTAGTTTATTCCAGGTAAACAAACTACGAGGCAAGTTCTTGACATACGTACGTCAATTTGGCGTATTTTTATGATTAGACAACACAATTTGATGATTTCTTAAGGAAAATAGTAATAACATCATTTCTGATGCAAATATACACAGCAATTTATTATAGCGAAAGTTCTGGACAGAACGGAATTTCGTGAAAGATCATTCTATCATTACGCATGTATTATTATTGACAGACTTGCTAATTTTGAGACGTAATATACTCCAGTCAGATTTACCATAAACTAATTTCCCATTAGACAGATATATTCGCACGAGACAACGTCTGCTAACATCCGGTTGCAAAATTCCTTGTTTATTAAGACCAAGGTTAACAAGATTAACTTCTTTCAGAAGCTTGAAGAACGACAATTGTTCGATACTCCATATTTGATAATTGTATTAGGGAAAGTTATAGATACTCTTTGAAGTATTATTCAGAACTAACATACAACTTAAAGTATTGTAGTTTGACCATGTTGGAATGAAAAGGCTGCACTTACTTTAGTAAAGTCATTATTCTTTCATAACCATATATATTTGATAAAGAAGATTAATTAGTTGTATTACAATAAATTTGAGGAGAAGTTTTCTTTTACGACAGTCCTTGTACGATATAGGCTCTTTACGAATTATTATAAGAGTGCTCAGTCTTCTTTACAGAAATTGAAATAGAAATTTTTGTTTCACAAGAACTCCTTTCGTTGCATAATATACTTCTTAGCACGTAACGATACGGTAGATATAATCTAGATTCTGTTAGTTGTAATCATTTATTTTTGCGAGATTCACTTTAATCCGATTTATGTTAAATGTTATTAATCATTTTTCAGATTCACTGCTTGATGGAATTTGAAATTAGCAATAATTGTTTAATTTTTAAGACCGACTTATAGTTTGTAGTCTTTTACAAGAGCATTATACTGGAATGTAATCCGTTACAATATTCTCTTATACAAAATTCCCAAAAAATAAAAACAGAAGCTTTCAGATTACAATTAGTAAAATCCATAAAGATCCAGATATAAACAAAGCAGTAATATTTGTAGACATTCAACGTGAAATTCGTATTTTTACGTGAAACAATAGCGTTGTGTCTCACGGCAAACTTGTTGGCCGCTATATACGTATGTCACTTTGAAACCAGTATTCACACACCAAACATTTGTTTGAGTTTCTGAAGAAAACAAAAAAGTACCATACTATTATTTTTATATGCATTATTAAAAGAGACCAATGCTACTATTCATTTACAATTTTGTAATGACACAGGATTCAATACTATTTTGTGACTTAAAATTTACAGCTAAATAATTAAAAGAGAAAAATGTGAATTATGTAATAATTATGATATATATGCAATTTGATTTATTTTATTATTTTTCTTGTAAATTACGAATTACTTAAATATACTAATCAAAACGAGGTGTATTTTGTTTTTATGGAAAGTGAGTGATTATGGTTTACTTCTTTCGGAAAGATTATCGTTGATATTACCACCTATTTGATAAGCGGTTTAATACATTAAATTTATTCAGTGTGAATAAACAGTTACGTCCATGTAAGATCCCCTTATTAATAAATAACCGATTCTTTTATTATTCGATTCGCCATAACATATGCTGATTCACTTATCCTTCTGCGTATAATCTACCACGTCTACATAATAACTCATAGCAGTAGTGAATAATCTATCTTTATTTCATTAAAGCTCATACTGATTTACTTGTCTCGCACCGCAGAATTTTCCTAACAATTATTTCTTGATGACTGATTTTTTCTGCTAAACGTTAGTTTGGTGCTTACTTTAGTATTTTACAATTATTCTCAATCGTTCCTCTTTAGTTTATCGATCAATTTTCATATTGAACCTCAAAGGATATAGCGACGGTAAATATCTTATGGTAGGCTATCGTGTTCACCAAATTTATCAAATATGGTAATGATAAATTTGGTGAACATGACAGCCTACCGATCGTATAACCTCTTGAATTCACACCGTCCGTCGGTAACCGTGCTACTATTATCTACAATGTCGCATGGCTCTCACATCTTAGGGTTAATTCAGAGGGAAAGCACGGGCCAAAGCCACGGGCGAATCTTTCGTTTCACAACGTTTCAGTCCTTTCTAAACTGTATATTCATCGATATAATGTATCGTACAATTAAAAATGTACACGCTGGTTGATTTTTGGCACCTGTAGGTGCATTGATTATTGTAGCATGAATTGATATAAATATAAATTTGAATGATTAAATGTATGCTCATTGATATTGAAGATTATGTCCTAAAATTCAATGAAAGTACTGCAATCATCGTTTTACCTTCTTTTCTTCGTATGCAAGTAAGAGCCATACCTACGGATGCCGTGCTGATAGTTGATTTTAAATCATATTTCAAATATCAACAGTAATTTCAAACACGAACTATGTGCATAATCAACGTAATATATCCTGTTCTAAAAATCGGTAGAGTAGATTCGACCGGTCTTACATTTCCTACTTTATCGATAGTATGAAATTGTCATTTTGACGTTAGAAAACAATGACTGATGCTCTCGTTTTCTCTCCTTGTAATCAACCTGGTAATGAATTTGATCATAATGGTTGATGGCAAAATATTATGAAGCATAAAGAAATAAACAACATAACAAGTCTATGTTATTTTATTGTGTAGCATAGTTTGTGAAACAGAGCTGAACAAGATATAGAATTGGAATTTGAAAAATGATGTAGCTGCTTGAGTTCAAGATACACCATTTTTTGTCCAACACGAAGTATAAAGGAATGACGTCTAAATTGTACAAAACACTTTTGACATGGTTTTGCATATTTATTTTTTCACGGGGTATTGAACTTTGACTGGCGGAAGTGACAGGTTCTGTATAAAAGGTTCATTTTGCATGTATTCCACGTATTGCTGTATGAATGAGATTTTGAAGATAGAGCGTCCATTTGATTCTTATAGTAAAAACGTGTTCGGGTGAAAAATATCTCTAAAAAAACTCATTTTTATCGAAATTTTTTATCAAACATAAAAGCGATTAAAATTTATTAAATTTAAGAAACATTTATTAATATTGTTAGAGATATTAATTCTTACTAGAAACAAATTCAATCCAGTCGTATTCATGTATTTCTTTTATATAATTTTTGCGCAGAAGCGAATTAAAATATTTTCAATAGGTTTATTTGGTTGTAATTTGAATAAAAAGAAATTTTTACAATAATATTTTTGTTAATCGTACAAATATGAAAAAAATTATTTTTTCATCCATTCGTTCAGAGAATGTTATTAAAGAGTGATACGTTAAATAAGTTAAGTTAAATGAATTGGCGACCAATAATAAACAGGCGGGTTTTAAGGATTTTAATGATGTTTATAAAAAGATGTGAATATAACTAAAAAGGGCAATGACTAAGGGAATAGGTTGTAGTAAATGGGTCGCAGCATTCTATCAGAGAGCCCAAAAAATTCCTAATATTAATTATCTCGAAATATATATCGAGAAAATTAAAAAGGTTTAAAAAACACCCTTCGTGCGATTAGACTTGAGCAGGCCGTATTCTTGATTTATCAGATTTCATCGCACAGTTTTCTTTTTTATATCTTTTATTAAAATTAAATTCTAAAGTTTTTAAATATCTTTTGATAAAGAAAATTGCAAATAGTTACTACAGTAATCATCATATATACTTTGCGCGAGACTCAACCGCCTTTTTTGATTCCAAGGCAAATAATTTCCACACCCATAATGGTATTCTTATATCCATCTATTTTTACGTTAGTCAGAATATTACGGAAAGCTACCATGAAAATCGAGCAAAAAATTGAGGATTAAATGACATTGAAAGTGTTAAATATTTAAATGCAGACTAACCTGACAAGACTGGATCAGAGTATCGACGCTCTTTGTGTTGCCTTCGAATATTGAACAGCTTCTTCCATACCATAATCCCGATTCACTTTCAAAGTACCACGAATTATCCGACTTCGCTGTCATTCACTTTCATCGTAAACAGATTCACCTTTTTATCCTCAACAATTTGACTTGTCAATTGCACCAAGAAAAGTAGTATCACGATTTGCTATTTGAATAAAACACAAAACTCCAATGATACGAATGAAATGATGCGACGTTTGCCCTTATTAAAAATATCTCGGTAATATTATCTTGAATATCAATAAATCTCTTTCACGCCAAAAATGATGAGCAAAAGAATATCCCTAGTTCAACATTTCACTTTCTACTATTAGACCAAGTTTTATAAACGACATTAATCAACATTTGTTACAAAAGAAAATCCGTGTTATTAAAGTCATAAAACATGTCTCGGTTATACTTATCAGACAGTATAAACCGCTTAGGTCTCACAATCGTTCAAGAATTGAGGTTTATCACTATTAATGTATTTGTAGACTTATTATATCCAAATCGTAAATAATTGAGAAGCCTGGTGTAGTTGGGTTGAGTCGCTGTGAATCGCGGTGGAAGGGTGCGTGCAAATGAGACGAGCCACGCCATGCTTCACGACTATAAACCTGCGATCTTTTACCTGTATCTGCGTCACACGCAGATTACAGTTGAAAAACTAATCGTATGAGCGTGCTAGGCGCTAGCTTGTTTTTATCCCTATATTTCTATATAACACAAGGAAAAATTATTAGTCCAACTCATCCTTTATACGTACAATATTTGAACAATGTATTTCCGAACACCAATTTGTCGTGTTTATTAGACATGCAGTTAATTTATTCCTTGTACTTCACTTTTAAAGTAGTTAAGTAGATTGTCCACGTATTTCTCACATGATATCAACTACAAAGTTGAGTACAATATTAAAGAGTTCGAACTTTTAGATTGTTGAATTTTTTATTATTTTGATATTGTTCTCTAATCGATTGCCAATTAAACTGTTACGCAGTTAAATTTGAGATTCATTCCGTATGTGCAAAGAAACTTCACCTTGACCTCTACGAATGAAGTAAATTCATTCAATAAATTTCCAACACGGATCATTAATCAATTATATTGAAGTACCTGATTAGCGTAACTAATTCCATTGTATTGGATTAAGTAAATAAAATCCAATAAGTTTGTGAACACGACTTCATTGTGGAACATGTAGGAGTATGTTGGCATCGCATTTGCCATCGCAACAAGGGATGCATGTGTATGAACATGCATGTATGCACGGTCTAATATATCTGAATTTAAATTCTTATAAAGCCCAATTTTTGCAAAATTTTTAATGACACAACGTGCCACTAAAATTCTCACGAAATCCCTCTGAATTTAAACTTCAGCATGGATTGTATGTTTAATATACTCCTGAAGTGATTCATAGAAGGGAACCATAATTCTATAGTAAATAGATTTCATGATTTCTTAGAAGATGCCATGTTAACTAATATTTATTAGCTAAAATTCCTAATTAATATTCTTATAGTATATCAAGGGTATCTATAGTAAATGTAAAAATGAATTTTAACGCAATTAAAGAAATCAATAAGAACTTACCTTAATGAATATTATAAAGTTTAGAATGTCGTTGCATTACAGCATGGCAATAGCGCGTAGTATATACAATATATATTATTAGGACATATTAATATATAAAATTATTCATGACAAAGGCACCATCTGAAAGTGGTTCTACCATAGAAATAAATGGACAGGCTAAATTCAAACGATGCGTTTGTCCTGAACATTCCAGTATTTGATTTAATGTCTGGTTTAACACTTTTTATGTAACTTTTTAACTTTTAATGTATTTTTCCCTCTGAAAAAACTACACTATTCGGCAATTCAAGAATACTTTATTGACGTCAATCGGGCATAATACAGATAAGGAAGAAATAATAGAATAAAACTGGTTTAATTGGTCTATTTCGCATAATTAGTGAACTGGTATAATAATACTTGATTGGGTAGCGCGATTACATTCTGGTATTTGGGACACCTCAAAATTACGTTCTCGTAAAAATTACGTTTTATGGAAAGATCGTTAACGTACTACTCTCCTTTCTGAAAATTTATTCAAGTTTCAAAAGTTCCTGTGATGCAAAGTGGATGGCAAATACTGAAGATTTATTGCACATTGACTCATGACGCTGATCATTAGCGATTTCCCGATAATATTTCGGTAATCTTCCGTTGTAATTGTTATTTCTTGGCATGGTACTAATTACCTTTCTATAGAGATGATAACGATTATAATAATTATCTTTCTTATGGTCCATATTGTCATTCTTGAAACCTTGAGAAACTTTTACAAAAGTTCATTTCGCAGCACAACGAACATTAGTGTGGAAAATTTAACTGACACCAAAAAATCGGTTCCAAAGGTTCATCTTTCTGTGATATTTACTTATGAGAGCAATTACGATCGACGAAGTTGCACAATATGAATAATTGACATACAGGAAATATTTCGTTGATACATTCCAAAAAGTTCATTGTCTACTTTGACCCCTGGATGAGTCAACTGACAGAGCAAAACACTTCAACATTATATTTGCGGAGAGAAATATCGCTTGTATTAAAAACATTTATGTATCTGCTGATATGCTTATTATTAGCATATGTATTCCAATAACAATAAGATTTGCATCAGTGCATCAGTATCTATAAAGGCTATTCTCACAATGAGGTAATTTGTTTAATAAAAAAATACATAATTTCATAATTGTGACATGTAGAATTCGAAATTTCAAATCAAGTAAACAACAATGACTCTGATTTATATTATAAAAGAATAGTGTAACTATAAGATAGCACAACTATTAATATTTATGATGGTAGATGCGTCTTTACGTAAATGCATCTATATTCGCACGTAAGTGCTAACAAACGCAAGAAGAAAAGTATGTTCAACTGAACGCATTTACAAACTTATTAGTAAGTTTGTTTTTCCATTTACGTCACCTTTCTTCGGTCAACTAACAGTAACTAAACATCCTTAAATTGCGATAAGAGCGTCTTTTCTTCTATTTCATAATTTTACATTTCCTTGATTTTGCTATCGGACAATAGTCAATTGTGCCTGAAATTCTTCAGTAGGATTGAAATAACATTTCTCTATTATTTTGTATGATTCCTGTTGTTGGTAGCAATGTTATTGAGAATCATATCAAATTAAGGGTAAAATTTATAAGCGTGAAATTGGTAGGCAAAAATTTATGCGTAGTACTTTTTTTCATGTATAAGGAGAATTTAAAAATAGTTTGGATTTATTTAGAGAGAATTTAAAATGTTGAGTCAAATTTGTGAAGGCCATAATAAGACGTTCTTGCGACAATGAATAAAATTTGTTTCAGATTGAATATGAGGAATAAAATATTGTATATTTACCTTGGGGGCGTATTTCAGCGGATTGGTGATGCATTTCAGCGGACACATATAGCATTAATGGATCCTACGGAATCCGGTCCGTGACGTCAGAGTGACAAAGGATTCCTGGTATAGGAGCCCTTGCCGTTAACATTGAATGATCCTCACGAAACATCGTGAACTGCGTCGAAGCGAATAACAGAGCTTGAAGAATTATTGTAATGGCAGCCATTTTAAATTCGAAATACGCCATCTTACTTCTTGATTTGATAATATCTTAAGTTGCTGAGAATTCCGTATTATTTTATATATACAATTACTTTCTATATATAATAACAATAGATATAATTTATTAACTCTACAATTGTTGACTAAACGTATGTTACATTTATGTTTCACTAAACATCTTGTAGAAAAGAAATCATTCGGTCTTTTAACATTCTTAAAAAATCATTACTTCATTTTATTTGTGTGATGTATTCATGATTTTTCTACAATAAAATCTAGATAAATTTTGTTCAAATTACAAGTTACTTGACACGTCGATAGTATCGATGGAATAGTAAGATGACATAATTTTAGCAAAGTCCGTATAGAACATACGGGATTGTCCCAAGTCCTCGTAATTCCAAGAAAGGATTGTATGCCATATTCTGACGTCAATTTTTGTAAATAATGTTCAGAACGTTCTTGGTTTCAAATTTCTAGAAAAAGCAAGTTCAGAGTATAAAGAAAATTCTTATATTTGTAGACATCTAATTTCGGTGTAGGTACAGGCTAGTCCGTATAACTTAATAATGATAAATTATTTTGTGATAACTTTAAGATGTTCAAGACCGATTAATGTGTTAATTAGAAATATTAAACTTGTTCCTATATTTTACCTGATTGGCGAATAAACAGATGAAATCTTCACTAAAAACGTGTTAAATTATTTCAAAGTAGAACACTTCACCGAAAAGCACTTTTCCTCAGGACACGAATACTATTTCTCCCCAAAAAAAGGGACGAAAAGACGCAAAAACTTTTACACGGACGAACAGACGGATGTAAAAGAATGTAAAAATTGTTATGACGTAATATTCTTTTCGTGGAAATATTCATAATTGAAAAGATTTGACAACCCAAAGGAAAACACATATAGTCTCTAGTCATAGAATATTAATTTGATTCTTTCTCATTGAAACAGAGGAAAAGAAAAGGGAAATAAGTAGTATAGGTATAAAATAAATAAATTGCATCATCCTCTTTCTGTGGAGCATAATTTCACGCAAAAGCGCACAAGTACCGCAAGACTACGCGTCTCGATTGCTTACTCGACTGTGGTAAATAAGAAATATTTCCTTGACCATAATCAAAGTATTGCACCTCTCTTGAGAAACCAGAATGTTTCATGTTATTAATTGTCGTATATACATACGCAGCAGTGATAGGCAACAAATATGTATAGTGCTGTGTTGCTAAACAGTCCTGAAAAAAGTGTCGCACGGTCTCAAAGTCAAGAAATGTGCTGATATCTATAAATCATAGAGAAACTTCCTGACCTCTTCAATGCAATTTGCTGTAGTCAATGAGGACATAAGTATCACAAAAATTGACTTTTATATCTTTTTAATGACCATCTCTGAGAATCTCTCTTCCAACTCTTCTACTAGCTCAATTAACCCGTCACGGCGATGATGCACTTAAGACGTCATTAGCCTGAATTCTTGGATCGTTACCGGATTATAATTTAAATCGTAAACTCACAGGGCAAAACCTTAGCGCGTATCGCTTACGTATTGCAACTTGAAAAACAATCCTGAACATTAATCACTAAAATGTATATAGTATAAAGTTTTTGTATTGAAAGTATTATTGATAATGACAGTCATCTGTATGCTAATTATATACGTTAAGCGACAGCGCCCAATCCTTTCGAATTGCTTTAATTAATCATTTTCGTCTATTATTCTGTGAATTTATGCTTATTTTTCTGTCATAAACAAGATGCTTACGTAATGTCGATTGTAGAAATTAAACGTATCGCGATTGAATCATTAAAGTAATCCACGTACTATATTATTCATGTTGATGTTCTATCATAAGACTCGTATATTTAATCCATATCGAAAAAACAAGGGGAATCACTTACATTATATGGAATTATTAAAAAACAATTACGATTGACGCAAAACGTTAACAATTTTTTATTTCTTAATAATATTTAATAAGACAGTGTCTCTAGGAGACTTTTAGTTTTAGAAATTTAGATATAATTTTTGCATTCTTTTATGACGACAAATAAGTATTAAATTGATATAATTTATTATTTCTGTCAATGTTTAGATTCAGAGAGCAGTATTGGTGTTTACGATTCGTATTTAGGCGTCTAAGAGTGGCTGGGAATACCTCAGCTACAAGTTTCTAAATATAGCTACTAAAATCCCGCGCCCACTTCCAGATTATGAATCAAATTTCTCGTTTTCGTACAATGATAGTAGTATGTAAAATTGGCATAGATATGGATACAAAATATTGTTTCCGTCGATTTCTACAAAGATTTAACATTAAACTTCGTTAACTAACTTTCTAATTCGTATTCACCAACTGAATACTAAAAAAATGGATGTTTGAAATAATTCCAAAAATCCAGTTTACTACTATTTACATACACTTATATAAACAATTTTGGAAATAAACTTCAGCAGAACATATTTAATTATTAAAAACAAAATAATACATTAAAATATATACAACATTTTATGATTATTCATTGCAAGGTACAGTACGCACTTTAAAAAAGTATAAGTATCTTCATGTACCATACATATTCATACGTACGTAATATATTCAAAACGATTTTTTGTATCAAACAGTCGTGTGCCAGTTCAAAGCCACATGAGCAATCATCAAATATACCGTCACGATCGTAGTACTAGTGATCATTATGGGGAATCCGACTCTAGAAAAAAAAAATCTTTTATAGTCGCACTTTGTTTACTTGTTGACTATATTCATAATAAGTGAATGAAATATGATATACGCACTTAAAAAATTGCATGAATGTGAAACGATATCCGTGTTGTTCAGCGACACCGGCACATACAACATTGGCACTAGCTCCAATCAGAGTTCCATTGCCTGTAATAATTGTACTCAACCATACAAAGAAATAGATATCGATTTCCGCAATAAAGTATCAGTACCTTCAAATATAACAAGATATTTTCTTTTTATGGATTTTAATACATTACGATCGCTACGAAAACTATAAAACTTAAATATCGAGGTAAACATGTTTTCCGTGAGGCACGACAGGTTAAACCAAGTGATTGTATTTTATGCGTTTGTCGTTGCAAACAACATTAATTTTGTATATACAGAACATTCAAGCTGGAAGTGCTTGATATTCACAAATATTATTATGCCATCTTCATGCAAAATTTCTCGTGTAAATCTAAAATCGATTGGTTAAGCGATTCGTCTGCAATTTTGGATACCGCTACTTTCGGCATTGCACATATTCCGTGAAGTCGTGCTTAAAAACAAAGGATTGAATTCCCACCGCGCCTTTAACACTTTTAACTAAAAATGAATCAACGCTGGATTAGCAGCCAGCTAAATTTGATTAGTATTTTCTTTTTAATAAAAAAGTGGTTTCAAGGCAAGGTATGACTAACTACCAGACTTACTAATCCAGTATTATGCATGTTATCGACTTCGCATGCGAATTTACAACAATCTCATATATCTTACAATACAGGTATTTAAAGCATTTCTCAATGACAATTTTGTACTATGCCCGATACCGTAGGATCAATTCATTAAAAAAAAAATATAAGATTTAACATACTATAAATACGCAAAATATATCATAAATCTAATTGCAATGAATGTCTTACCTCCCATACAAGCACCAAATGCTAAGGCCCAGACCAATGGCTGTAACGGTAAATTAAGTTCACTATTCTTGGCAAGACTCGTTGAAATTCTCACCATCATGGTAGTGAGTGGTATGTTATCCACAAATGCACTAGCCAACGCAGAAACCCATAAAAGCAAAAGTATAGCGACGGCTAATCTGGATTCCTCGTTAACAGATAAGATGACCATTTCCGTTTGTTTGCCAATCCAATCAATAAGGCCCAACCGTGAAAGTGCCTGTTATTATTTCGGAATATATACATAATGTAAACATTTGTCAAAAAAATTAATGGATAAACTTATGCTCCAAGGACAAAGGACACGAACCTCCATTAAAATAAATAATGCAGCGAAGAATACCAGGGTACTCCACTCGACCCGTGCCATTAAACCATCGAAATCCTCGGCATCGGCCAATATCAACAATAAAAGGACTCCTAAGAGTGCAGTCCAGCCAAGAGATAAATTTTGATTAGGCACACTGTGCAGGAAAAATAAAATAATCACGAAAATCAAGGCGAAACCTGACTTTGCCAGCAGCCATTTATCTCTGATAGGATACTGGAATGAAAACAATTAAGAACTCATCAATGAAGGAATCTTGAATCCCAGTACCCAAATACATTATTTGGGTAATTTTCAACTGTATAAAATACACTAGTACATCACCAGTGACGCTTCAAATAAAAACTTGTTTCAAGTAGTAGTTGGGAATGAGCAGCATTATTTATTTGAAGAAATGAGAAGGCCCCCCCCCCCCCTTCATATGCCTGTTACGCTACACCGCCCAAGATCTCAACATATCCCACCTTGATATAGACCATACAGTTGCGTAGTACGCGCTACTATCAGGTTTTGAGCGGACAACTTGGTGATGGGTGGGGGGCAGGTGGTCGTAAACTTGAAATAAGCGACGTGAAATTCTTGAAGTAAGGGGACGCTCTACTGTACCTTTTCTTGAAGTTCCTCGAGATTGGCTTTATAATTATCCAAAGGCACACTTCCAGTCATTAATTTCTTCTTCAATTTCGTGAGAAGACGTTGAACTTTATTCGTTAAAGTTTCTCGTACCAGACCTTCGTCTTTGCTATAACTAGAAAGACTGGCTGCTGCTCTTTGCCAAATTGCTATTTCGTGCCTAAGTTCCTATAAGTGCAAGAATAATTTTTAAAATGTACGAAAATATTATAACGATCATGCACTACGAAGATACCTGCACATCCTGAGGTTCATCAAACCTCAGTACCGATATATCTCTGTATATAAATCGAAATTGGGCATAAGCTACAATGAGTGCCATTATTACACCGATGCTCATATGCATGGTAAAGGTACTAAAATCTACTCCCTGCAAAAAATATTGAAACTAGTTATTCGGTTTGATTAAGACATAGTTCTCTACAAGAATCTCAGTGAATATTTAGTCTAAAGAAATTCTGATTCTGCAGGGAAAAAATGACAATGGCATATTGAATTAGTCAATTATCTTTCGATTAAAAAGCATCATATAACAAACAATTAAAATTGCTCTACTGCATAAGATATAAAGGTTAATCTAATTGACGTAGACGGGTATCAAGAAAATCGATGGAGCCTCGCGCCAACATATTTTTTGTTTTATAATCGTGTTTAAAAAAAAATACTATTCCTGATAAATATTTATATTCTACAAGAATACTAATTAAAATAGAAATATTACACATAATATAACATATAATGACTAAACTGACAATTAGTAAAATTTACTCACAGCATCTATGACATCGTGATTGGATGCAATTATGACATTTGGCGGATCTCCAACCGGAGTCAGTGCTCCTCCAATATTCGAATAAATAACAATGGCTGTGAGAATAGGCACAGGATTAAGTTCCATAACTTCGCAAAGCCTAATGGTGACAGGCGTCATCAGCAGTACAGTCGTGACATTATCCAAGAAGGATGAAATCATTGCAGTAAAAAAGCAAAGAGTATTAATCAGGTGCCAAACTCTTCCACCGGTTATCTAAAAATAATCCGTTACAAGATTTAATCTAGTCTAGTACCTACGAGAGCCAGCATGACATTAGTTTTCAATAAAGTAATTGGTTGATTAGTTAGATACCTTGTACGCATAAACTGCTAAATAATCGAATATTCCTGTTTCCGCAATGATGGCTACAAGCATCATCATTGAAAATAATAGAAGCAAAGTATCAACATCGATCCATGAAATTAGTTCGGCCATTGTGGGTCTCTGAAAAGATTCCTTTTTTTTAATTTCAATCAACCATGCTCGAAACAATATAATAACATGTAAGATATATCTGTATCTTCATGAGAAAATGCGATTATTATGTTTACGTTCAATTCGTGAATATTGATTATCTACGTTTGTTTTTTCGAATAGCAAGAAGAATTAACTTATGACGATATATAACATAGATATAAAAAGTATAAAAACCCATTAATAAACTGCAATTTTACACCACTGTTGTGTCACCGTGGTAGAAAAAAAAGAATTTTATCTTCATGACAGATACTTCAATGTATTAAATATGTATCCCATACTGACGTCATTACTTAACTCTTAGAAGTCCGGAAGAGACTTCAAAGACTTCTAAATCGACTGAATACTTTTACGTAAGTTATCCATTAATCGTATCTATAACTTTCTGCCATGATTCTACAAGATCTCGTTGTAAAATATACCGTTCCTCTAAAGGTTAATATGTAAACATTTCATATTAATTATTATTCGATAAAAATGATTCTTGTTTATTACCTCATTCATTGCTGCGAGTATTGCAATAGACATTGTTGATGCCAACATAGCTGCCACTGCTCTGTGAGCCACCTATGAGAATATAATTATGACCATAAAATATTCTATCATTTAGTACTGTTCTATTATCGAAATCTACAAGGAATAATTAAATATCTATAATTACCTCAAAAACAATTAAAACATAAAGACCACAAAGGACAATGGCTGCATACACAATGCCATCTTCGACATTTATCGGAGATAAATTGTATGCAATTGTAACTGGTAGACTCGAATTCAAATTAGTTTTTAGTGCTATTCTAATAAAGCTTCTCGGCAGATTACTGAAAATACGTATATTACTTATTAGTGTAATAATATAAGATCATAATCTAAATATAAAAGGGACTACCTTTTTAAGATGTTATTGATAATTGTAATTATTAATCAATTGATGCTAAGTACATTGAACAACGTACCCAATTTCGATATCCTTCAGTTTAAACGTTTTATGCACTTTCTGATCCGGAACAACGCCAATTAAATTTTCAGACACTATCGACAGCACCAATGGTTCGCTTACATTCTGTAAAATATAGTTAATCACTCATTGAAGAAAAACCAACATTTAATGAAATTTTATTTAATTCTCCATTGGGTGCTAATGCATCCAAAAGATATGTGCATTAGAATATATTTGTAACAGCACTGTATGCTTCTTTAAACCAAAAATAACTAAAGTCACAAGAGAGATCAAACAACTGTTAGTAATAAGCAAGTAGACAGTTATACCATACACTAATCGCGCCTGAATCATGGCAATAGCAGATACACACGAGTATGAAATGTACTAAGTACCAAATCATAGACATACACCAATCGCAATATTTTTCAATTAATAAGGCGTCAGTTATATTAATGGTCTTTGCTTCTGGTCAATGTATATTATGAATCTATGATTTGACAACATTAACTATTATACCTATTTAGTACTACTATTTAATAGTAAATTCAAAAAATCGCTTAGAAGCTAAAAAAAGTCTCGCACCTTAATGTATTCTTCATTGTTTCGGCTATGATTAAGATGTTGATCAACATCGACCACTAACTGCAGCCACACTATTAAGTGATAATTTGATAAATCAGCATATACAGATGGAAGTAGTGCGCCTTCCATTGTTAAGCCTAGCTGATTACTAACGAGGTGTTCCGGAAGCATGTAATCTGGTTCAATTAAGTCAATACTAATATCATGAAATCGTTAGAAATTAATTATTATATTTATAATAAAAAGGATACGTCCAGTCTGATTACATGGCACAGAAATTTGATGTATTATTTCCTCCTTTTCGCTCTTTAACATCAAGATTACCTAAGACACATTGATTGAAGTATTTAAAATATGGCTATAACAGTTCTAAAGTAAGTCACGATGAATCAATTTTAGATAAAAAAATTCGAAAAGCGTTAATGGAAATAAAACTCACGGTAAATATAACCCAACAGACAGTTAGTGATACCAATTTGATGTACCGATATATCGCATTTGGCTTTGTTTCGTGAGATTGATCGTTGTCATTTATTGGATCTTCATTACCGGGACCTTGTATGTATATCCTAACGAAAACCTGTTATTTAAGTATTATTTTTTGAAATGGTTTATATTTCTTTAAAAGATATGCATACAAACCTGGGACTTGCATAATGCGGTGTAACGAGAGATTGACATGCTTTTGAATTCTCAGGCATTGGGCTAAGTGTATTTAATCTAAAGAGATACGAATTTGTTATCTATTTTTGAGCGATACAATATTTTATTTTAATATTGAGGTGATATTAATATATGTTATTTACATATATTGAAATTCTCGTAAAAATATACGTACTAGTGTTTTTAGTGGAATATTTTATGATCTGAAAATATGTAATTCAAATTTGCAGCTTTTTGCATGCACATTTTGACACTATTTGACTTATATCGTTATATCCATTTACAGTTACGAAGTATCTATTTCAGCCGTATTACCAGAGACAGATTGCCTTTTTTTTTATAACATAATATTTACACGTAATATCTACATACATTAAGAGGTAATAGATGCTAGTTATGAAATTTTCATAACATGACTATTTATAATTAAGTTGTTCTTACTTTCTTCCTGGTGTTTGAGTAATCCTTTCGTATTCTCTTCGAAAAGCAGCTAAACTCGGATCCAGCCGTATAGTTTCTGGAAGTTGACTCCATATTTGCAAAACTTCATCGGTAATAGCACCAAAAGGTATTGAACTGCCGGTTGAAGATGGTGTTGCTGCGCATAAAGGAATAAATTATTTTTAATATTATACAAAGAAATTCTTCTGCATACCTGACGTTCTGCTGTATCCAGATTCTCTGCGCATCGGAAGTGGAGTTCGAAGACCCGTTTCGTCATCGGCCGAATCCAGTTGAGACATCCCGATAGAAAAAATGGATCTAGTTATAAAAAGATTCAAAACAATTTATCAGTTTCTGTATTGAAATAAAAAGCTATAGCTTCTTTGCGAAAACTCCCACTCAATGTATAAAGCGTGTCATTTCAGAGGGTTGTAGACTTTAAACGATCATCTTGAATCTTCAATCATTTAAATCTTAAATAACACGAAATAAATGCATTGTCTTCATTGAAATGAATGCAAGTCTATTTACGTAAGTTCTATAATTCTTGAAATTGTACGAACTGACTGTAATCTCCATATCCATTAAATCCTTAGCACGTCATAAATCAAATCAATAATGTTATTATAATATTATAAAAGTCTTTACTATGCCTTTTAGATATTAATTTACCATAATGCAGTGATGTATGGCTGATATACGCAACATACCACATAGATAATGATAGCGCTAAGATACGTCTGAAATCAGGCGACACATTGTATAGATATGGCATACTTCAATGTGTATTATCAAAGAAGCTTGTACTTTTCACATCGTCCCACAATAACAACCAGTTTTAGCATTTTTAATCGTTCGAAGGAAAAACCTAAGATAATTAATGTTAAAATTTGTATTTATTATCGTGTAAACACACAATAAATAAATCACCATGTAGATGACTCCACTGTTGCCAGTCGCCCGCTTACGCGATAATATTTGCGAACTTCGATATTAATTGTCTTCTGATTCTGTACGAAATGTGTTTTTCTTTTTTTTTCATAACTTAATCCTACATTACCGACAATTTTTGATACACCTTGTATATACAAGATATTTTTGTACTTCTGCGAAGTACGTTTGTCTTTAAGTAGACAATTCAGAAGATTTGTAATATTACGTATATTTATAAAAAGAAAATTTAACTAAAAATTAATACAAGAAATTAAAGAATTATTTCATAAAAAATTATCTAATATTTTCTTCATTATTTTGTTACGAAATTTGCCTTCCAACAATACAAAGACAAACAATACATTTAAGTGATATAACAGTAGTTTTTAAATATGAAAATTATAGTTATACAAATTTTATCTTATCCTAAGCATAATAGCATGTACACTATTCGATACAAGGTCATTAGACACTGAAAACAAAACTATCGGAGAGGCAGTTACTCCGCGTAAAAGTTATGATCTTTAACACGTTCACAAATATGAAGATTTCCATCGTAAAGTAAATTTCCTGATTGGATATTTTAGAGCTGATTGCAAGGGTAATGTTAATTCGATTTGAAGCCCGAAGGAGGGTAGAAGCAGCGAGTATGGAGAGAAAATCTGATCTGCTGCTGCATGTTCCGTAAACAATGATTATTTTCAAACGCACCAATAGCCTGTAGCATGCCTGCTATCAGCATTAATATTTCAACTTAGGTATTTTATTTTAAAAACACTTACCCAGATCAGCAACTACTGCAGAATTAAGCAAAAGCACGACAGAGGTGAATATTCAGTGGCAGCATGAGACGCTTTGCAAATTTTGAAAGGCAAAATATGACTAGAAACGTGTATAGAGAAAGGGTCAAGCGCAAGACAATTTTGATTTTATTTACATTCTGCCAACAGTTATATTGCTGTTTGAAAACAAACTGATCAATTCTTAATAATGGTGGAGAGATCTAAATATTTTAACCAACTCTTTAGCCATTTAAATTTGATTAGGAACTATTCGAATTTCATATTTACATATGCCACATATTTTTTAACATTTCACTGAAACAATTTATTTTCAAACCCATAGAAACAATATTGTATATATAAATTGTACAATACATTAATTTTAAATATTTAATATTCTGTGCAATATTCATATTTCATATTCTTGTACAATATATTAATTTTTAATATTTCATATTCTGAGCCGAATTTTCATATTCTAAAAAAATAATTGTATGCTAGGTATGGTTGCTTATAAAGAAATTTTTCGTATGTATATCAAGAACTACGGATTCTTGGAACTGAA
>JARPRG010000289.1:1135767-1155406 GCA_031001745.1 Hartigia nigra
AATTGTATGCTAGGTATGGTTGCTTATAAAGAAATTTTTCGTATGTATATCAAGAACTACGGATTCTTGGAACTGAAAATGGACATTAAACTTTTGATTATATAACTATTTATTGGATTATCAAATATTGGGTCAAAGGTGATGCATACGATACTCGAGATAAATTTACAGAATCCAAATGAGCAACTATAAAGAATAATAATAAATAAAATATAATCATTTCTTAGATTTGTCAATTCGGACGACTTCGAAGACATATCGAAATGTTGAATAAACAAGTATTACTTAATATATGGGTCGTCTGAAGTATATGCTTTGACTAATTACTCAAATATTATTATTTACATCTTAGTTAACTTGCCTACAAATTACAAATTACAAATTACAAATTACAAATTTTTAAAAATTATTCTACTTAAGGTTATACAAATTACATTATTACAGTATTTCATTGTACGAAATTCTAAGTCATTTATTCCGATAAATATACCACCTGAAGTTAGCCTGTCTATTTAACACTAGGCTACCGATGCTTTACATATAGCTATTATAACAAATGACAAAACAAGTCATTTTGACTCTCTTGGTAATTTTAGTGTTAATTTCTATGGTAGAAACACGTTGGAGTGGTACGTTTGTAATGAATAACAATGATTAACGGAGTAACGATAAAAATTTGTAAATATAATCTATAGTATTTTGTATGGCAAACTGAAAAATGTAAGCTTATATATCTTTCAACATAAGAAATAATCTACACACCAGTCTGTATTAACTACAACTTCAAACACGCGATAATTTCATCATATAATTTCCACATATTCGCAGATTCTCTGAAATGCGATATCGATTCGAAAGGGATTCCCCTATGAGACGACACACTAAACAAAAATTTGTCATCGATCTTCCTCAATAGCATTATCACAGATCAATTTCAGCATATACACATACGAGAGATGCATTATTTTGTAGGAAATTCCGGACATTTCAGACAGCATATAATTATGTAAATATTTTAATGACATCAGATTAGTTGACCAAATTCAAATTACATTTGACTATGGGCACATTACAAGCAGGCGATTCCCGGACTTCGAAATTAGCAGAACCTCGACTTCTTATCCTTCAGTAACTCATGTAAACGCGTATTTGTTGTTTCACTACCCCATCTTTATTCATTTCGTATGGTATTTGCTTTTCGTCAAGTATGCTCATGAGTATGAATAATGAGCATCTCGTATTGCGCAACTATTACTCTTGTGCAATTTACCTCATAAATCATGAATAATCAGCTGAATATTACTTTACTGACAATCTGCACCAAAATTAAAGAATCATTTGATTCATTATCTCCTCTGCAATAAATACTGACAATTTTGTAAACGACCCAATAGAAGAGAGAATCGTCCAAATAATAACGATGTCGATATGAATTATTAGCAAAATTTTTATAATGTCATTAATTCATTACTAATTTGTCTTTTATTGCACGAATTGGAAAATTAATTGCGCTCAAATGTGCAGAAGATGTAAGTAGTTTTAAAAATTACCATGAATTCAAAGAAAAGAGACCTTCGTAGAAATACTGTCTAATGGCTTGAGTTATATAGCTAAAACAATATTGAGCAGCATAACATCTTATCGCGTCACCATTTCTTCCAAGTACGAAGTGGCTCGAGACGAGACATGATTACTAAAGCGTCATTTCCCGAGATCGTTCGTCATTGGTGTATCTCGCATCCCGTCAAAACTCATCAAGAGTATTTATTTGGCGTAATGAGGAGAGTGAACTTTACATTCAAAGTGAAGCGCTTATGGGATTCGTGTCAAGTGCGCAATATATCTGTAAAATGAATACTTTAATTTACGTCGCTCTTTTGTTTGCGTGCATCTACGGTAAGTACAGTGACAGATTTATGAAATAAAATATTAAAATTGTTTATATAAATCATCAAAATTATCTCATAATCTGTTTCAGGTGCGCCTACGGAGAATGACATAATTTGTGCACCAGGAAGTGAGTCCAAATTGGATTGCAACACATGTGTTTGCTCGCCTGATGGAACCAAACTGACATGTACAAAGATGAGGTGTTCCACAACAAAATATTTCAACGAAGATGGAACGTTGAAGAAGCCTGGCGAACACTTGAACAATCCATTGCTTAGAAATAAAAGGAATACGCAAGTATGCGAACCAGGCAAAAGTTTTAAAAATGACTGCAACACTTGTAGGTGTTCAGCTGATGGAAGGATAGCTATGTGCACTAGAAGAATGTGCCTTAAGAAAAGGGAAGCTAACCCTGGAGCTGGAATATTATCAAAATCTTCGGGACGTAAGTGAACGGAATTTGTTTTCGAATAAAACTAAAAAAAACCTTTTAGTATAATGAGTCTCGGTATATAATTTTATTTAGCCATGATACATCCTTCTTCTTTTTAACACAATGTATAACAATGTTGAGTAAACAAGCCTAATTAAAAATTAATAAAATAATTAAATATATAATAATAAGATAATATTTGGTGAACTTCGTTTTTCAAAATGTACGTATAAAATTTAATGGAGTTTTTCATTTGTTTCAGCTGTCTACATTCAAGGAACACCCTGCACTCCAGGGACACTATTTTATAGTGAATGTAACACGTGTATATGTGATGCTGATGGACAATCAGCAGGATGTACCCTGAAGTTTTGTTACTAAACAATATTGTACACTTAAGCTTCCATGCACCTCTAAATGCTAATTTCTTAATTTTGACAAATCGTAAAAGCAATAATGTCTTGCGTAAATCGAGTATACAGAAAACACGTTTGTCGAACTTTTACGTAGTTGATATATTAAACCATATAATTCATGTAATTTTATGTAACTCTTGTAAGATATTTTTACTCTATACATCTCTGTTTACGTAACTACAGTGAAGTCCGTTTATAACGACATTTAAGGGACAGGAAAATGACGTCGTACTAAACGGACGACATAATACGCAAAATAAAAATATGTTCCATTCTCTTCCATCTATTTGATTCTGTTACCATTATAGATGAGTTTTATTAAATTTGTCTTGCATGTATATGCAAAACACAAAATAATGTGTTAAAACTATCAATGATTTCACGAAATGAGTACGAAGGAATCCCAAAAATTAAGTCTATCTTTTATACTTTTTCATAAACGTTGTTTTTACTTGTTGACAAAAAAGTGTATGAAAGTACTGATACTAATTTTAAAAGAAAAATTTAATATATTATGCGAGAGAAACTCTAGGTGAACAATTTCATTAAAATGTTACAAACGAATATTTTTATAAATCTACGTATCGGGGTGAGCCCAATATTTAAAGGTGTGCTATCTACGTTGAACATACAGCGCCAGAAAAATAATTGAATCGTACGAAGCAATAGGAACGAAGGTTAGGATTGAGAGAAAATTTGGTGTTTGCCCGTGGTCTTCGGCAACATGTGGTTTTAGCTTTCATACAATTTCTTCTTTGTGATTCGTATAAGTATAGTGTTCTAACGAGACTAACATTTTCTGCGCGATTAATGTTCATGGCAAAGATGATTAACGTTAGAAACGAGGGCAAATACTAACGTAAATGTATGGCCGAGAAGGTGCGAGGCGTGTATCAGTCTATCATCGACGACCGGAATTTCAACATTTTATAAATCTTATTAACACGAGTCATATATTTTATTCAGGTATTTGTACTTGACTTTTCTCTTATCATAATCTGTATAGCCTTGAATAATATTATAATCATTCAATGGGCTAAAGCACTGAGTGTAAAGTCCACCGAAATTTTATGATGGATGGCATAGATTCTGAATTCGGCATTTCCTTGATTTTTTAACACTTTATACAGATCTAATATCTCGATTTTAGTTTCCATTTATTTTTACTTCAAACTCAAAAGATTTTTTTTTGAGTAAGTCTATTGCAAAGTACGTAATACATGACTTCTAAAGTCCATTGTGAACTTAAAGATTTCTATGTGCTCTGTTACTTCATTTTATTTGAATGACCGTTATTCGTGTTATTAACGTTTGAAAGGTTTTTCAGTGCCCCAACAGTGCAATGTATATAATTTCATTTTTCATTGGACTTAACAGTATTAACTATTTGTAAATAAGTATCGAATTGCTTGTACTCTTTCAGTGTATATATCATTGAACTGTAACCAGAATCTTTATGCGGAAGAGCATAAAATATATTTTACTATATATAAAATTGCATTGTGCATTATATTATATTTTAACATAATTCTAGTACATTATTGATTCTTTTATATATAAGTTCTGGAGTAATCTATATATTGAACTTCCTAAAGATATAAATATATTATAGTTTTTTCTAGTTTCGTAAAAACATGAGTGAAGCACAAAATACCGTAATAATAGCAGCAGCCATTGGCGCAGCAATGGGTGTAATAGGTGCAGCTGGTATATTTATCTATCAAAAAGTTTTAGAGAAAAGACAAAGTATGATGATGCAAAGTAATTTAGACAATATGAATCAAAGAATTTTAGATCTTCAGGCAGAATTAGAATCATTAAGGTAAGTAATATTAATAAGAGTTCCTTTCTCTTTCTTTTTTCAATTTAAACAATATTGCGTAATGAAATAGAGAAATAATTTGTTACGAACCACTGTTATATCCTATGTCTTATTTCTATGATGTGGTACATATTGCTATCAATATTACTCTTTCTCTTTGCTCTTTGTATTTTATATATTATCTTAGCCTATAGGTATTATGATATGATTTATTATAAATCAGGTTACAACAAAATCAGCAAAGAAATAGGAAAAAAAGGGCAGCATTCCAAAAACGACTTCAAGCTAATGGTAGCACATATACTGCCACTGATAATGATACTGACGTTGATGCCTTCTCTACGGCAGGAACAGATTTTGAGGACGATGAGTTCTATGACTTCTCCGATAGTGAAATAGGCGCAGGAGATAATGATAACGGGTTCGTAAATTTATTATTTTTATGATGACAGATTATATTTTTTCAAATAATATAAGCCATCATATAAAATAATTTGACATTGGAATAAACCTTTGTAATATGCAAATTTCTATCCAACAGATAGAGAAGTGATAATAGACATGCATAAGAATAGTATCACAAAATCACTGTAATTTCTTGTATTCTCTTCCATCATAAATTGTTAAATGTTAAAGGATGAAAGTATATGTTTAGTAATGCAGGACCTCAGAAGGAGTAAACGAAGTGGATTCTATGCTTGTTGCACTGGACAAACAGATGGAGATGAAGGCACCTGCAAAAGATGTTCATACTGTACTGCAAAACTTAGCAAATCTCCACCCACATAACGTAGAAGTTATATGGAGGTTGACCAGAGCTTGTTATAATTGTTCTAATAATTCTACTGACCTGGATATCAAGAAAACCTATATTCTTGAAGGTAAACTCATGAAATTTAATAAACACTTCTTTTGAATCGATTTTAAATTTTATGTACTATTAAGATGGTGCAAATAGTGTAAATAACTATTTCTTACTTCGTCACTTGTCTTCATCAGATTTTATTACAAATTTCGTACATCTCGTTATCACAGGTCTTGAGGCGTGTGAAAAAATTATTTCCACACCCAATGCAAATTTATACAAGTGGTATGCAATCCTTGTAGGCGTATATGGTGATTTTTTATCAATCAAAGAGAAAATTGCAAACGGTCATCGTTTTAAGGAATATGTTACAAAAGCTTTGGAACTTAGTCCAGAGGATCCTACACTCTATTATCTACTTGGCAGATTTAAATATGAAGTGTCTGCTTTGAGTTGGGTCGAAAGAAAGGTATGAAAGATTATGTCCTATTTAATAATTGACACATACATATGATAATTGAAATAATTATTATACGTTGGATAGATTTAATCTTTGTTACATTTTAAACAGATCGCAGCAACATTGTATTCTGACCCACCTAGTGCTACATACGAAGATGCATTGTCTGACTTTGAACAGTCTGAGAAGTTGGAAACGGAACCACATATGGAGAATAGGCTGTTTCTTGCCAAGACATATATAAAATTGAATCGATACCAAGAAGCATTTCCGTGGCTGACTAAAGTTCTTGAACTTCCTGCTACCAACGAGGGAGAACGACGAATACAAGATGAAGCCAATTTACTTATGACGCAATATTCAAAATATCGTTAATAACGATCACCTCCCCACCTTTTACATTTCTTGACTTTCACAGGCGTATTATCGCATTGTGCAAATGGTGCATGGTAATTGCATTATTTTATAGTACTTGATGATTAACGTTCTTTTGTATAATCTATCATAATATACACGGAAGATATTGGAACTATAATAATTTGTGTCATTTTATTAATTGCAATTTTGTGGTATCCCTTTTAGACTATGAAGTAAAGTATGCTGCCTAACAATTTGTTACTATCTTTTTATATATCAATTGAAATCAAAGCTTATGTTTTCATTTATTAGAATTAAAGTGCTGTATTGTATACAGCCTTTGAGAGGTTTCATTGCAGTGTATGTATTATGTGAGAATAATAA
This sequence comes from Hartigia nigra, assembly GCA_031001745.1. Taxonomy (NCBI): domain Eukaryota; kingdom Metazoa; phylum Arthropoda; class Insecta; order Hymenoptera; family Cephidae; genus Hartigia; species Hartigia nigra. The sequence goes on from JARPRG010000289.1 coordinate 1,142,335, forward strand.
TGCAACTCTTTAAAATTAAAAGATTAATTTCAAATAAAGCAGCTTGGAGTACGGATTACAAGTCTAATATACATGTTATGTCTCTTGATGATTGTAGAAAAATTATTCTTACCAGTAAAATCTTGGAAGTACCAATTGGGAATGAGTTATTAGATAACCAGGAGCATTAAAAATTTGCATTAATATACAATATATTTTTACATGGTAGTATTTATATATATTTCAAATGAGATATGCGTATTTTAGATTCAATTTTCTTTGAGGTCTTCATTATATTGCGGAAGCATACATGTTTGTCCGTGTGTAGCACAGATCAATAATGGTCCAACACAGCATCCCAGAAGCCACCGGTATAATGCTGGAATAGATGAGGGTGAGGGTGAGGGTGAGGGTGAGAATGGAGTGAACGTGGCAGGGGTGTGTACTTAGGGAAGCCCCTTTAGTAAATCTAGAGGGAAGCCAGAATAAGAGTTCACCTTACGAGCCAGTTGCCAATTTCCACTGTTTGTGAAAAGTGCTACCGGTGTAAAACTAACCGGTTTTAATAAGCCTCAAACATTGTGCAGTGGTATTAATTTTGCATCCGTGTAAATATGTATGTTTTGAGGGCACGGTGTTTAAAAAAAATTGTTTAAAACACTTGTAACATAATATTTACAATTCGAACATTGGAATCAGGTAAAATGTTTCTCAGCAAAATTAAGCCCCATTGTTCACTAAAAAACCACGACCTTGATCTACTGATTTATAATTATTGATACGAAAGCATGAAAGATGGTTGTTGCAGAGAATAATGAAATACAGTAAGAAATTTAAAAAATTGAAAATATAATCTAAAAGGATGATCCTGTGCATAAATTGTAAAAAAAAAATAGGATAAATATGAAATACATAATCTAAATTTTAAATTAAATTTGTCTACATCAATATTTACAGAAATGTCATATTTTCATATGCCTTTTTGATATCACGATACGAAAAATATACACGATTTAAGTGATATGCTAACTTTGCTAAACGCTGTTAGATCCACATTACATAATTTATTAATTTATAAAAATCTACTATTTAAATACTTTATTAGCTTCTAGGAAATCTATAGTGATTCATAGAAGAATTAATGAAAATTATTATAAAAAGCTGTCTATGGAATATTTATCCTATGTAATTAATGCTTAAAAAAAAAAACATTTTTAAGTATACCTACAAGAATTGTGATGCGTGATCTATTACGTGGGGTACTATACTGCGCTTTGTGGTATGGCAGTATAGTAGCAGGATTTCTTTTCATTGCTTGCCCACTCTTACCCCTATTATTAATAAGTCCACCAAGATTTCGCAAATGCGGAGACTTGTTATTTTCATGCTGGGAACTTTATCCCACGGTAAGTAATTTTCATTCTCTATATATTATATAGGTGCACTTGTATAACGGGTACGATCGATTCGGGGATCGCTTCAAAATTAACAAAACCTTTTATATTTTGAATCTTGAAATACAGTAGTTCTTATAGTATAACTAATCATAATCCAATAATAAAAAAAGTTTTGAAAAGTTAGCGATGTAGTTTTTTTTTATTACAAGGAAATAATTTTCTAAAATGTTAACTATTCAATCATTTTAGGCACTTCTAGAAATGTTTGGTGTTAAAATTATAGTCTCAGGAGATCATATATCCCCACATGAGTCGGCAATCCTGGTAATGAATCATCGAACGAGAGTCGATTGGAATTTCTTATGGGCTGCGATGTACCAGGCATGCATGCCGAGTATTGCGGCTCATAAATTAAAATTTATCCTAAAGGATCCGATTCGTCACATCCCAGGACCAGGTAATGTTAAAAAAAGATACAATCTACTATTTTAGTGCTATATCTTCTAATTACGGATTTGTGCGATACAAATCAGAACACTTATCCTGTAAATTAATTTAGAAAACATTAATTATGAGAGATTAACGCCTATTAAACTAAATTGAATTTCGACCTATCATGTCACTAAGTTCTAATAAGTTACCCTTAATAGGATGGATGATGCAAATGAATGGCTTCCTTTACATAACTCGACGCTGGGAAGAGGATCAAGGGCGTCTATCCCGTACTTTGGACTATTTAGTGGCACTACGTAGACGTACTCAATTATTGATATTTCCAGAAGGTACAGACTTGACTCCGACTAGCAAAGAAAAGTCGGATAAGTATGCTTTACAGAATGGATTGCCACAATATTCTTATACGATTCATCCTAAGACAACTGGATTTAGTTACTTGGTTCAGCATCTTCAACGTGCAAGCTACCTCGATGCTGTTTACGATTTGACAATAGCGTACCCTGACTATGTACCGCAGTCAGAAATTGATTTGATCACAGGAAAGCTACCGAAAGAAGTACATTTTCATATAAAACGAATCTCATCCGCGGACGTACCAAAAGACGATATAATGCTGAGAAGTTGGTTGGAAAAACGGTGGTCGTTCAAGGAGGAAACGCTGAAGTCTTTTACCAAGAAAAAAGCATTTTCCGATGGCAACTGGCCAATGGCATCCATGCTGCCATTGAGAGCTGCATTTGGTTTCTGGAGTTTCTTGACTGGTAATTAATTATGAAATATTAGAATTAAATATTTACTATTTTCAATCGAAATTTGCTTTTTCGTATATTACTTATCCACATGCATAAGAGAAAAACGTAGGGAAAAACGAATCATTCTCTTTTAAGAATAGATATCAAATAGTATACAAATATATCTAAAGAAAAGAAATCGTACTTGCCGTATAAATTATATACGATTAACTCTATGCTGACTGCATTAATTACAAATTATAAATGTTAAGCATCCACTTCAGGATCGCAATTTAATCATTAATAATATACAAAACATACGTTTTGATTTCTCTGTAATATTTGCGGTGTTATTGGTTATTCGTATTATAGTAAAAGTGAGAAAATCCTCAAAGGGTTAATAATTAAGATTGAAGTGAAATTTTTAATGTTTTATTTTTGTTTTCACAGGAGCCACTGTATTATTACTTCTTATATCACCGATCTTTCAATTGTGGGCATTGGTTCATTCGATTTTATTTATTGGACTCTCCTTACTAAGTACGGAATTCAATCAACTCGAAATGGGATGGTATTGGCGTTGGAGAAGTTATTCTCTTAGAACTAAACTTCGCTAATATTTTAGAGAAGTATACTTTTGCGACTCTTATTCTATGTACATCACTGTGATATCGATGTATATAACTATTTTGTAATTTAAGGAACGGGGTTTTATCCAATAATTGATCTGACTACATTTTTAAATTGTTTTTAACGTCGAACTAGTGAAAGGAATTAATATTAAAATTAGAATTTTACTTTCGACGGGATATTGCAAAACAAACAAAAATTATTTAACACGAATTGAGAGGACTCCAAATTTGTATATGGAAGCGATTACAAAAGTACATTTATTCATTTATAGACTAAAATGGCATTATATGCTGACAAAGTGTTTCGACTATAATTGTAATTGAAGGATTCCTGTATATACTTTCACGATGTCTCAACATATTAAAAATTAAGAAATTTCAAGTAACAGCGAAATTACAGGGATTTGTTGCTAGGACCGATTACAATGCTCGATAAATATGGAGTATAGTGTAATTAATTTTTTTTTTAAACACGATAAAATCGTGTTTTAAATTAATGAATTAATTTTTATTAAAAAAAAAAAGATTGTACAAGAATACTGAGATGAATTTAATTGGTTTATAAACCATTAAGATTCTCAATAATTATATGTACATGTGAATTGTAAAAGCAACTATAAAGGATTTCAAAATCGGAACTCTTTAATACTAAGAACGTGTATCTTCGATATTTGCTTTTAATTTTGTAACATAATGTTTACATGAGTATACGTTGTGAAGAATAAGATCGAAAAATTACTGCACTTATGATTTATTATATTCTGCACATTATATCCTAAACTTTAAAGAAAAGTACAATATTACGTGCCAATCAGATGTTCTTTATCAATTTCAATGATTTATATACAGAAATAACCAAAATTGTATTCAAAATTAATTGAATGGCTTGTATAGATATTAGTATGAAGATTCCAATATTCCATAACGATGAATCTTTTTAATAGTAACTTCTCACTGGCACCGATGAAATACTGTATTCTGTGTCTGAAAACAAAAACTATGACATGTCAATCTCCTCCAGAGCTTCATACTGGTCTCAGCATATCTCCCGTACCCATTGTGCCCAACAACTATCAAACATAGTCTCATAGTCTCAATTTCGAACTTATTCTTGAACCACGTGTTATAAGATCCATGCGACGCACTAAAAAGACACGTATATTCAAATGGGCATTCTTGTAAGTAAATGTAGATATAAAATTTAATAAAACATGTATTTGTTTAATTAGATAGACATTGTATATACAAGCTAACTATTACTAGAATATTTGTCATAAGGAACACAGAGGAATTAACGTTCTTCTCTACTTCTAAGTCAAGGTATAAGAGAAAAGATCTATTTTTCCGTAGAAAATAGTATATTCATTAAAGTAAGAGAAAGTGAATTCATGTGCCAAAGAGAAAAACATTCTGAATTAAAACACTCCTGGTGTTATTCAGAATATTTAATTAAGAATGGTATGCGTAATATCAAAATATGTTTAGATTTCATAATATAATATTGTGGAGTTAGTGACATATGTTAGCAAAATTCAATATGTCAACTTATGTCACCTACGGTATTATATTATTTAGAAGATTATATAGGATATCCATAAAATGCAGTTATAACTAATGCATTTATATAATGACACATCTACTGTGCTTGAAAGTTTATATGATAAACTTTGTTCATCGATGTCACTAAGTATTGCATTGAAATTTCCTGAATAATATTAACATTGATGTTCTTAGAAATATTATAACAGTGAAAAACATTTTACTTGTGTCTTTGAGCGATTTACAAATTAGTAACAATAGTTATTCCAGGTATCCATGTGCAAAATTAAATTATTTCTTACATGTTATTACATGGGTGTAATATTAATACTGAATGTGCATGGACAACTAGATATTCGAGTATCCTGATAAATTTTGTTGAAAATATGAAACCAACATCAAAATGATTTTTCGTTTACGTTAGCCCGTTTGTTCTGATATAACGAAATATATGTACAAACGAAATGGTAAATTTTCAAAAAGAATAATCATACATTCTAACGTGCTTGAAATATTCTCATTTTTTTGTTTTTATATCCACGTCGCATATTTATGCGATGTAAAGTCAAACGTATAAAATATGGTTTATCCTGTTCATGACTGTAAGTGTTTAATTTCTGAAGAATTTATTCATTCTTGGTAAAAACCAACTGTAAACGAAATTTATTTTTATCGTTGTATACGAGTATTTAGAACGAATCAGGTTCAGTGTTTCATCATGAACCGTTGGGGCAGCGGTAGTCATAATTTTCTAAAGCGTTTAAGACTGAAGTCATTTAGAGAAGTGATAATATACGTACGAACGAGATGTATTTATTCTATCTAATCCTATCAGTTTTATATTAAAAATGCAATAAAATTTGACTAATTCAAAACTACTTTAGACATGTAGAACAATGTGATCTAAATTGATAGAACTAAAATAATTATTTGTGTGGCATGTGCAATCTTATTTTCAGTTACTAATAGATAATCTCATTACTATAATTGATAATTGAGAGAAACGCTGGCTTAAACTATGAACAAAAAGTTCTGATGTTCTATTTAGAATTTCTTAAGTTGTCTACCAATAATGTCTTAAATATTGATGAATGTTACGCATTTCGTGATAATATACTACTCAAAAATTTCGAAAAATCGTACTGATTGTCTATAAACTTTGTGTGTGTGCTGTAATAAGAGAATGAATATTCAAGTTCAAAACGAAATTCTGTGTTGAGGGTATAGATCTATACAGGTTTATTGATGGCAATTTTAAATTCGAAATATACGTACGCTTAAGCAAAATCTCAAGTTTTTTATTCAATCAATTTATAATTCATTTCATTTTTATGTAATGCATACATAATTGTGCTACCTCAACGACTGTTTCTTTTGTAAAATGGATTTACAGGACTGGGCAATGGACTCGGTTTTAGTACACCTGCTGGAGGTTTACGATTGGCATCGTAAGGAATCGCTGGACTTTTTTGTAGTTGTCTCATATATTCTGAAGTATGTTGGGCTGTATTCCGCTGAAGAACTATTTTCACCCGTTTTTTGGGACTTGATGATAATCCATTTTCAGGTGTTAAATTCAATTCATTCTGTAAAAATATTTATAATGAACTGATGAATATAATAATGTTAAGTTTGTTTTATATAAAACAATTTTCATAATATACTATGACGCTTTTTCATCAAGGAAATATATAATTCGCTTGTATATTCACGTTTGCATCTGCAACTACTGAGTAACATTTCTAATTTTAATTTCTAAAAAACAATTTGCATATAAATGCAACTTACTATTTTCTGGGGGCTTAGTTTGTGTATCCTCGGAGACGGCTTTAATACTTTTTTTACTTGATTATTACTGGTAGAGGGTGATATTTTTGAAGATTCAGTAGTGCTCATATAACTCTTGTTAACTTCGGTCATGTTGGGTCTTAACCGTGCTGTCGGTGTCGGTGGATCATCGCTTTCAACGACAGTCCAGGTGCTGGGAGAGTTATCTTTCTTCATCTTTTTTGCTTTAACTGGTGTCAATGAATTTACAAAGTTGCCAAAATCATCCATACCATCTTTAATATCAATTGAAAATCCACCATCCGTTTGCACGATATCAAATTTTGTCTTTTCTGTTTTTGATTCTTTCTCAACAGAAAGTTGTTCAACGTCTAAAATATTATTTTCTTTCGTACAAATACCTTGCTTATTAATTTGTTTTTCTTTTTTATTTACTGGTTTATGATTTTTCTGTTTTACATCTTCAATTTTACGAATATCCAACTCTTCCCCATTTCGACCTATCGACTTTTTCCTCTTTTGCTTAGCACTTTGAATTTTTTGTTTTTTTTTAGGAACGTTTTCAGTAATGATATCAAAAGTATCGTCACTTTCTGTTTCACTATTTAACTCGGTATTATTATCACCATGGGAGTCCGTATTATTTTCCTCCACCTTATTCTCCGAAAATTCGTCATGACGTTTTTTTTTACGCTTTCCCTTAACAGTATCCGAATATAGTTCGTTCTGAAACTTTATTAACCGTGCAGCAGCTACGTTTGGATCTATTTCAACTTTTGGTGAATGTGGTAATTTCACTTTCTTAAGGCCTAATGGCATTCTTCCATCAGCAAGCTCATTAAATCTGTTGATAAAAAAGATTTTTAAGCGCTGTTATTAAACTGAATACATTTCACAAGTTATATACATACTCTCTCGCGAGTCGAACTATTTGTTTACGGGTCTTTGTCGTTGACGAGGGATGGAATCTGTATTGCAGGATTAAATTTGCCATTGCACGAGCATCAAAAGGAATTTGTGGTAATTCTACGTCTACCTGTCCAGCTCTAGGATCTAATGGTTTATTAATTTCGTCTTGATCTTCGCCACCATTATCATTTTCAATATCATTATTAGTATCATCATTCACCTCCTCTGTCGATATTTCAAATTTTTGCATAGAATCAATGTCCCCACCAGGAAAGCCAGCCTGTAAAAAAATATATACAATTTTTTTTAAGACGATGCTTTTAACATTTATAAATCGTTAGTAATTCTAAATGTGGGTTATAGGTTTCATGAATATTACGAAATATGTTCTAACAACGAAAAATTTTTATTAAATCTACTCACCTGTTTCCAAGCTTCAAATTTTTCTAAATATTCCATGCCAACGTCTGATTGAAATAGTAAGTACCGAAAAATATGCCTCATAACATGCCTCATTTGTCTTTCGTCATTAATTGCTGCTAATTGCATTGCAAAGGGACGCACTAATTCCATAACAATCTCAGGTAATATTCGACCGCAGCTGACCTGTCTCCCCACAAAGTAAGAAAATTTTAATTACATGTGCCATAGGCAAAATTAAAAATTACTTGATCAATCAGTTTTTAAATAATACTATTATATTCAGTGGAACACAAAAAGTTATATGTTACATAAGAATATACCTTAGCCAATTCTTCCATGTACAATTCTGTCAAATGAAAAGTAAAACCTAATGGAGATTTTGCATCTAGTAATAAGCTTTCCATTATTTGTTCAATACCATTAACCCAATCTCTACTCCATGATTGTTTTTTACACATTTCAAACGTTTGTCTGATAATCCTCCGTACCAACTGAAAATGTAATACACATGAAACAAATATTTCAAAAAAATAGTCAAAAATAAGTAATATTTATCTTAATAAATAATTACCATTTCAAATTTATCAATCCTATACTGATCAATTCCAAACCATTCAAGAGACAACGTTTTCAATGCACATTTAGTATACAATAGTGCAGTTTCCATCTGATTAAAAGAGTGTACAATTTTGCTAAGTGATTCAGCCAATTCTTCTTGAATTAAAGGCTTGTCGGACATCCACATACAGTAAAATAGACCTTTCCATAGTCTCATGAAATCCTCTTCTGTAAATGCTGAATACAACATATGTATATATATAACAAGTACTGCCTAATTTAATATCTTTAGACCACATAAAGATAGACAAAATTGTTAAATAAATTTTTACCAAATGAACTTTTGGAGCGGACCACCAACCACTTCTTTAGGTTTTTTAGGACTTTATCCCTCACCTTCTTGTCATTACCAGCAAGTAATTTAGCAAATTTAATTTCTTGAGCGGCAACCAAAGTCTTTCGACTCTTTGTCTGTTTGATGGGTTCATCTTTCTGTTGTACTTTATATTTTCCTGTTTCGTGAGGACGTTTGTGTTTTGGCACTACACGTGCGCGCTTATGCGGCTTTTTCACAGCCATTATAAGCCACTTAACTTACTAAATTATTTACTATAAATTCTTATATTCCGATCAAACAAAATTACTTTATATTTTCTTTTAGTCCATATCACGTAATATTCCCTTAATATAATATCGACTAAATTTCTATGAATTGTACGATAAAACACACAGCATTCATAACCTCACTCATAAGTAAATGTAACAACACGATGATCACACGAGCATAGAGACTACAGAAAAGGAGTCCGATCAGTCCAATTGAGTCCGATCTTTAATGGGAAAAGGATCAGGAAAACCCGACACCAAAAGATCCCATTCAAGACCCCTTCACATTCAGGGCCCAATCGCAATCTTCAAACGCGCGCTTGTATGCAGTTCTCGACCAATAATAGAAAGTACAGTCCTGTGGAAACATTGTACCATTGGTCGGCTGTTCGCGTTTGAACGCGTGTTTGATGAGAGGTGTGTTCCAAAATTGTTCTCAGTTCAGTTCAGTTCCAATGTGTTATATAGGGTACGTTCCGATATTCTCTGCTAGTATTACAAGTTCGTTGTGTCTCTGTTTACCTGCATGCAACAGAAGGAGACATAACCACTTTCACAGCACTTTGAGCGAATATCAGAACGCACCCATAGTTCAGCTTTACGCATATATAATGGCTGTGTTCAGCAGAAACATCACTGATTGAACAAATACGTTTGATTGGACATTTGATCGTAAATTTTGCACAGTGTGAAATTTGACCAATCAAATGTATTTGCTCCCTGAGCAGTTTTTCTGCTGAACACAGCCAATGGTACTCGTAGTACTGGCAGTGAACAACTGTGATATCAGTGGGTATCACTGAATATCGGAACGCACCCTAGGAGTGTTCTGTCTTTTGATGACATTTTAATTTTGGTTTAAGTGAAAATGAATACAAATGCCGGAGAAGAAGATGAACAATTTGAACCTTCTTTAAGAAATGTTATTGAGCAGCGATCTTTACGATGGATTTTTGTTGGTGGTAAAGGAGGTGTTGGGAAAACAACGTGCAGGTATATGATACGTAACCTCAACGTTACATTTAATAAGTAATATTGTAGGAGAATACGTAAATGTACTGTTTGAACATTTTAAAGTATATTAAAATCAATGGATTAGCATTTTTTTTATTTATCATCGCGTTACAATGAAAAGTTTCTTTTAATAATGTTTTCATCCTTTTCAGTTGTTCTTTAGCAGTGCAGTTGGCCAAAGTGCGAGAAAATGTACTTATTATTTCAACTGATCCAGCGCATAATATTTCTGATGCATTTGATCAGAAGTTTAGTAAAGTCCCAACAAAGGTGAAAGGTTTCAATAATCTTTTTGCTATGGAGATTGATCCTAACGTAGGTATCACAGAACTACCTGAAGAATATTTTGAGAATGAAACGGGTAAGTTATTCAAATTAAACGTTGTAAAGAAAATGAAGGAAATGAATGAATGAAATGAAGTCCATTATTAAGATTTGTTAAATTAAATTTGCAATTAAACTTGTTTATGATTAATAATATTTCAAGCACTCACAATGATGTAATTATGACTAATATTTTTGTCATTGTAAGACAGTAGATTATATTTTGTTACCTACATTATTCTTTTATTGTACTATTATGTAAAGTGGTATAATACTTACTTCTGGTCATTATTAAAGTTTTAGGCGGTGAAGCAATGCGATTGAGTAGAAGTGTGATGCAAGAAATTGTTGGAGCATTCCCTGGTATCGATGAAGCAATGAGTTATGCAGAGGTCATGAAGTAAGAATTACTGTGAATATTATATATTTCATATATACAAACTGAAATGGAATGTCCGATTAAAAGTATTACAGAGAGCATGATATACTTTTGTTACACAGATGTTTATTTTTTCAGGCTTCTGAAAGGAATGAATTTTTCAGTGGTTGTGTTTGATACTGCACCAACTGGGCACACGTTACGATTACTGTCATTCCCTCAGGTTGTTGAGAAAGGTTTAGGCAAACTAATGAGGCTTAAAATGAAGATTAGTCCGTTTATCACACAGGTCAGTTTATAATATTATCGTTATACAAAATTTAATAAAATTTATGGTAAATGATCTATTCAGTAATGGTGATACTCAACAGAATTTGTTGATGAATTAAATGTGTCAAATGTCAAAATAAGTATTTGATACAAATAATTTCATCTTTGCATTTAATATTAGATTGTGAGATATTTATTATTTTTATTATTTTTGTCTTATTAATGCACTTTGAATTCTCTATTTCAAAGAAATTAGAAGTATTGACAAATTTGTCGCCATAGAAGTGACAGGGCTCAACAAAATACGTCTACAAAATTAATATGAGAATTATCAAATTTTTTAAATATATGCATCTGAATAATACATTTTATATTAAAACAATGTTGCAGATAAGTTCTCTTCTTGGCATGTCGGACTTCAATGTAGACACGTTCTCCAACAAAATGGAGGAGATGTTGACAGTTATTCGGCAAGTGAATGAACAATTTAGAGATCCAGAGCAAACAACTTTCATCTGCGTTTGCATAGCAGAATTTTTGTCTCTTTATGAAACCGAACGATTGGTACAAGAATTAACCAAATGTGGCATCGATACTCACAACATTATTGTGAATCAACTGTTATTTTTGAGAGAAGGTGATGTTCCTTGTAGACTTTGCCTTGCCAGGCACAAGGTTCAGGATAAATATTTGGATCAGGTAACTACACATAATGTCACTGTACCAATTGTCTTTATAAAGCTTACTGTTGTTACTTACAATATTATCTGTTGCTGTGGTTTTGTTGTATGCGGTTTATTATTTTTGAAATATACTGGGAGGCCTAACTAAAAGTATACACACTAGTTGAGTGCATTACCTAGAGCGGTTACTTTCAGTTGGGCTACTTGGTACATGTGCAAGCATACATTCGTTAGTTCGAACATATGAAGTGCCAGTAGAGATATTTATATTTTGTTTCACTCACAGATTGCAGATCTATATGAAGACTTTCATGTAACAAGGCTACCGTTGCTGGAACGAGAAGTCCGCGGAGCTCAGTACGTCCAGGAATTTTCTGAAAATCTGATTAAGCCTTACAAGCCTTAGTAACATTACAGATACTTGAATTTGAATAATTTCATAGAGAAATATTATTACATTCAGCGCTAGAATTCGTTTATGCAGTGGAGTATTTAATTATCTGTTTACAACTTTAAAAAATTCCGCATAAAATGATCCAGATCATAAAAGCAATTTTATTAAATGTTATTACTGCATTGCTGAATACTTGGTTTCCTGTATAATTTCAGCTAATTACATTAAATTATCAATATTCATTAGAGCGTGAAGAGAACATTAAGTAACATCATGTAAAAATATATCAGTTGATGGAGTACCATTGTTCTCCATATAAAATCTTGGTTCATTTTATTGAAAATCCTATGAAACATTATTTATATTAATTATGTGGCTTGGGTGTAATGTGCTAGACAATTTTTGGTCTCCAAACATTTTATACAATTTAATGTTTTTTGAGAAACATATTAATAAATTCTGCTATTGAGAATGTGTTTCAACTTCATTTAATTTCCCTAATTCTTGTAATTGGATTTTTAAGGGTAGATATATTAAAAACTTCTATTGTATAACTATATACTATACATTGGTTTTATGTACATGTATTTGTATAAGCATGGTTGAGTCCATAATACTATAAGTGACATTTGCACAAATAACAAAAGAGAAGCCTACCTAAGAAGTGATAGTGCTCTTTATTCTATATGAATATATGTAAAATAGTAAAGAAACATTTAAAGTTTTACGGATGATCATAATTCATTTACAAGTAAATCATAAAAATTAATTTAAGATCACCAATGATAATGTTATGTGGCGCGGGTTTTATGGTCATATATTTTTAGATCATGATAAGTAACGCGTTTTGAAGATTTTTGCGTTGCGAAAGTTGTACGCCATGATTGGTGAACCAACCAATAAGCGTATGTTTACTTGTGGTCTGATTATTGACAAAGGTTAGGTCAAATGCGTCGAAGCAATATTTTCTAAATCAGCCTTCGTAAGAAC
>JARPRG010000289.1:1155506-1215849 GCA_031001745.1 Hartigia nigra
CGAAAATCGTGACATAATTTCATATTTAGGCGGTGTTGCGCACAACATTGCGATGTAATTGTGTATGCTCTGTTGTATAGTGTATGATAAACGTGAATTGTACGTGAATTATATTCACGTGTGTGTGCGTGTCCGTGTGCGTTTCCGTGTGTGTTTATTCATCGATTGTGTGTTTTTGTAAATTGCAAAATAAAGAAATTCAGAATTGTTGATAAGTTGTTGCATTGTGGATAGGTTGTTATTTTGACGGGGTTATTTTGTCGCAGGTTATTATATCCAGGTTATTCTGTTGATGAGGTTATTATGACTGGGATATTTTGTCGCGGGTTATTGTTTTTTAGGTTAATACGTCGGTAAACCCATTTTTGCAGTTATATTTTTATCATTATGCGTGGGCGTGTGCTTGCGTGTGTGTGTGTATAAGTGTTCGAAGAAATTTCCGGACGAAGAAATGTCTAGATGAAGAAGTGTCCGGACGAAGAAATGCCCGGACGACGAAATGTCCACACGAAGAAGTGTCCGCACGAAGAAATGTCCAGACGAAGATGTGTCCGAACGAAGAAATGACCGAACGAAGAAGTGTTCGGACGAAGAAGTGTCGGAAGGGAAAGTGTCAGAAGGGGAATTGTCGGACAGCCGACCATAACATATACGTGGCCAAAAGACGAAACATTCGCACGACATTCATAACCAAACAAAATTATTCTGCAAAAAGTCACGTTTAAGCAAAAACAAATCACGACCGAAACAAATTTCCTTTTTTTTTTTCACTCAAGACGCATGCTAATACGCTCTTGTGAAAAAAAAAATAATTCGAAAAAATTAATTAAAAGAAAAATGGAGACTTTCCTCTTGTCAAAGTACGCTTTCAGAAATACTTCGGCAAGTTATAATTAGTTCCGCAGTTTAGTATTAATTTAATTTTCTGACACAAGGGCGCGCACGTGGTATTTGAATCGAGACATTTTTTTTCACACTCTTACAAATTTCTTCTCGTTCCTTAGGAAAGTGTTTTTCATGAAAGGACAAAAAAAAATCCGAGGTTCCAGTAGCCACCCTATACAATATACCCCAGTATGTATAAGGTACCGTCTAACAGCGTACAGGCCCCTGATGTCGCTTAAAGCACCAATGCTAATCTTCGAATGGCGTCAGGACATTTCTTTTCTTTATCCTTGCTTTCCTTTTCTTTTTTTTTTTTATTCTATTCACCCTCGTACTTCACGTATCCGTAAACACATCGCGACGAAATCAATATAGCCGCCGATAAGATGAAAATTCATGTACCCATATGTATAAGTATCTATGTCGTTATGCATAGTGTACGAGTCGTTTAAAGAAACGCCGTACATTATCTTAACGCGATAAAAATAACAACCATGTAAACAGTTAAAGTCAACGATAACAATAACGTGTCGTTGCCTATCACGTTGAAACGGAGTACTCGTGACGACACTTCCGATACTGTATAATATACAACAATAAACAGCATTAGGTATACAACAAGGGATATTCCCGTGTATTTTCTCCCAAGATGCAAGATCAGTGATAACGTGTTAATCGCTAAATGCAAATTCGACCGAAAGATTACAAAATACAAACATTTGAATATATTCGTAAAAAAAGTATTTTTTTTTAATTTCACTCGCACTTTTTTCCTACGTAATTACTGTAACTTTGTAAGAATTTTACCATTGACGGGATAAAATGAGACGAAAAATTAATCCCCCCCCCCCCTAAAATAGGACGAACGCGAATGAAGCAGCAAGGACGCTGTGTAAGTGCAACGAATACTGAAGGATCTCTCAGTTCTTTCGTAGTTCGCTTGATAGATTTATTAATTGCAACTTTTCATCCTTTACGTCATTCCCGATTAAATCCCGGATTAAATTCCAAACATGTATAAAACCCATGAGGGTTTGAATATTTTTTAAAATAATTTTCCATTACGAGTAAACTAATTTGTCCGTTGGAGTTTACTTTTACCTCGTGCAAAACGAAAGGAAATGATTGTCTCTAATAATCTCTCATATTGATATACCTCGTCGACTTGACGTGTAATGCTGGATGAAAAAATCGTGTCTTCTAGTACAGCATGAGGCGAATATAGTAGAATCCGTTTCTTTTGATCTCGTAGAAATGTCACCAGCGCCGACGGCAAATAAGCCGTAGATTGCAGTTCACCGCAGTTGATTTTATCATACGCGTGTATAGTTGAGTATTTCACTCACCACATCTCAGCCGTAAGAGATCATACGCGACACACGACATATCATTGGGCCGAGGGTCCGATATTTATTGGCACCCTACCATCGCGCCCGTTACGGACCGACTGAAAACGCGCGGTCTCCGTCGTTTGAGGTTATGTCGGAGCCTCGGGGGTTGCAGGGTGGCCAAAGCCGGGGGTGGAATCGTGGTTCGCCGGTGACTGCCGTCGTTCGTCCACCGACTAAACCAACCCCTAGAATCGCGCATGCGCTCAGTCCTCTTACCCACCAGCATCACGAGCAGCCACCCCTACCGCGTAGGTCGGCTCTCTCGAGCTGCACTAACCTAACTTACCCTTATAGCCCTTTGCGTTTAATGCAACGATTTCGTTCGCAAAATTCAAGTATTTCCGTCTAAATAATTCCAATCGTATTTAATAGTAGTAGACAAGCCTCTAAGATTTCTAGAAAGGCAAAGTAGGTTAGATATAATCAATTGGAGCTCTTGGCGTGTTTCAAGGGGATTCCTGATGTAATTGTCAATGGTCGGAACACGGTTGGAAAACTTTCAGGATCGAAGAGACGTTTCGGGAAAAGAGGTTAAAAGGTTTGCAAGCGTGCTTGGGATTTAACATGGAAAATTTGGTATGTGAATAAAGCTTTAGAGCGCGCTAACGCGTTTTGAAGTTGCTGAAAAATTGGTAAAAAATGTTATTCCAGAATTTAATGATATACATAAACGACGATTCGAGTGTAACGACTCGACGTTTTGAACTGCTCGACGCAATCATGAAAATCTCTCTTCTCTCTCGTCCATCATTTATTCACTCATTGGGCCCCTTTTGACCAACCTGATGGTCAAACTGTGTTCCAAATAATATTGAACAATTGCGAAAGAACTACCAAGCGCGCGTGAATGCATCGACGCATCGATGACCCAAATCAAAATTTATTAAACCGCGATAGATAAAAGTTATCCAATGAAAAATAAAGAAACTCGCAAGATCGTGTCTAGTCATAAGTAAGCGATCTGGGATAGAAGGCGGACCTAGCGTCGGGTGCCAGCACTACCAACTACCACTTGTACATAAGAATTCTTCGTACGATGGGATATCCTGGCGACCCAGCGCGTATACATATAGATACCAAGGTACATCTAGCCCAAGCTAAACTATAGCTAGCGATAGCGAGACGTAGTGGCCCACGGCGCCATAGACCAGCTCAGGTTTACCCTAGACCAGATAAGTCGACTTTACCGTCGTACCCGGAGGATCAAATCTACGATGCAGATCATCGCTCGAATAACCTCTATTATTTATCTCAATCCCGAGGAACACGACTACCGTCAACCTGAACAACCCGACCCCAAGTCAGGACAGATAAAGGCTGATCGACACGCCCATCAGCTACTAACTACTACAACAAAGTTCTGCAGTTAAAGTCCCTAAGAATGAGAATGCAGACTGCACTTAGAACGCAGATATAAGTTCATTCAGAAGTGAGTAAGACGGATGGAAATCTGAAAGAGGAAGTAAGAAATGAGAAGAAGGGAATACGAAGAATTTACGCTAGCGTCTGCATCAACACCAGGAACATTGATCCTCATAGCAGCGATAGTCGTCGGCAAAGGATTCTACGATCCTATGTAGCTAACGGTTGGAAGGAACAGCATGTAAAAAAGTCATGGCGAAGAGACGAAAGAGAACCAATAAGGATAAAAGAACAAGGATGAAGGTATAAGGGCTCGGGATGTAGGGTGAGTCCAAAAGTTGAAGGGGTTGGAACGTGTACGAGTAGCGACGTAGGGAAAAGGTGGAGACAAGAAGCCGAAGAGGGGATGAAAAAAGAAGATCGAGCAGGGAAACGATACTCACGAAAGAGGAAATGGGAAAACGAAATGAAGCGTTAATAATTATGCATTGCTTTTAATGCTTTATAGTTTACAAGAAGGGAGCAGGAAGCTCGGAAAATATTAATGTCAAAGGTGCTTCCTTCATTTTACCTTGGTACGGATTCTTCTCTATATCGTCAACGATGACAACTACGATAGCTACGACGCTGCGTTGTCGGCATTGGGATCAAACGATTCATAAAGGATTCGATAACAATTTTTTTTTCTTCACGAATCACCTGGATCGAAACAAATCACGTAACATGTATCGAATCGATAATTTAATTTTAAAAAGAATTTCCTAGTGCGTGTCCTTCAATTAACCACACTCTGCTTATATGACACCATTGTTTATCCTTCTAGTTAGTGGGCGAATGGGATGAATAAAAAAAAAGCCGGTAAACAACGAAGATTTAAAAATAATTTTTATTGGATACCAACGAGATGAACGCGGCCGGTGTAATATTTCATTTAAAAATAAGTATCAATGAAACTTTTCTACTTTGAACAAATATTTTTCTATTAAAATCATACTGTATCCTACTGAATGGAATCGTATAACGCTGTATTATGTGACATGAAGCTATATTAATTACTTCGATAATAAACAAATATTTTGGAGTTTAAAGGATATCACAGACCACGTTAGTCGATTATCACAGAATCCGAAAGCAGGAAACTTTGATAGGATATGGTTTGCTTATTCCAGACATCTGAGGACGTTGAGCAAGGCAGATATTCTCAAAGATAACACACACCACATAATTAGATAGATAATGATCGCGCTGATATTATCTGGCGTCTACCGTCTCTCTATACGTTATATCCAATTAAGACTTGCTACCTTGCTTATCGTTGTGAACCTTATTACTTGTATGTCAGTGAAAGCGCTTTGATAGTAGCTAGCAATATATATATGTGTATATATATATATATATATATATAACAGAAATATATATATAGTGAAAAAGAGTATATAGCAAGCTTTGAATGCATTTCTGAGACTGGTTTGGATTTTCTCTTTACACGCTAATAAAGAAACGGCAGCACCAGTGGTCCAAGGAAGAATGCACTCGAGGCATCGCTGCACCCAGCCAGTAATATCCATTGATTCCACTCCTGTATGGAATGCACAGGATGCAATTCTCTAAGGTGTCCAATCTGGGGTAGTATACCCTTATTTTCTCTCTTTTTCCTTCTCTCTTCTTCACTCAGTCTCGTCTCGGACCAAAAAAGAAAAGGCTATTGGATCGTATACAAGGCCTCGATGCTCGTACCGTGAAACTTCGTACTCCGTATCGCCCATGCAGCGGCCTCGTTTTCTTTAGTGTCCGACGAACTATTGCCAAAGAAGTTTTAAACGTGACTTTAAGTCTTCACGATGATAAATGAGTACGAAAATCTCAAACTAATCTCCCCCGCGTGCGAAAACATTATTCAAGTAAAATTCGCCTGGCAAATTTATGCTCAACTCTTGGCTTACGCGAATAACATGAAAGAACGAGAGCGGAAACATTTGCGGCCGATCATCTTCCGTGCGAATCCCTTCAGAGCGGCGATGGGTGAAAGTGCCAGGAACGCTCCAGATTAATTTTTCCTGTTGAAATACAAAATTTCGTCGACCGATCCCTATCGCGTGATATCATTTAATAGATACCGTACAATGTCCATTAGTGTCCGTTAACCGTCCCCTCCTCCCATTATTCATTGGGAGTTAGAGAATTTTACACGGTGGTTAAAATCAATCGGAACATCGACATGGGTATCTACATATGTAAATCAATCGTCTGCGTAACTTTAAAATACGGGAATTTTAAACGTCGAACACCTTTTTCAATCTGAAACAGTGATTCAGTACAACGATTTGAATTCAATAAGAACGACGGGACCACTTGGCTTATACATTGAATTTCTTGTTTCAAGGCCATTTTACAATGCAACGCAACAATGACGGGATGACGGGACACGTTAAATGGCGTGATATTCAATTTTATTTTTACCAAATACCAGTAAATCCTTCAATCAAGGAACAGAAAACCTTTTTTTTAACCGAACATTTTCTAATTCTCTATAATTTTGACAAAGTCTCTTACATAGCAACGTTACGGATGCCGGTGGCTATTCGGAACGATGGATTCGTCGCGCATTTGGTTGATACGGTGAACGGAACGGGAGAATTGGACGATGCTCAATCCGTCGTTCCAACATCCGACAACAGTGCAAGACTCTAGCTACCGGCATCCGTAACGTTGTTATGTACGATACGTGAATCAAAATGGTAGAGAATTAGCAAACGGACAGTCTGAAAAACGATTTTCTGCTCCTTAATTGGGGGATCCAAGGATATTTGGCGAAAATATAATTGAATACCGTGCCGTTTAACGTGCTTCCTCTTCTATGTTCCACCGTATTGTAAAATGCCCTTTATGGCTGGCTACTAACGTGTACCTGACTACTGTATACACATACCCCTCTATCCGGAAGGGTTTCGCGTTTATAAAATATGTATAATAAACAGGTTTGAGTCGGTGCGCATGCGTGCACCGTTGCTCGTAAGCTCGCGTAGTGGGAGAAAGCTTTTGGATCGATCCTTGAGCTTTGTCTGTGGCCGTGAGTAGAGACCCTTCATTTGTAGAGGATGGTCAGCTTCCGTCAATGGATGCAGTCTCACGAGCATCGCTTACTTTCGACCGTCTTGTAAAACGTCCAAGGTTCTTGTCTCCAGGAAGTAGTAAAAACCGATATAAGCTAGTATCAAGCCTAGAATTTGTCAACAAGTAGCATAGAAATATTTAAATGATAAGGATTAGGTAACAAAACCCACGTTACACTTCCGACACCCTGAAACATACATACGATAAATACGAAAATAATTGCGATCAGGTTATACCTTGAGGAAGAGTAAACACGACTAGGATAAAAGGTACAATAATTAATATTCTCAAAGCATAATAATGCCTGGCAGACTCGTCTGGGTGAAGAGAGGCTAAAGCACGTGCTACGACGGAGCGATAATTTGTGAAAATGCAAAGGACCCTTCTCTTCTACTACAGGACTCTGGTATTACACGACTATGAGGGGCAATCTGGCCAGTTAACTTTCGAGATTTGATTTAATAATTCAGAGGAAAGTTCATATACGCGTGGAGGACATTGCTATGGATGTGTGTATATATATATACACACGCACACACACATACATGTATATAAAGGAGATTTAAAAGAAAAAAAAAAGCAGGTTGTATCATGGCTAGGAAAAGTCAACCAACGGCACTCCGTGCCAGACGAGTTTCCGGTAGTAAAAGAAAAAAAAAAAACAAGAACAGGATATGGGAAGTACGGGTCTGAGGGTGAACCGGAAGAGGGTATAGGGGAAGGTCCGACAAGAAAAGGTTACCGTCGAGAATAAAATATGTGTTGAGGTGCCAGCGACATCTTGACCTGATAATCTTCTCGCACGGACTACCCCATACTTGTACACGGGAGGGGGTTACAAGACCCCACGTATAAGCAAAAAGAGAACATTCACGAAATACAATGTATATCCGCGTTGTTTTTACGACCTTTCAGAATCCTATTACGAAGCCCGTTGTCCAGACTTCTCCACCCAGCAGTCCCTTTGACCATACAACACCCTACTAAGAGACAGAGTTTCGCGCGAAAGGCTAGAAAGGTTCAGATAGAGCGTAGGAAAAAAAAGGGTTAAAACGAGCCCATCGCAGTATCACTTCGTTTCCCTAAACGAAACACATCTGCTTTGGTCCGTTACGATCTAACGATAATGTTTCGATCCGTATTCGCGTTATTGAATAATAATTCACGAGTATTAAACATTGGCGGGAGAACTCAAAGAGATATCTGCAGGCAAATCGAAAATCCGACGAGAGCCGTCACGAAGGATACGCGTGAACGTCACTACGAGACTTTAAGGGCAGGGATATGGTATGGAGCGTATAGTATAGATAGATAGGCAAATGCGATGGAGATGCGACGCTACGCCACACCACGATTCTCTTTGGCATATTACACGCTACATGGAAACGCCACAAGGCGATAACAACGAGAAAGCAATAACCGCTTGGTAAAATGACAAATATGACGGCGACGTCGTAATACGTCGTAAATTTGCTCCCACCGACACGGTTGCGACAGGTAACGATTTTCGACAGATTACCCGGGTCACCCTTGTTGCACTGAGTAAGGAAAAATGCCATTTGTCTATATTACACTCAGACTATATCCAGTTTCATACTTGAGTGTCGCTCCTTTGCATTATAAACCATGTACTACAAAACTCAGCTTAAAATTAAATTGATCGCGTAACATGACCACAAGGAGTCTGACGTAATTTATATACCGATAAAGAAATCCTCTCAAGTTATTATTATCGTCCGATCCGAATGTCAAACCTGACGATTACACGCTATCATTTTACTATGTATAATGTTCTTCGCGTTACGTGCGTTAATGCACAGTCTCTTCTATATGACGCCTGTCGTAAGACCTTCGTGGCAAACTTGAAACTCGTAGATTACTCCATGAGTAAAGTATGTCGCATGGTTAAAATAACGAGGCAAATGCACGGTAGACTCAGGTGCGATTTAATCACTATCCGAAGCAGCATAACACGCAGACGTGGCATTCGAGGGAATGGAGGGAATGACGAGAGTAAAGCAAATGGGGTAAAGCAGTAGAGTGTGTGAGAGAGAGAGAGAGAGAGAGAGAGAGAGAGAGAGGGTGAATGAGTGAGTGAATAAGAGAGAAAGAGTAAGAGAACAGACACCAGAGTGAGACGCGTAGAGGATAAGGGGAGGTGGGCGGGGGGTTGCAGTAAGCACTTGAGGGACAGAGAAGGGATGAGATGTTTGGAGAGCATGCTAGCAGGATGATCGTATGTCTATCAATTATACAGCTCATGTGCGTTACACCACCCTCTGCAACCCCCTACATGTCATAGATGGCTGTACCTATTATGGATCAGTGCTGCATAAGCAGAATTGAAAGCACCTTCGAATTTGACACTTCATGAGACTTATCTGTTGATCTTTTGCATTTTTTATATCTTTAATGACGTTTTTTTTTAATACTGGAAGCCTATTTCCCGTGCCGGTCTACCGTCCCATCCAACTCCGATATGAATCTTACACTATAGGGGGTTTTTTGGAAATAGGATTTCATAGATCTTTGCATATTTTTATAAGCAACTTCCCCTTTTTCGAGTTATGGCTCAAAAAGTAATTGCAATCTATCAAATTGTCTGCATCCCGCGAATACGCACGCCAGGTGGCAAATCCGCACGAATTGAACGACGCTAACGACTATGAATCGGTATCACGGAAAAGCCACAACATTACGTTCGAGATATTTTCGATATGCGGCAAATTAACTCAGTCCTGAGTTATTAGCGTTTCTAGGGTGAAAAAAAAAACGAAGAATTGAAACTCTAAAACACGAGTACGAAATTAATACAACACGATTTTCCCATCGGACCCATCGGACCCATCTTTCCCCAAAATCCCCATCAAGTCGATCGTTTCGATCAATTAATACACTACCGACAATTTGAAATCGGCGAAATAAGCAATATTGCATTTATTTAACCAACACTGAAAAATCCAGAGCTGCACTTTGTACGTTGCATATCCTACCTCGAAATCTAAGGAATCAATAAGTAGTACCATGTGCATCACAAAGCCTTGGCAATTGAACCATCCTGTGTTAAGCTACAGATGAAAATCCTCTCGTGCCAATTGTGATAACCAATGATAACACAAGGTTCAACATGTCGCTCATCCATATGCACGAATATGTACAAAGAGATATGTATATGCAGATCCATCTATGCACAGTACAAGTCTGTACAGCGTGCACAAAATTTATAAACCCCACAGATATGACGTATTTCAGATACCAAAGAAGCTAATGAAAATGACCTTGAAGTCATGACCTAAACGATACGCCTTACATTCAAACCCGAACCTCTAAGTACTCTAGACAGTGCTTTTTGTGCCGTTCACAACTATCCTTGATGCACCCGCTTATTGGATAATCCGAAATAGATGAATGGCACATCCATTAGAATTACTCGAAACGATTTCCAATTTCCAGTAATCGTTCTCCTGCCGTCTTATCGTATCCATTGCTCACTGTGAGGCTCTAGAGACCGCATTCTGTCACGCTACTTTTGGACGTGAATTTCCAAATTTTCCAGGGAGTACCTACCGTTATATACATTATAAAACAGTCTGGAGCCATGGATGCAAGAATTTGTAGCAAGCTCGATCCAAACGTCATGTTACAATACATATAGTATACGTACCTACGTATATTACGTGCAGATACAAATGTACATAGAAATATGCACCGCGAGTGGCTTCGAGCGACCAAATCCCCGAGTCATATTCGAATGTTTAGACTTTGGGATTCACGTGGGAATCCCTCCCTGCCGAGGGCTTCGTAACGTGTATTAGGGTCACGTGCAGATTTCTCGAGAAGTCCCTATCTTATGCATTCCACGTAGACTCATCTCCGCATCAGAAAGCCATCATGAAGGGGATGCAAGAAATTTCGCGGCTGGCTAAGATCCCGTGTCGCTTGTTTTCGTCATTTTCCTCATCCGAGCAGAGATTGTCCGGCAATCGCTGACGGCCCCTTCGCTCTCGATATTCTTTTTATTTTCTAATTCGAATATCGAGTGCCAAGATCGACCGCCTCGTAAATTCACCGGGATAACGAACGATTCTTTATACTTTGCGCCCGGCTCGTGTTCGGATCTTGCGATTTTGTTTTCATCCAGCAACCCCTCGCGCGTACATTTTTAGCGTTAATAACAATGATTTGAGGAGAAAAAAGAAATAACACACAAGCATGCACCACTATCTCCTGAGTACAAGTGAAAATAATAGAGGCGATTGATTGCCAGAGTACGTAGCAGGCATCCTGGCTGAAACGTGGTTTACTCGCGGGACAAGGGTATCCCATTTCCTGGTGTTTCATCAGCGTCTGCTTTCGATCAGCCGAACCCAAACCCCAAATGAACGCAAATTCAGAGTAGGGGGACTGCCATTTTACTAGTGCTTGCGGAAACGTAGCATACTTGACAATCAGACCTCCCTCTCCCCCCCCCCCAGCCTTCCCACTACTCATTTCTAGTTGAGTCACCGATTGGCAAACATTTGTCAAGATAGGATAATTACTTAAGACGGTTACACAATGATTCCTTGTGAATGTACTTTATTCTTATTGCGAACACTTGACAATCAACACCTCAAATTCGCAAAGGTAAATCGATTTCTATTACCCTTATACCTACCAAGGATTTATATATTTAGAAGGGGTCTTAAACGAATTGTTTTTAACGTTCAATGCTTACCGGTATCGGTGTATGGAATTTTCGCATTACTAATTCCATAAACTATAAACAACGTTCAATGGACCCCAACTCTCCTCGACCTGCCCTCCAACATTTGAAAAGGGTAGCATTGCAAAAAAGTATCAATTATTCCGAGAAACCGGTGCAACACGTAGCAAGCTTAGAGAATTGAATGAAAACAAAAATATCGCATGGTTTGAAATCCGTTTGTGTAATCCTATCGCCAGACACGCTCGAATCGTTTATGAATTATTGAAAAGCCCTTCGCAACTATTGTCCGGGCGTTAAAATATACTACGATTATTATGTGAACTTTGATCGAGGTGGCAATTGGCGAAATATCTGTAATATCAAGCGCGAAAGGTATCACGAGTGAGCTACTGGTTACGAGTTTTCCTACCAATATTTCAAACTTGGGACAAAAATTGATTAATCCACCAATTCCCCGGGACGAACGAAGGCGGGGCTGGTTTCATATTTTCCTACCACTTTTTTTTGCTTTTATTGTTCTGTCGGTACGCTTGTGCTTGTTCCCATCTTTTTAATCCGTATTTCACGATCGGATACCTAGTACTATTTCCGCAAGAAATATATGTATATATATCGCTTTGAAATATGTATTTTCTGAAGCGCGAATAATTTTTAATTAATATTTTTGATAAATGTACCACCAATGTACGTGCCTGTCCTTCATCAAAGGACTTATTCAGCAAGATAATTTATGACGTTCCAAAGTTGATCCTTAGGATTCTGTAAAGATGACGTGCAGGTGCAGCAGATGCACCAAGAATACAACAAGTACGATATCGATTGCTCTGGTCGTAGATATATCCAGAACACGGGGTATATGATGATGTTATATCAAGATATAGAAACTCAAAAGAGAGAGAGGGAGAGAAGTAGAAAGAACGAATAAAAAAGAAAAGCAATATTATAGATATATATGTTTTCGTAAAACTATACCCGGCAGCCATAACACTATGACATTTTCATGGTCATGGGGCTTTACATTGTTCTCCACTTCTATACGGTCATACATTTGATATATTTTTCAGAAGAGACGTGGGCCTCCTTCATCCCGAGTGAAGAAAGTTTTCTCACGTACAGCTTTACGCGCACCTGACCGCGCACCATGGCCGTCAATGAAAGTATCTGAACAATATAGTGAGATAAACCGAATCTACTTATATTAAAATAATAATAGCCGATCCATCTGCCTTTCTTCCATGCAAAGTATAAAGTCTAGAGCAGCTCACTGTTCGTTTAGCAAAAACATCAAAAGAAACTTGAACTACTCATACCGAACAGATATTTCCAGATACCAAATCCGCTCAAGTAGTTAGACATAATTCTTTTTTTCTGAATATTCAAAATTCACCTTGCAAAAAATAATAATAAGGAATCAGAGAGCCATAGAAAACATAATTCATATAAGACAATGCACATAATACCACCAAAGTTCGCCAGCATTATAGAACGTAATTAAACGAGTATAAAGCAAAATAAGGCTCATTAATGGTAAACAGTAGCATCGCTGCAACATTTCTGCAAAAGGATTTAACTGCAAATTACGTATGCAAAGACGATAGGCAAGAGTCACAAGCATAAGAAGCTTAGCTCGGGTAGCCTTTCATCTTGGTTGATCTAAAGAAACATCCGGTCGCAGAATCGTACCTATCATAGATCCTTGTAACGTTCGTTTTTAATACCTTCCATTGGCTGAAAGGTGAGATGACAACTCTAACAAGCAAAAGCACGAAGCACATAATGTAGAGCGTACTAGAGTACCTACCCCAGGAGTACCTCTACCCTCGTAAAGAAAAAGAGCGAAGGGATGATGGAGCTAGAAAGCGTAGCAGGGTACAACGGCGCAAGGGTGGTTTTCGCTGGTGTGCAAAGGAAGGCGAGCGTAAAGTTTACATCTGGTGGCTGCTTTAAAGTTAACTGATATGAAACCAACATGGATAGACGTCGGAACGCTGAAGGAACCTTCGGGTTGTAGCTACCCTTGACCCAAGAGCCATCCAAGAGTGACTTCGTTCCCCGGCAGGATATGAGGCTACGAAAGGAAGACGAAACATCTTTGAAAGATAGTCGGCCATTGGGTGCAAATCATGCAGCCCCCTTTGGGATGCAGAGATGACAGAAAGAGGACAGGAAGAAATGCAAGAGAACGTCCTAAGGTATAGGGAGTACTCCAAGGATGCTATAAGGGTAGATATGGGGTGGCTGGATAGGTAGTACAGGTGGTGGGGATGTCGTGGGCAAAATGGATCGGAAAAGAACAAGAGTGGAATTGCTGAGCAAACATAGGCAAGGTGGACGGCGCTGGGGGGACGGGGGGTAGCGATTGGCTAACTCAACCAGGTTCGCCAAGAGACCGAAAGAAGGATCGAGAGAGAATGTGGATATAAAGAAGGACGAGAGGAGATGCGACAAAGAGAACCAGAAGAAGGATCACACGATCCGTGCTAAGAGCCTTCGAAGGAAGAGACACCGTGTACCTTTTTTTTTTCATTTTTTTTTTCGTTCTCTTTGCTGAAACCATTCTTGGCCGGTATCCAAGCCTCTCTCGAAACGTCTGAGGTCTACGAGCGTTTAGGAAATTCCGTGGAGGTATAACGACGCAAATTATTCCACCTTTTTCAATGTCTTTCGCGAACGTGAGATAACGACTCTACTATTATATGGTCTATAGTAAGAAAATCTCGACGGTTTTACAAAGCACTGCTATACCTACTGATATTGAGTTTGGCATTAGATCGTCTTCTGAGAATGTAGCAAGAATCAAGCGATATGAAATCTAACAGACCTTTTCGAGGCTTATACCAGCCAAAGGAAGACAGTATGAAGATCTTAAGTGTCTGCAGCTACAGAGTGCATTAAGGTAGAAAGTTAGTTACCCCAAGGCTGACGTCGAAAATTCGAACCTCTCCGTTGCGTCCATGAAACTTGCATATAGTCGTATAAGAGGATTTCGTTTGTTCGCGATAGCTCGACCCGAGGAGAAACAAAGAGAGAGTAAAGAAGGAAGAGGCAAAGTGAGCAAAGAAAGGAGAAGCAAGAGGAAGCGGGAAGACGGCGCGATACTGGCCACGCTAATTATGAAGCGGCTAAAGTTTCCTCGGGTGAAAGTCTACCACCCTCATGCTGCTATGGAGAGTCTTGCCGGGAGTTGTCGATGAAGTATTAAAGGATAGGTAGAGTTTTCGACGTGGAAGTGCGAAATTTCAATGGCTCTGTCTCAATGAACAACGACGGCTTTCGCGTTTTTTGAAAACTGTAGAAAAGATCGTAAAGTGCCACATGAATATTCCGGTGATGGCAATTTCTGTGTATTATACTTTTTTCCACGGTCGAGCTATGGGCACTTATAAAATGCATGAACAAAAAAGTACGAAGTTGTGTAATTGTACGAATGTCTATGGAGGACATAAAATAAAGATATAAGAAAAAGGGAATTTCGATTTGTGACGTGCTTTAGTCGCCGATACGGAATAATGAGAGACGAGAGTACAGACTTTGACAAACAGCAGAGATTACACGAAAAGATGTGGACTAAGTAGTGACGCTTTCGTCGAAGACTCGAAACATGGGAAAAGAAGTCAGGCCAAAAAAATTACAATCGCAAATGCATTTATTTCTCCAGTCGTACACATAACAATATAGATACAGGAATAATTAAAAGGTTTTCTAAGCGTGTCATTGCATAATATGTCAATTTTATATCAGTCCTATCACACATCGATGAACGTAAAAGTAGTTTATAGTGTCGGAGTAATGGAACATATGGGGAAGTGTTTTTCCATGTACAACGTACCAATAACAATATTGTTACCACGAGGTGAAATTTCAAGAAGGATCGTGTTAAAAATACACCCTCTGACGTCATTTCCTATAATTTCCCTGACGTTGACGAATCATCAGCCGTCTGAAATAATGAATATATGTATACTATGATTTATCGTATTAAATAAATCAAAGATGGCGACTCGTTATCTGCTACCATCGAAATATCCCTTTACTCTCGTTCCTTTCACACCTCAATAAAACCAGGCAATTCGCAGACGACAGACTTTCTTGTGATTGCAGATCGTTAAGGGTCTCTTGGAATCGGCTTACTACGCTACGAAGACCCAGTACAAGACAGTCTCTTTGAGCATCCAGTATACTGTCCTCTCGAGACCGATTGTCAGCAATGTGAAGGAAGCGATCGAGTTGCTAAGGCGGAATCAACGGTTTGGTAATTATTCGCACAGTCTTGCGGAATCTGTGGAATACGATACAGACGACAAATCAGATAATAGAATAATCCGGCGAGTTTACCGTTCGTATAGAAAATAAGAATCGACCCTGGAGTGTTTTTCTCGGAAAGAGCAGCGCGGACCGATGGCCGAATGCCACTTAAAAATATTCCAATAGCTTATAGCAGGATTTAAGTTGCCGCGAACTCTCAGAGTTTTATTCTTACTTTCCGTTGTTCCTCCCCGCGTAGCTCCTGTACGCCTTTATGTTTAGCTCTTGACGTTAAAAACATTTTAAAAAATGGATAAAAGCAGCAAACAAAAGAAATTCAATAATCCCAATTCGCATTCTTCAGTCGTATGTTTGTACTTACGTATACGTAGGACACGTTAGAACCTTTTTTTCTTTTTACCTTTATGCTTGGAAAGTCCTTGGAGAAGCGGGGAGCTTTTCAGACCGCGTGAAATGTGAAAAGTGAAATGTCAAGCGGATACAGGCAGATGGAAAATGGTGAAATAATCATGATAAAAATATAGTACCTAGTAGGATAGTAATCACTTCCAAGTGTACAATAGTATATATATATACATATATACATACATACATATACACAAACGAATGGTTCACTTATCAAGGTACTCGTATCGTATTGCGTCATAAATAAAACACGTTCGTGTTTGGATACATTTCGCGGATTATACGAAATTCTCGTCTTCGTTTTACCTAAATATTCCGAATGCATATCGATCCAGTTTAATTGCCAGGTACAACAAGCATTTTGAAATATATCAGGAATATATGACTTCAACGTATAACAATCACTTATTAAAATCTATCTGTCTTCGAAGCAGTAACTCACACATTTTTGTTCTTTAATTTTTCACTCATTTTCTCCAACTTCTTAATTATCCAGGCAAGCATATTAGCTTCAGAATGCTCACACGTAGTGATAGAGTAAAATATGAAATTCAAGGAAATTAAGGGTTTGCAATTATTTTTCCAGATAAAAAATCCGGTATTATACGCTGTTGCTGCAGTATTATATAAGAAACAATACTAGTATGTACTTCGTATACAGTGCCTTTAATGTATTATTGACACTCTATACAACAGTACGTTGGGAAGAGTGACCTACTCCAACACAGTCTCTCCAAGATTGTATGCAAATGTTTATCATGCGTCAGTTTGAAAGCACTTGGACTGCACTGATAATGGCTTACTCGTAAAACAGCGTGAAAGTTTCTATTATTTCATTGAGCTTTGTTTATTACATTTTATTTTCTTATACGGTATAAGAACGCCCCCCGCCCTATTTTTGTTTGGAACAAGTTTTAGCATATTGTTTAAAGAAAGGCTGCCACAATCTTTTCTGCGTGTAGTAAGGATATAATTAGTACGGTAAAAGATGGATCATCGGATCAAAGAAAATAGTTCAAAGGAATAATAAAATTAAGATACTCCAGCATGAAGGATGTTTATCAATACCCAGAGACCAACAATGTGCAAGAAATATACGCGTGTTTATCACTGTTTATCGTAAATATTGACCAAGCTCGATAATAAGTAAGATTAAAAATACGTAACGCTTAATGGAAGCTTATTAATATAAGGATGTCTAATAAAGCCAAGTCTGTCCTTTGCGATTGAAGCACTGCTGCTCTTCCGTTCTTTCTGCGATTCCTCTACCCCTCCGACACTACTCTATCACCCTCTTCCTAGTTCGAGACATCCATATTGATATTTGCCTTCTTTTATTGCGCATTCTTTGACAAAGTAACCATTCCCATTTTCTCATAACGAAAGTGACGCAGACCATTATCGTGTTACTAATTGGGTAGAAAACGACAAAAAGTAGTCTTAATGAATTTCCTCAGACTCCTTGAGTTCATTAAAGAGCTCAGAATATTGGATTTTTGTGAAAGGTTGTATAAGATGTATAAATTAACAAAAAAAAAAAAAAATATATATATATATAAATTTTACGTCGCACAAAATATACGTCTCTTTGGCACAAGATATTTGATGAAAAATCATTAAAGAAAGAAAGTGGCGTACCGTTTAATAAAATTTCTTTTGAAACAAAAAATAATAATAATAACTTGAACCACCATGTATTTACAAAGCAAAAGTCGCGCAGCATTATCGAATTCACGTATGTATCTATATGTTGGCATGCGAATGACACGCGAGTCACATATTGTCACTCACATTTACCAATCGTCGAATATCATCTGCCTCATTGGAATTCTCCCACGTATGAGACAAGATATCGCATTTGTCTCCGTGACTATTCTTCTCTCGGTTGATCAAATTCTTTCACTTTGCGTCCTCTTTTTATATTCTTCGTCCTACTCTTTCCCGGGCAGAAGTCAGACAGAAAGTGACTATACACTTTGCTTATAAAATGGGAAACTCATGGTGATGGGAAAAGGCGCGCGTCGACGTTAAAAGATAAAAAGTTACGGTGCAAATTGCATGTCGAACAAAAGTACTTGAGCACGAGGTCGCGTTTCAACTTTATTACAGAGTAAAGGAATGAAGAAGATCTCATGAGGAAGAGGGATAAAATTTCCATAAAGAAGGAAACCTGTTATCTGACGGTACACACTGTACTGATCGTTCATAGGCGTTAATATAAGTGATCGACATTTACGAATTGCAGGCAAAATTATAATCCATGCCACCGTCACAATAATTTAGAATTAAAGATTACATCAACCAGGCCAAAATGCATGACGTATTCTGTCATTAATATAAATTGCATTAATCGAATTAATTTACACCAGTATATGTAACGCTATAGTATTTTTGAAATGACAATATACTAACGCTAAATAATATTCTCTTTTATTCCTAAATCTATTGATAACGATGATGAATACGGTTTTGACAAACATGACCTTCAATGCAGTATACAGTGAACTTTAGCAACCTTTGACCCATATGTATTTTCATATTACCCCTTACAGTCTGGAAGTACCGACAGGTGTGAAACCTTCCCCGAAAAAGAGAATTTGGTTGTTCGATTTCCACCCCAGCCCACTTTACTCCATTCCGATTCTCATTTCGCCATATCCCCTAGACCCCGGACTATTATTTCTACTTCTCATAATTTTCTCGGCCGTCGCTTCTTTTTACTTGGGAGGAAGTACCCGGGAGCAATTGAAACTCGTAGCCATTTACGGCATTTCAATAATGGCTTCCCCATTCCTCGTACAGGCAACACGAGAGCGCGAACCGCCGTCGATTTACTACGAGCTTTATGGAACATGCCGTACTGGAAGAGATACAGCCGTTTAACCATGCCAGGTACGGCAACTATATTATTGCCTGTTGTTGTTTTGGTGTTAGTTTTATACTTCCTAGAAAGGTCATTTACGTTAAGACGAAGAATAACGCGCCATTTCCCCTCCTAAAGAAAAAAAAACCCATACCTGACATAAGTGTTATCGTTAAAAACATTAGTCAGAATCTCCGAAGGTTCGCCAAATCAATTCCAGGTTAATAATCTCGTGACGAAACTCATAAAGTATTCTAGCCAAAAAGTACATTTCGTAGGTTCAAGGAATGTATAGGCTGTTGCTTGGATTGGGTCTGGTGGTAAGTCAGGTATATCGCGTGAAAACTGTTAAGTGCAAAAGGAGTCTCGAAGGAAGAATAGAGTAGTGTAAGGCTGTCGCGCTTTGCACGGGTTTCCACGAAAGGAATTCAAAACGAGAAGACAAGACGTCGCGCAGGCCCAAGTGGGCGAGTTGCTTTGAAAAGAGGCTGAAGAATGCTTCTCATCACGAGACTCGCCCTCGAGTCATTTTTCTCGCGCTTTTCATATGTTAATCCTGCCTGGAACGGTTCGTTCTCGTATTTTGGTAGTTACCCTTTGTCGTGCTGAGTTATGTTGTTTATCCAATGGTACATTTGTTCACGTCCTTAAAAATACTAAGTAGGTGCGTTATTATTTCCAGTCCTGCTATCTACTCGGCTTCGGAACAACGCCCTCGACCATCTAACGGTACCACTACACCCTCTTGCTCGTTCCGCTCTACTGGCCATTCATTTATGAACGGTCCAAATATTAAGTCGCGGGAAATGGCGGAACGTCCTCACTGTAAGGAATAAAAATTCCTTTAATGCACTTTAATGATAAACGAATCGGACTTTTCCCCATTTTCTGCTCTTTACGACTATATTTTTTCTCCTCGTCCTTACCACGGTTCGTATGGTGTACTAAGGCTGGCCAGATATATACATGACTAATACGTTTCCGCGATTGCGAATAATTTCAACTGTACGAAAAGCTTCAGGTATCTGACATGGAAATTGTATTAATATGAATGAATCTCGAGGATACGTTTCCTGAATTGGTCCGAGATACTGCGAGAATGTAGCCTGGAACCAGTAGGGCAATGCGAACGTCGGACGGGTAATGGACAAAACGAGTGAAAAAAAAAATAGAGAGAGCACGTTAATGACATTTCCTGTCCAGATGGGACATACGAAATTAATTGATAATGCACTGGCCTCCAGCGTTTACGCATTTTGATTGGTATAGGAAATAAAGTCGTTCACTAGCGGATAATTGAGATTGATATGAAATTATTGATGCACATTTTGTGTTGCTGGGATATTCATAAGCCGTGTGCTTCGTTATATTTCAAAATGCGTAAAAGCGCCGGCAGATCCTCGCAAATAACAACTTTCAACCATTAACGAGTCCAGAGTTGCGAATTGCTGCCTTTAACTACATGCGTGCCTATCTGTTTCCGGAAAACATTTTTTCTACTTTTTTAAGGGTCGCTACGTGTTATAAAAATTTATTGAAAATCATATTGCTCACGAAACTCCACGTTCCATCGTTTGCATATGTAAAGTATGTCGTACAGAGGATGGGTATATTTGGAAACTATTCCTATACACGTAAGTCAATAGTGCATTAAATTTACAGAAATTGACATCAAAATAGAGAGTATGATACAATTTCCTTATAATTCTTCATTGCAAAACTTGAACATGTTCCAATACTGTTGTTCATAAAATATTGAGAGATAGTTACTTTAGCCATGCCAAAATTTTTGCGCAGGTACATGTGACGTCGTCGAGCTTTCTCAAGTATTCTCTTTCTGAATAATTCTGAATGAAAGATATAGGGGAGCAATAGGCAAGTGCACTATAAATGAATCGAAATAATCATAATTAAATCATCGCAGGTTATATTACTTTGCCATACTTCGCATAAACAAAGAATAACTCGACAATGCAATTGGAAATTTTCATAATTTACTGAAATTTATGAAAAGCCCTACAATTTTCCATATTTTCCAAGACAAAAAATATTATCATTAATCAATGCGAAATATGCAAAATTTGTAAATCCTCCACTATTACTATCAACATGAATATTTAATTACATGAAACATACAGGAATAACGATTACATAATTTTAAAGGACTCTAAATACTCGAATTTATTCATAGAACTACGGTAGCTAAATTTCAGTTATTAAGGTATATCCAGTTACAACCCTGTAAACATGATAGCGCATTACAGAAAGTAAAAATACTAAAAGAAAGAAAAAAAAAGGAAAAAAATTGATACTTTAAGCGGAAACCATTATCCGACAGTCAGCCATATATATAAATGAATGCCTGTAACTTTCTTTGCATTAGAAATTTCCAATATTCCCATAAATTCACCTGCGTACACGGAGCGACTATGAGTATAAGTGTAATAAGAAAACATCCCCTATGATATCTGCATAATTGCGAGGAATGGTCGAAGTAGAGGAAAACATGCCACTCTGGCAACAGCTGTTACCGTACGGCAGTTTCCCAGGGCATTCGGATTCGCACAGGGGACTGTTGGGCGGAATACTTCGGGATTTAAATACAATATCCTGGGGCCTTTGCAAAAATGAGGCGACTGCCTCTTTCCTCACCCATCCAATATTATCCCCAACCTGTTCGACGAATACTACCGTCCACCAAACAACTATGCATTCACCCTATCCACAAGCGTTTTCCCATATTCTACCAATACGCTTCGCCGCACATATAACATATACAAGGGGAAGCAAATTACGTATATTTCAATCGTTATTTTTTGCCAAGAGACTTCTGATACGTACAGAAAAGCAAAGGAGAAAATATGGGACAGATTAATTGTCGTAAAAATCTAATGTTAATACTTAAAGTGAATAAGGTGTAAAGGTGCACGATAGATTGATAACATGAAACATCTTCAATAACGACAAACGGCATTTCACGTAGAATTAGATTAAGATGAGTTTTTACAAGACAGACATCCGACGAAAATGAATAAGTTCATTCGACGACTTTTGCAGGCAGCTCCTCAAATGGGGTCCTTGATAAATGATAAAACTTTGTTGCGAATCAATGACATCCTACGGCAACTCAATGGATTGCAAATGGCGGGTTACGCAGGATGATGATCGTGATGAAATAGTTTCTTTGTGAATGCAGAAAGAATTGTGGGAAACGCTGTGACAGGACTCACAATTGGTAACGCGAAGGGTTTAAAGTTTTCACGTTTGCGTGCGAATTTGATTGCGTAAGGGGTGGAATTAGCGTCGGTACACGAACACGTACAATTAATGCACCATCCACAAATCCGACTTCATCTAGCATGTGCAACAGTTAATATTCATATCGTCACTGACCCGTTACAATTCCGTACGTATGATCACATTTGAATTAATCGCATGCAATATGAACTCTTAAATGTTGCATCAGTCGGGGTTCTGCTTCGTTATGGTACAAATACTAATTATTTTTTGCTGGGATACTAATAAATAATATACTGATAAATCGATTATCAAAGAATAAGCAAGAAACTGTCTAAAATAGGACCTGTTGTATATGTAAAATAAAACAATATGATAATATATAAACATTTTTACTTATGTTGTGAAGAATATTTCGCGAGTATCTTACATTTACTTAGCAATTCACTCAGGCATGTATTCACTGTAATAGTTTATTAATCATACGACGACAGTCACTTCCTCTTAGATTTCATTTGAACACGCCTACTTTTACCAGGTCTCTGCTTCACCTTTCCTTTACCCAGTCTTCCTGTTTTGCCAGATGTACCTGGTTTTCCCGGTCTCTTGTATTCCGACACATCGGCTGAACTGGATCGTGTATTTTGTTTACTACCTCGTTTCTTGCCTCCAAAACCATACTTGGAGTTTTTCATCTTTAGTTTTGATTGAGCTTTCTTGTCTACCCTTCGTGGAGCTGCTTTATTTGATGCAGGTTTCTTTTTGTCATCCAAAAAATCAAGATCGCGTCTAATTCCTTTTCGATATTTCTTTACTTCCTCAAGCATTTTTCTTTTTTCTGCATGTTTCTTCAGATTTGCTTCAATCTGCATCTGTTTCCCCACTTTTCGCTGTTGTCTTAGTTGCCTTACTCTTTCAGAGCGCTGCGCTACAGCTTGTTTCTTCATAAGGTTTTCCCTGACTTTTTGCATATGCTCGTCTGACTTAGCCATCTGTGCAAAATAATCATCTGGTCTGGTAGTCGGCAAACCAAGTTTTTTCAGCCTGGAAATACCTTCCATAACTGCACCTTGTGCCTGTCGATGGAACATGGTTTCACGACGGAAGTCATTGAGGACTGGATCCTCTTCAGGACCATACTGAGGTAATTTTTTATTTCCTTTCAATTGCTTAGCCCGTTTAACTTCCTGTTCTTGCATTTGGAGTGCCAACTCTGGTGCCAAAGGTGCTGGAACATTGACCATGTCAAGCCTTTCTATCCATGGTAAAGTTAGTTTCATTTCATTTAATTTTTGTTTCATAGCACCCTGTAAACAAAGATTTAAGTGTATTTCTAAAAGTACGTTGCACTGTAAATGCATTTAATACTTCGATAAAACTAAAAGCATAATGTAAACCAATATGTACATATATGAATAATAAATTATCAATGAAATTAGAGAAATTAATATTCTCCACGACTTACAACATTATTTTTAAGCTGTCTTTTTTTTGGTTCAACCGCATTCAAACCAGGTTTTAATTTTCCTTTAGCAAAAGCCTCTTGTAACTGAAAAACACGTGAACGATTAAGGTTAAGTGCTTCGCATGTGGCTTCTCTTTCCTTTTAAGACACGCTAAAATTTTGCTTACTTCTTCATCGGAAGAATTATAATCTGATTCGTCTTCACTCGAAGACATTATTAAATTAAACAGTCTTCTTTTAAATTGAAACAATCACTTGAAAGACGTTTTTAAATTGACAATCGTAATCGATAGTGGAAGTAACCCCGCGTTTGTTCATAGAACACTTGCAAAATATAACGCACGTAAGTGGCGCCATACAGTAGGCACTCAAAATTCAAGTAAAATTCAAAAATAAATTGCTTCAGATACTTTTCATCACAGAAATAAATAAGTGTAAAACGCAAATTTAAGAATTGGATCTACTAAGGTGTAATTACATCCGCTTTTAAAGCATATAGGTAAATACTTCGACAATTCTCATACAAAAATATGTATGCATATGTGGCATTTATGTACATTGATTAGGACAAACAGTATAACAGTAAAATTAAAGCTGTAAGAAAGATCTAAAATTATTTTATCACAAAGTTCTCATTATTTTTCATAATATTATATTCTAATGAGAATTTTCCTTTAAAAATCACAAATACCTCTTTTAGGTATTATTATCGCTTAGTCCAGAAATTTTTGTTGCAGTTGGCTGACGGCAACGAAACATCATGGCGTCCGCGGATGCAGAACCGATGTCACGTTTATTGAAGCTCGCCAACAAGTTTAACTGCTTTTACCTGTCAGGTAAGGAGATTAGCGGCAATTAGGCCAGAAATATACTTTTGCAATATCTTTCTCGCATTGCTTATAAGTATTTTCTTCAAAATGCGCCTCTTTCCGTATTGTCTCCTAAGATATTGATTTCGAGTGTTGTGTTTCTCGCAGTCGTCTTTCTCGGATGCACTTAGTAGAAAAATTATCAGTAACATAGTTTCTTTGACATTTTTTTAAAAATATCTTTCTTGCCATCGATATTTTTGTTCTGTCAGTCACCCGACAATTATTTCTTCGGATTTTATATATTTGATTCGCTCCGTTTTGCGTGCCTGTCACTAAGTATAGTTATCGCTAGTCGCCTTTTAAGGTGTTGCTATGAATTTAAAGCAATATTATTAACACCAATTGTATCTTTTGTACTGACGATTTGGATACTGTTCGTGTCATTCACACTGGAATGCAGCATCAAAAATGTTTCCTTATCTATCTTGATTATTTTTATGGAACACAATACAATACAATGTTTATGTACTGTTCATGATGATCGTTAAGCCGTATAAATAGGATATCTTCCTTTTTCGATGAAATACTCGTCATTTTCATTGGTGATTTTATTATATCGAATCAAATATATCGCACGATTTTCATAAATTAATTTGTATATGTTTTAAAAGATTTACATAGATCATTGTTTTCCTCAAGCATGGTCTATATTTTTGTTCTATATTTCCTAATTACAAAAGGTTTCAACAGTTTCTTGTGGTTATATTATTTACCTGTTAGTCAATTTATATATACTTCAATATGCCATGTCGTTAAAAATCTATGTTAAATCGACGAAAGCTTATGGATAGATAACTTCTAAATTAAAAAGACAATTGATTTAAAATTTTGCAGATGTCTGCAGAATAAATGCACATACAATATGAAAAAATTTCAACTATTTCTCATGGATTTGAAATATAAGTTGAACATCTTTAAAAGGATAATATTTACATTTATATAACACAAACCTATAATGTTCATAGATCGTTGATTTTTTAGTTATATTTTTTAACTCATGATTATATTGAAATTCTTTATGTAATGCATTTGTTGATTTAAATCTCTATAAAAGTTTATCTTGAAAAATTAGTCGTGTGATAATTTATAATTATGTTATCAATTGTATTATTATAATATTCTTTAATCGTATTAAAAAATAAAATTATTTTCTTTACGAATGCAAATGTCAGAGATCATGAAACTATTAACAAATAATAAATATATATAATATTAATCAAGGATGGCCAATGATGTAAAAATAGTATTTAACGTATGCCACATCCACATGGTACTAAATACCTTGAGCAATTGACCCTGATCCAAAAATAAGATTCGTCGTACTTGTTAGCTTCAAATAAATTCTGCAATCCTGGAAATAGCAAAATACTGTACATCACAAAATTCGAGAATTTATATTTGGATTTCATCAATAAAATATCTTTTACATTCGAATTTCACATGTTAAAGCTGTATTCAACCTCTTTTTGTTGATACTTCATTTTTGGGAAACTGATTAGATAACCCATGTTGTATATAAAAGAAATTGTTTCCCTGTATTATATACATCTATTTTCATAAACATCTTTAATCATTACTATATAACATCAACTTCATCATATTATATTTCCACAGCGTAATAAATAGGATCTCTGAGGTTGAAATATTATAACAAATTTCTTGTTATCTGTCATTGAACTCTCCTTCGAAACAACATTCCTAATCTCCCGACTATGAGTAATTGTAACAACTGCAATATCACAGTCTATTCCTTTCTTTACAGAAAGTACTACAAATAAACCTACAATTAATGAAAATAATGTGGTGCTAATTTTCGTGGCGTCTTACACGATTTTCAGGGTTCCATGCAGGTGAATGCAGAGCTTTTGTCGTCGATGGACAACAAGTTGGTCTTGTTCGACCAGACGTGATGAAAGAGATTTTGAATTACCCAGAGGTAAGTTCTTTAACCGATTCCCTCCAACGTTATTAGTGACATACAAACAGTTCTAAATAGTTAAAATGAATAAAACAGAAATATGATACATGTTAACTCTATGTTGTAGGTTTTTCAAGTGCAACCAGAATACGTGCAACTGAACCCAGCATTTAGAGATTATGCAGAAAGAAGTGCGCGGATTGATAAAGTCCTTAGAGAATGGCGAGCAGGTGGGAAATTCATTACGTTGCGAGGCTGGCGGGAAGAATGTCATGAAGTTCGTACACAATTCAACACGGCACCTTTGCTCAAAATGGACCGTTCGGCAACTTGTAAGTGCTAATCCAATGAAATGATCGATCAAAGAGGTATTGCTCCATTTATGTCTTCCTTTATTCTTTATTTTAATCAGGTTTATTTGGGATCCGAAAGTACGGAGTAGACATTAATGGATACGTAATGGATCCCGTAAAGGGATTATCAATCTGGCTACAAAAGCGCAGTCCCAATAAACAGACATGGCCTAGTTACTGGGACAATATGGTGAGTGGTGGATTGAGCGTAGGCTTTGGAATTCATGAAACAGCAGTTAAGGAAGCTGGAGAAGAAGCAAGTATCCCAGGCAATCTCATTGGGAAGCTCAAGAGTGTAGGATGCGTATCTCTCTTCTTTGAAAGCGAAAGAGGACTCTTTCCAAATACCGAATTCGTCTACGATCTTGAACTACCACCGGACTTTATACCGAGTAACAGTGATGGCGAAGTGGAAACTTTTGAATTACTTCCAGTAAGTGAATGTTTAGAAAGGGTACTGTCTCCCAACTTTAAGACGACTTCCGTTCCTGTCGTTCTGGATTTCTTAATTCGACACGGATACATTACTCCTGAAAACGGTAAGTTCTTTTACAAATTTTAACAATTATTTTACATTCACGCACAATATTCTCTATAACTTCTAATCGCTGATCGGCAAGACAGCACGTTGTGGCTGAAAAGTTTTAAATGAGAAATATCTACATTCATCAACGTGTATGTTCCAGAGCCTAATTTTATTCAAATTGTGGAACTTCTGCATGTACCACTGCAAACGATGTACAACCAGCCACAAAGAAAAAATAAAATAGCTGCCAACGGTGAAGCGAACACGGGTCTATAGAGTCTTTAGGTTACAAATAGGCACTAATTTCAATCATGCTAAGGCTACAAATCCAATAAAATGAATAAGCAGCTGTTTTTTTCATTTCCTTATGTTTTCAGGGTCCAAACATTTTTCGTTGTAACGTCTTTTTTGTTAATCATACATTGCGAGAAACAATACATTTATTAGTTCTAGCATTACTTGAACTGTTTTATACTAACAGAATAATTATAGATTGTTAACTGCGTATACAGGATCCTGAAAAGTAAAAATCCAAATAAGGTTTATATAATGTCAGATAGAACTTTAATTCATTTTCAATGACTTTACGCCTTAACATAATTATCCAGCTGTTCAGTTAGCTGGAACGTGGAACAGACCTCCGTGTGATATTTGTGAGAAAGTAAACAGTTGAATGCAGCTCTTTGAGGGTGTTTTGCCGAAACAAGATTATAGCTGTGTTTCAACTGAAATAAGAAAATCATGTATCTATTGACAAACCTATTTTCCTTGAACTTGTTTCCGTTAGCCAATATTTATTTGTATGTAAAACAATTGATAACGTTCAAATTGAATTCTCTTGAATTTTAATGATATAGTTGAGTCAAGTTGTATTTATTGGAATTTGTATTATTACTAGATATACTGCAGTCGAAACACAGCAGGTCTTCATTTACATTATGACAACTTCCAATTTATGTACTTTCCATTATTAAAAAAAAAACGATATCCTGTTAAACAATTTCTTATGAAATTAGGCATTGCGACGTAATGTGAATCAAGACGCAATCTTAAATATCAAAGTATTAACACTGCATTCCGAAGACAAAAAATATATTTAATATGAACAAATTGAGTTTTATAAAATAGAGAAGCCGATAAGCCCTTTCTAATAATTGACGTTACAGTTTGGTATCGAAATTTATTCAGGTTCGAGAAATTATTACCAGCGTCAGTTTCTGCAAAAATTGAAATTATACTTGAAAAGTCCATTTGTAGTTTTATATGGTTATAATGGACTCAATATAACTCTTTTGATACAGTAGAAAATTAACAGTTCAATCCCTTACGGAATTCTGTTTTAAAACAAAAATTGATCGTAGCATTTTTATTGGCAAGACAATTTTTTGGGAAAGGGAACAAAAGTCTTTATATTATTTATCGTAGATTATATTAGGTAGGTTTTTTTAATTGAACGATCATTGGTATCAGAGATTTAATCGACGTTGCATAATATCTCTGAAATGATTGGATGTACACCTGACAGCACATAAATACTGATGCGATGTGATTGTTTTTTTTTTACCAAAAAGAAACCAAGTTATAATTGTTCATTAATTCTGTATAAATTACGAACGATGCATTCTTCTAAAGATGTTAAGAACTGAGCATACGATTTTTTTTCATACAGTTTGCCCATGATCTTGAGACACAATTAATGTTCTCGTCGTTTCAATACTTTTGTGCAGGAGGTTTAGCGTTTACTTGACCGTACGTATTAATTAACGGTACAGAGGTATTTATTGTTGAATAGATATGTTAATTAAAGATCGGCAATCTTAGTGATGAACATGATATTCTATAATATTGTGAAATACCCATAGCGGTTAATGAAATTCCAATGATATTTATGAAATTTGCGATATCTGTAATTATTAGGAATGAATTGGTCATTAGACAGATGCTTATTGAAAATGGAAGTATCTCATGTTCATCCATGGATTCGTCATTTGA
Organism: Hartigia nigra; assembly: GCA_031001745.1. NCBI lineage: Eukaryota > Metazoa > Arthropoda > Insecta > Hymenoptera > Cephidae > Hartigia > Hartigia nigra. The sequence goes on from JARPRG010000289.1 coordinate 1,184,864, forward strand.
GTGTGGAGTAGAGTCTAGTAATCTTTTAATAGACTTCGGATAGCTTTTAAGTATGATATCTTAGCCAATATCATAGAGTACATTGCATAACTTTAGTACTTTTTTAATGAAACGAAATACTTGATGTGCTAGTCACCTTGTGAACGCTATGTTGTCTATACACTCGTGTTTCGATCGGCAAACGCAATTAAAAATTCATTTTGCAAGTACCAAGGACTTGATGTAGTCATTGATTCGAAGGTATTATTTCTTTACATTTGTACAATACGTGTTAAGCATTCTTGTCTTTTAACAATGCGTTAGTATGGTTGGATGCTATGTTATCTGAAAATTTGTGAGCATGTTGAAGTGATACCCTGAATTTGCTACTTGTATTTGCGCACAAATAGTTTCGTTTGTATCTTATACATCATGGATATTTATGCTGTGATTCTTGCTGTTTTCAATTATCAATCGCATTACTTGTTCTAATGTTATGACAAAAGGTATTCAAAGTAGCATTGATATCTAACGACTCTTATGGTATTAACACTTTATCATACTACGTGAAAATAGTTCTGTCAGTTATTTGTGAATGGAAGGAATTTATTTGAAATGCAAAAAATTGCACAAATATAATCTCAAAAATTGAAAAAAATCTATTCTCATTTCAATGGTATTAATTCTCTGACTTGAATGAATTGTTAAACTATTTGTTTTCAAATGGAAAAACTATTTTTTTCTTCAAATATTCATTCACTTATTCAAGGAACTTTAATTAAAAAGAATACATTATTTTAATCCAATTTTAGTATTTTAATGAGTTGGACAATATATATAATATAAAAATTCATGTACTCTTTGTTTATATTTATTGGCACATGTTCTGGTACGTTTATCAAATTCAGAAATAGTACTCCAGTAAAATCGACTAAGAAATGGCTTTTTTTAAATCAAGTTACTTCGATATTTCAACGATATTATATTGTTGAATTTTTAATCCAATCAAATACTTAGCGATATAATTATTTTCGATAACAATTTCAAGAAAACGGCGCACAAAAATTTAGTTTACGATTACATCAACCCTGTAACTTAATTCGTCACTTCGGTTGCAGAAGAAATTTTAAGTTATCGAAGTATTAAATATTATAAAATATTGTTTTTTTTTTTTCATGTAACGATTGTTGTGTAATATGAATAACAGTTCTGAACCGAAACGACGATTTGGCAATGAATTGTACATAGAACAAGCTATAGGATTGTAACTAATCTTGGTTTAATTTCAATTTAGTAAATTAATTTAATTTGAAATTGCGTACAACGAAATAAACTGCTACTTTATGTGACGACGGAGTTAATATAATTCTGAAATACCACTTATACATGTTGTCTTATGTAAAAAGGTAAATAATGAACGTTTAAAAACACAAGTGACATGATCTACAATATATCTTTATACAAATAAGCATTACAGAATGACAAAGAATCAAGTCTGTTCTGAAATTATCAAAAAAGTATTAATCGAAGCAAAAGGTCGTTCGTTTAATGAAACGAAATAAACCTATTAACTTTGTTATTATAATCATACATTTTATTAAATATAAACATTGATTATCGATCAGTCATTGCAGAAAAAATGCTTAAGCGCTCCTTACATATTTTCTTCTTGTGTCACCCACTATATACTATAAAAATAAAAATACTAAAGTTGCTCTAAAAAGAGTGATTATCAACAGTAGTATACTGGCAAGGTCTGTTATCTTTTATTTATATTCCATAATTATGTGAGTTTATAAAGGCAGATTAATCAGTGCGCGATAAAAAATAACCACTACACTAATAATTTATAAATATCCTTATGCAGTCCATGCTACGGATAAAAAATTGTATAATTAGATAACATAATCATATATCCTTCGTTTTCCTATCAATTCGCACAACTAACAAAACAAATCAACTAGTGTGAATATAATTTAACTACTCGCAATTACATCTTAAGCATATCAAAGTTATAATTACTTAATTTCAAAGTTTTGACATAATCTTTAAAAATAAGCCTTTTCAAAAATTCACTTGTACCAACATCTGTTTATCAATCCTTGTATATTCTTTTAATTTCCTTCGATAAAAACTATAGACATGAATAACGTACATTTCTGTGGCAGGAATTACTCATGCTAAGTAAGAAATGATATATATGTTTACATAACTCAATACTTCAATTTTCCTAGTAACATTCACAATTTTATTTATGTAAAATATGAAACGGGGAATACGTGAGGATACAATATCAAATGCATTATAATAAAAAATATATAATTAATGATAATAGATTTTTTTTAATTGCAGAACTTTAGTAAAATTACAGGAGTTTCATTATGTTACTTGATTTTTTCCTTTTTTTGGTAGTTCTTTGGCTTTCTACTTAACACTTTTCATTCTTACTTTCTATTATCAAAAAGTATCCTGTTTCGCCTACAGCAATATTTATCACTACACTCAGTAAATATGATATAACATGATTAAGTATACCATTATTACAATTTCATAATTTCTGTGCTGCCGATCTCATACTTTTATTTTCTTATGACAGTATATATATTATATATACGCACGCACGCACGCACGCACGCACGCACGCACGCACGCACGCACGCACGCACGCACGCACGCACGCACGCACACACACACACACACACACACACATACTATACATATATATATATAATCTGTACATAGAAAGCATATGAAGCTATAATCATTTATTTTATCAAAAGATTTACTATAAAACTTGAGATGTTATTATTTATAGTGGTAACATGCTATTATATAGCACTATTACATGACATGTACTAATGTATTTATTATTTTTTAATAGAAATAACATTTTTTATTTCTACTTTTCTTTTCCTTAAAGTCTAGTTTAAATAATAATGTATTATTTTACCTACAATCTATATTAATAATAACAGTAGAACATTCGGCTGAGTGCTTTTGTATCTCTCTTAATTTCAGGAACTCTTGATTGCACTTCTGACAAATGAATGGTGCACCTACATGAGTTTCTTTATGACGCTTCAAGGGATGTGACATTGTGAAACTCTTATTGCATACGTAACGCTTAAAAGGGGATACTTCACCAGTATGCTTGAGTAAATGAGCTTTTAGAGTAACTAAATTGCCAAAATTTTCTTCACAGAAATTACATTTATATTTTTTCTCTCCCGTGTGTTGCATTCTATGATTTTTCATTTGAGTTATAGAACGATAACTTCGCTGACAAATGTCACAGGTATATGATTTTTCATCATTGTGTACCAAATGATGCTTCTTTAAATTACTTGATGTTTGAAACTCCTTACCACAAATATCACATTTAAATGGTTTTAAACCAGTATGCGTTAAAACATGAACTTTCAACGTACCTTTACAACGAAAATTTTTTAAACATATTTCACAAGAATATGGTTTTTCACCAGAATGTGTACGCATGTGTTTTTTAAGGTGGCTTAGATAATTATACGCTTTGTCGCAAAATATGCAAATGAAACGTTTGTTGTGTTGTTGACCACTAGAAATGGATGGCTGGTTTTCCTCTTTATCAAGCAGATGCAGATTTGATGATTCAGACGCTGCATGGTGAACGTCTTCTTTAATGAAAACCTTTTCACTTGAGGCTTCTAATTTCATTGGTTTCGAGCATAACCAGATCTTGGTATCTTTTGGTTCATTCTTTATACGTACTGTATGTTTGTTTTGTTCTTTTTCATGTTGAAAGGTGTCTTCGTATTTTATACTATCTTTCAATTGTTCCATTTTAATATTCATATTTGGCTGCATAAAGATATATTTAATTAATATATTTGTCATCATCATTCAATACAACGTATTAATTTGTTCATAATAAAACAATCTCATAAACATCAACAACAATCTATAGGAATTATAACTAAAATAAATTTAATTACCTCTAATTGAAGTGAAGTTGTTTCAGTTTTTAAATCCATTAAAATACGTCCTTTCTATTAACATACTGTTTAAAGAATTATTCACATAACAGTACAAATTTGTCTTTTACACTCAAGTCTTTCAACAGTGAATAACAAATGTAAGCGGTGTAAACAACTAGAGGAAGCATGTATAAATTCGACAAGACGTTTATTCGCATAGCCGCTGCCTCTCTTGGCGCTTAAATCGACAATATTTGCCTTAAGTTTTGACAAATGCCACCCAACACGCTCAGAAATTGGAATTCTAATTAAAATAGAATAAATGAGCAAGTGGTTGTTTAATAAAGAATGAATTCCCTTGTTTTCTATATTAATTAACAATTTACATGAGGCGTATATGTAAAATTGATTCTCTTTTAAATATACTTTTTCACAGTGCGCTTATTCATCGTTGTTCACTTCTACTATGCTTCATTCTGTGCATTCGCATTGGCTGCCACATGACCGACATCGCGTCCTGTCTGAACCGGAGCACATTTACAGCACGTGTCATCAAGAATAGCACGTGTACTTTTAAATAGAAGAATTTTGTAGCACCATGGTAAAGAAAGTGTTAAAAAGGAAGAGGAAAGTAGAGAAGGAGACTGAAACTAAGGTGGAGGCACAAGTATTACCACCTGCCAAAAGAGCGTCAGATGAACCGGCACCTAAGAAGGTTTGTATACAAGTTAAAGTTTTGCTAGATAACCCTCTATGGTATGTTTATATATATATATATATATATCTATTTATAAGAGTGTAGAATTATTAAAAAATGTGGGTAGCAGATTGGATATAAATTGTAATAGTTAAGATATTTTTTATTATTTATCTTGCACCGAATTTAAAATAACATAACCTTGTGACAAATATATGAAAGTTTATTTTTTAGATAAAATGGATAAACAAACAACGTGTGTTGATTTTTGCATCTCGTGGTATCAACCACAGAGACCGTCATTTGATGGAAGATCTTAAAACTCTTATGCCTCATCATCGTCCTGAAAGTAAAATGGAACGATCCAAAACTCTCCAGGTTGTAAATGAAATGTGTGAAATGAAAAACTGCAACAAAGCTATATTATTTGAGGGTCGTAAGAAAAGAGATTTATATATGTGGCTTTCTAACGTTCCCACTGGACCCTGTGCAAAATTTCTTGTTGAAAATAGTATGTCTGCTTTACTCGACTTCTTTCATGCATAGATTTTATTAAGGTATTTGAAGACTGCCATGTCATTTTATCAACTTACATTTTATTTTAGTTTACACTATGGGGGAACTAAAAATGACTGGAAATTGCTTGAAGGGTACTCGTCCTTTACTTTCCTTCGACGATAATTTCAATAAAAGCCCACAATACAGTATACTGAAAGAGTTGCTTACCCAGATATTTGGAGTTCCAAACCACCATCCAAAGAGTCAGCCATTTTTTGATCACGTATATACATTCAGTATTCTTGATAATAGAATATGGTTCAGAAATTTCCAAATCCTTACGGAAGATGGAGGATTGGCAGAGATTGGGCCAAGGTTTGTTCTAAATCCCGTGAAAATATTTGCCAGTAGTTTTGGAGGGGAGACCCTTTGGGACAATCCTAATTACATTTCACCTGCTAAGGTAATTTATTCTTTTGTAATATTACTAGGTACGAAGCATTATTTCGTGTCCTTACCATATTTATTTTACAGTATCGGCAATCAATAAGCAAAAAAGCAGCAGGAAAATATCTTAATAGGGTAGAACAAAAACTAGCATTGCAAGCCAACAAACCAGAAAAATCATATGCACTGAATCCTCTGGATGAAATATTCAAGGAAGATATTGCATAGATTGAGCGAATTTAAATTAAGTTTAAATCTGTATTTTGTTACTATACATATATGTAATACAGTATAATATTAAAAATGTATGAATATAAAATGTATTGTAATTCTGTTCATTGTCGAAGGAACTAAATTACATTTATAATAACTATAAGGGTATTAACTAATATTGAAAACTGTTACCAATGCAAACTATTGATTAGGTAAAGCATTTGTTTATTGTGTTCTCTTGCTAATCAATGCGGATGAATAAGCAATTTTGGAACTCAGAAAAAAAGAATCAATTAGTTCAGGAACATATCGATACGATTGAAACAAAATCTGCGGATTAACATACGGTCCAACTTCAGGTAAACGCGAGAGGGTACATTGACTAGCTATATAAGAACAAAATATCGCAGGCAGAGAGGAAGAAACAACGGTCTTCGAATTGAATGTGGATAATAATAAAAATATGATTGTAAGTGCCAAGGAAGATCAAGAAGAATATCTGGCATTCTTGATTCTCTATACGTGAATAGAGAAATAAGAATTTCCTCATTGATTCTGCGGTGTTCACTCAATGATGTAATCAATTGTTCTTAAGAAGGAGGTGAACGGATTACCTCGTAATGACCCATTACAATTGAAGGACATTACGCGAGCGAATAACAGTATCGTTATGAAAAATGTGAAGACGATAACGTTATTAAATCAACAATGTTGATTTTTACATCAATTACAAATTTTTACACAGGACATACGACAATACGTTCAGTAAATAATTGTTCGAATGAATAACATATTAAAAATTACATATTAAAGATATAACTTAATTTATAGAAATTTGAATAAAATCAACAATAAACATATAAATTTGCCAAGATTATTGACTATTCTTTCATCCTTTTCATGATAATGAATAAATATTATATCAATTGTAACTCGTAATATTAAATCATTAAATTCATCTTTATCTTGATATAAAATACGACGCAATGCTTTTTGTCATTATTAACTCTTTCGCTACAACGGGCGACTATAGTCGCTTTCAACAAAATGCCACTTAAACATGACAGATCACTATAATCGCTCGCCACAAAACTCCGTACGTTTATTCTGGATTTGCAGTTTTGATTTTACTTCATTAGGAAAATATAGCTCTGTCTCGTTCAGCGGGAGCATTTCAGCAAAGGACCGCCGTAGCAAAAGGGTTGAGGATTAACGTAAAAAATACACTTGTCCTACGTGACGTTTCCATTGTATGCTATATGTATATTGTTATTTTTTGCAATTTACACTGTCTTTTATGGATCGTAAACCATAACATCACATAAGACAAGCGAATTTTTGTTCTCTACAATCTCATAAGTCATAGTATGCATCCATTCTGAGAATAAGTTTCCCTTATTACGGATAAAAATGAAGTTACTTGTTTAGAAGAAATTATTATAGATAACAATGTGTGTTGGAAAAATAATTTCTCTTTATATAAACCATGTATATATGATAAATATAAAAATGTGTATAAGCTATACAGTGATTATATATAGGCAATAATTATGTTTTGTGCCTTATGATATTCTAAGCAATGTGCAATTGTGACACAAAGTATTTCATTCTAAATAGTAAATGGTATGTTAAAAGGAGCTTTAAATATAAATTTTACGTATGTAACAAAATTATTGGGAATCCCATTTCTTTTTCAGTTTTGTATACATTGCAAATGTAGCAGAGCTATTAAGAGGACTGAGAAGTACTTTTTAATCTCAACATGGAATATTGTAATTCATTAGAACGTGATAATAAATTTTCATGTAAGTGCAGTGCAGCAGATTTTTGTATTTTTGTATAATTGACAAATAAAGGAATGAGACGCGTGCAAGTTTTTAACGTGAAAGATGTTTGTGTCAAAGTTTGGCATGGGTCTTATTATTTTATTTCGCAATAACTCCTTACGAAAGTGTCATGTCAGTAATTGTGGGACTCACACAAATCTATATGCCCTTTAATTTAATAAGGATAAAGCATCAACACTGTGTAATTTATGATTTTTGTGATTGGAAATTTAAGATGATCGTTTGCATTCCCCAATCCCCTTAACGAAAGATTCCAGCTTAGGAGTCTTAAAATATTTTGTACATTGATTAATAAAAGCCTTCTTTTAACTATTTATCAATAAATTACATAAAAGTATTATTTGCTCTTATAACAGAATATTTATAAGTACTATTAGTAATGTTTAGACATTTGAAGGTATTCAAGTAATAATATATTAAATTGTGTAAGAACAACAGTTCATTGTAAAACGCTTGAATTCATGGCTGTTTTGTATGCTTCACTTGTCTTATGGCAATTTTATTTTTTCATTCACATGAAAATACTAATCCAGGCACTATCATTATACCATCAATATATTTACATTAGGTGTAAAAGTTCCATTAAATTTTTTCATTTTCATTAAGGAATGTGAAATACGAAATATTCCCTAAAATAACAACATACCAATACAAAACTACTGTGCCAGATATATAATTTTTTTTTCATTAATGACCCATACGATATACTATTTATAATTTCTCAATCTTGATTATACATACTAAGCATATTATTTACTTGCAGTTAGTCATTCAATGCTTAAATCTATGATGCTGCAGTAAAGTATATAGACGGAATGAGCACATTTAGCACAGATAATGCTATCATGGCTTTTAGCAATAATACTTATGCTAAAACAGACTGTTTTGTCGTGTTTCATTATGAGCAATATGTGTGAATTAAGCCCCGTCTTTAATATTTATCGTCGTTTAACAATTTTGCTTGTAAAAATCACGATTTGAGTATATGACATATTCTCTTCAGTAAATATATACAGTCTATAAACGAGCTCAATGTGTTTTTTTGGGAGTTCACATAGAATATAATCCTTAGTAAATCGCACGTGACTCTGCATAAAACTTTAGTTACTACATATGCATATGAATGGTTTTGCAATGGAATGTATTTTATTTGTGTATTTTAGCGTATATTATCGTGATTTATGAAATGCCACGTATGATTTATTAAGGATTGCATTATTTGCGAACTGTCAAAAAAAACATGTCGAACCCGTGTACCGACTATAGTTTCCAGTTGCGAATGAAAGTATCGAACAATGTGTACAAAACTTATATACTCCTTGGTGATCTGAAACATGTATATAATATATATACGAAACGAAGACTCATGTACTATGGATGACAGTTATTTTATATAGCTGCATTGAAACTTTGTCCAGAGTAAACATGAACTTTCCTGAATAAAACGTAATTCACACACACAATTATAAAATAAATTATTTACGGTATAAAATGGAATAAAAAGATATCAAAGGCATAATGACTAAAGATTCACGGCCTGGAAGCTAACGAATTACATTGATTAACAATGTGGTTTACATTACCAGCAAACACGATAGCCTTATTGGAAGGAACTGCAATATAACTTAATTTCGAAAATTACTTTGAAGACGCGACTGTAAAATTTAAAAGAGTACTTATTGGTTAATTGGAGTAAGTTCATGTGTCTGTTGGCCGTTGCTACTTGTATTCGATCCTATTTGTGCCAATGCAGATTGTCTCCATCGGCCATTCTCTCCGTTCAAATTCTTGTCTTCACAGATGCATAAAAACAGTGTGTCGATGACAGTCTAAAATACGTTAAAAATGTGTCAAAGTAATTGTTAATAAATTCTATATGTTTGTATGTACTATTATATCTTACCTCATATAAGGAAATAACACAGTGAGCGATAAAGAAAGCAAAAACACAGATGACCAATATTGGAGCAGCATAAAAATGTAATCTTGGATCTTGTCTCATGAACAACAGCCCAACGCTTCCGGTGGCTGCTGTGACGAAACACTTTCCCAAAAATAAAATGAAATCGCCCACTCCGTTAATCACAGCTATTTGCAGTGCATTACTGACAAGTGTGGTGAACGCCTACAAATATTATGGATTACTATTAGATTAGTGTTTTATATTAATGTTAAATATAATGATGCTATACATACAATTCTGGCTGCGTTACAGAAATGCGTTCCTTCAATTGCGATTACTGTATATGCATTATGATTCATATACCGGATAAATTTCTCCAAACAATAGAAGCAACAAATACAACATTTCAGACCGCATTGCGCGCAAGGAGATGTTTCTTTTGTTTTCTCGAATCTGCAGAAAGCAAGAATACAAATATAATTAAGGGGACTTCGGACCACTTGTTTACCATGTGAGTAAAATGTTAACGAAAATCGTAAATAAGAAGATTTTGAAAGAGATTCTTTCCCAATGTGAAATTCTGCTCGCATTCACTTTCGCAATAATTAACTCAAAACTCAAAGAATAATCCGACCCGAAAATTATCGCGTTTTTCAAATTCACATTGAAATTTTCGGGTCAGATTATTCTTTTGATTTTGAGTTAATTATTACGAAAGTTATGTTAAAATGATTGTTAACCTTACAGAATATGCGCTGAACTCCGCTTTGGGAAAGAATCTCTATCAGTCTTGTTATTTACTATATTCGTTTACATACATATACAAATTTTAATACATTATTATGTACTTTTACTTACTTCGCGTAAAGATAAGTCAAAATTAGACGTGGTAATTTAAATATTGTTATCAAAAATGAGCCACAAGCGACAGACCCTAAATGATAGCTCACTAATGTTCCCATTGCCGAACATACAGGGGATATGCTGGCATCTTTACCTCTATAAGGGAAGCATCATTTAATTTAGCGTTCTAATTACAATATCGGGGAAAAATTGTATATGACAAGCACTTACTTAAAATACCAATGTGCGACTGCTCCAGCAATTACCATATCTTGACAAGCAGTAATGAATTCTGAAGTCCAAATTAGGCCAATAATGTAAACCCACCACATATATTTTACCCACGTAGGATCAACATATTCGACTAGAGTAAACGCTAAAAATTATTTTTAATTAATGAGTCGTACAACTTTTTATAGAAAAACAGCAGTATAAACTAATTACTTTTGAAATTTTTAATAGAAAACTCAAATCGTTTTGTTTCAGTCAATGCACTTTTTTCTCCAATTGAACTTAAGTGCAATGGGTCAAATACACTATTTTTATACATTTGTACTGACTTAGTCCCAGGGTAATCTAAAAATTGTATGAATGTTAAACGTACTGGATTAGGTCTGGTTACGTTGTAAACGAAGCATTTAAGCTTAAAATATTTGAAAAAATACTTACTAGCTGTTGCTAAACAGAGAATAACTGTTACCCAGAACGCAAAGAATATAATGAGGGCTACAAACGTCAACAGTGGCTGGAAGAATAGGCCAGGAAGTTCCGCCAAACATTTTGCACTTTCTTTAAATAATGCGGCCATGAAGCTAATCCGTTTACGTAGTATACATAAGAGAAATAGTAAAATAATCTAGAACAAATGTGTTTTTACAACTACTGAATTAGAGGAATTATAAAATAGTAGTATTACGATATGACACTTACAGTAATGATTGTAGCAATAATAGCAAAAGCCAAAAATGCCCTTTCATTTCTAACAGATTCCTCCAAAAGTTGACTTGGATCTGTTTTATCGAGTGTTTCTTTTATGCCAATGTAAGTCCACCATAGTAAGCCTGTACCAGCTGTAACAGTTTTATTGTTATATGTATTGATCTCATAGTGGCTAGTCAATTACACATGAAAATCAGTAACAACTTACCTATGCAAGCAATGGTGACAAGAATCATCACAATCCAAGTTACAATGCTTGCCAATAAATGAAATATTGCAATCATAAATAATGATAGCACTGAAATTTTGTAAAATTTAATACCTCATTGTCAACAGCCCATCTTAGTAATATATCATAGTAAATAAAGAGAAGAATTATACCCACCAAAAGCCAAAAAGGATAAAGCTAAAATCTCTCTCCATGTTTTATACAAATCTCCTAATATTTGCTCAATCACATCCCAAGAATTAATCAATCCATATATGTTTGATATGACTGCTTTACCAACATCTTTTACAGCTTTTGGAATGCATCGGTTTAAAATTGGAATACTGCTAAACACTGGTACTGCAGGACAGGATCCAGTTTTATTCTTACTATTCTCAGTATTACAGGCAGTAAAATCACTGCCTGGACGATCATGACATAATTGTGATCCAGTCTCTTGGTAAAATTTACATACATCATTCATTGTGTCTAGTGTTCTGTCGGGACACTGTTTAACACAAATTTTCAATGACTGCTTAACATTCTTAACATCCAAAAAGAACAAATATCTAAAACAATTATTAATATAGTTAGTTATTATTATCTATTATCAAATAGATAAATATATTATATATGTATCAGTCGATAAGTAGTATTAAATTTTATACTAACGGCTTCTCACTAGTATCTTGCCCAGAAAGCTCCATACTGCCAAATTTAGGGTTGTTTTTCATACCGCAGGTATTTCCAAAACTATCATATCCATTAATTAATCTTAATGGATTGCCGTAAACCAGAGCAAAGGCTGCTATTAAAATCTGTGCATAAATATTTAAATTATAATAAGATAACAAGTCTGTAACGTAATATAATAATAGATAGACTAAAAGGTTAAGTACCATAAGAAACCAAAAGAGTATGAAAAGGCATAACCAAAAAATATCAGTGCATCCTCTGACTCTATTAGATTCCGGGCGTTGTTCATCGTCATCGTCACCGCAACAACACGACATGATTACTGTTCCTCTTACAACCTTATTAACACTTCTCTATTAAAATTCATTCAACTCTCAAACAAACACAATACACAATTCCTGAGAAGTTTACAATTCTCGCACATCGAAAAAGTGGATCCACAAACACTACCCCATGAAATTGGTCCAACTAGTGATACCCAAAATATACGTATACGTATAAAAGTTGAATCAATTCACTGCAATTCATTGTGTGCATCTGCACAGTGACGTCAAATTTGAAATCTCAAAAATTAGAAAATAATAACCGAAATAAAGATTCCGTCCTGAAACATCGACATTTCTCTGGTTTCCACAAAATAGTACCAACAATATATTGATTTAATGAAATATAAAATATCTATTTATAATTATTGATTAACATTAGCAACTTATGAAAATTGTTAGAACCCAATTCTAATATAATGGATACGTGCTTGTACCAAAAAAGTGTTTCCATGGTAACCGGCATTCATGATCGCGGACCACGTTCGTGGCACTAGCGTAGCAACAGATTATTTCATTGGAGATTGGAGTTTATTGGTCCCCTGGTCCGCTTCATACGCGGCAGAGGAATGTTCTGAGAGAATATTTGGGATTAAATTAATTATCTTTGTAAATACTTGATAATAGTAAGTACTTGTGTGTGAATTATAAATTAATGTATGTATATTATATATTGAACTTATTGCGATGACTTTATCTACCGTTGTTCGCTATTGAATATTACGCTAACCTGTGAAGAATAACATTTTGAGTTTGATTGAATGATTTCGAATGTTTATGATTATATTATTTATTGCAGTAGTAATGGAGGAGGATAGTAGTAAGCGATTGAGGGGCAGGGCCCGTGGTAGAGGTCGAGGACGACCTCGAGGACGTGCACGGGGACGTGGCAAGAAAGCTGTGAAGGTATATTAATAAACCTGTCATAAATTTGATTTTTGACTGAAGATTTCAATCTCTCCTACTGAAATTTATTATGTAAATATCTGTTTAGGTTATAGAAAGTGACGAGGAGGATACTCCTCAAACTACGGAAGAAACGCCCATGGAAACAAGCAGTACAGAACCTGAACATGAACCACAACAAGCACAGCAACCTCCTCCTGAGCAACAATTTGATTTAGAGGCTGATATATCACAATTGGAAGCACCAACGTTCACGACAATCAACAGAGGTCCACCAGAACCAATGCTTCGTTTAAGATGGGACCATCGTGTTAACCTTATTGGGGAGAAAGTTCTTAATCCAATGATACATTGCTGCGACAAATGTCTGAAACCAATTCTGATTTATGGACGCATGGTATGTACTTATTAATAGTAATTGTAATATAGCATTTCTTAATTTTTGGTGCATTAAAACATTACAGATTCCTTGTAAGCATGTATTTTGCTTATCCTGTGCCAAAAGAGAGGATAAAGTGTGTCCACGTTGTATGGAAAAAGTATCTCGAGTCGAACAGACAGGATTGGGCACAGTATTTATGTGCACTCATGGAGGAACTCGCTATGGTAATGCAGGATGCAGAAGAACATATCTCAGTCAACGAGACTTACAGGTGCATTACATAAGTTTTTATATGTTTCTATAAAAATAATCATGAAAATGATTGGGTTTAAAATAGAACAATTTCTAAAATACAGGCTCACATTAATCACCGTCATATATCAGCACCGCCGCCACCTGTTCAAGGAATGCAGGTTGATCCACCACAATATGTTCATTCAAAACCTGAACTTGAGTCCCAATTGGCCAAAGTACCATCAGTATCGATGCAGAGCAACCGGATGAAACAAGTGCCTGCACATATGGTCCAGCCCATAATGGGAAATGATCCACGTGTGAATTCAATGGTGACCCAGCAGCCTGTAGAACACAGGCAGCAACATAGAACGCAACAAATAATTCCCATGCAAAATTATTCCCAAAGTTCAGCGCCTCCACCTCCAGCAAATCCTCCCATGAGAACAAACCTTATCACTGTACCTATACAAGACAATACTGTGAATACTCATGATCTTCACACCCAACAAAGTCATCATTACTATCAGCCTCCTTTACCGCAAGTTAATTACGGTGGCTATAATGTTCCTCCACCAGTTTCACAAACCCAGCAATATTATTCTCAGCCTCAACATCCTCCCCAAGTGACGTACGTGCCACCTCCACCTCAACAACAATACGTCTCATCCGCTCCATCTGCCATTAGACCATCCCCAGCTGCTTATATGCAAGAGCCGCAATACGGTCCACTTTCTCAACAACAACAACCACCTCCGCAGCCGCAATGGACTCAACATCAACAACAATTTTACAGATAGGAGCTAATACAATTGCTCGAGCGGATTTGCTCTCACGCATCGTGATAAATTCCTTACTTGTTGATAGCCAATATTTGGACAGTGATAACACTTATTTAAGCTACTTTTAATGTCAGCTCTTAAAGTGTTGTATACTTGTTGTCTCGACAAGTACAGAAAACTGGTTCTGATATATTTTATATAGCTTATGAGAGGCAGTATGGCGCGATTCTAGCTGGAGTTTCATAATGCTTGTACAGCAATAAATTGAATTTTTTTTTACTTACATCTGTATACCGATTTATTACCTCTCGTTGGATGATGCATGTGTAAGCAAATAATTTAGTTTACAGGTGTTGTATATGACATCTTTGATGTTGTCCTTTTGTTCTAAAATTTACATCTAAATTTATTTAAATCAATAATTTATACAAAGTATTTTTTTGGAAAACACCACATAATTGCTCATCTGTCAGTTTTCGTCCTATTTTATGTGGCGTTAAATAATAGGAGTTAAATAACTTTATCAACAAAATTTAATATTGTACAGACTGATCGGATATAATGTATGTACAAAATCAAGTATATTTAATATTTAAATATATTATAATTATTACGATTATATTAAATCCTGCGTGTATATTTAATGAATGTCCACTTATTCACAGATTTTATCTTAGCCTTACACTTTGCAACGCTTTACCATCTCTTACGCCTTTAACGGAGTACTAATTGACTAAGGATTTTTCATTGATACAAAAAAGTTCGTAAATTACGAAAGCGTTGTTTAAGTACCAGGCCAAGTTGTCTTGGCTTATACATTTCAATATTTTAAGAACCACTTTATAATATACAAAAAAATAGTTTTTAATTTGAAATCCATCACGCATAAATGTCGTATCCCTTTTTCTAGTATCTTGTTCCCTTCGCATTTTGCATCATACTTCGCTATATTTATAACTCATTCGCACGCGATTATTAATACAATCATTTATGAAATCAAATTATAATTATCTGAATAAATACGATCTACAATAATTGGTAGCTTTGAATAATTTCTCGGCAGATAATTATTTTACAAACCTATTTTTCTTCTTAAAAATATATCATATTTAATTTTGGTTAAAATGTACATTTCGTTAATTAACTTTCTTTGTTCTCCATGCTAAATATTACTGCAGTATTTATGATACGTATACTGCATAATCATCATTACAACTAATTGTAAAAGTATAACGAAATAGAGCGATCTTAGTACTTTGACAGTGACAATAAAGTTTTCAGCATATATACAACTTTTATATGCTCCAAAATATTAACAACAAATGAAACTGTCATTCGGTATCTTGAAACTCTAAAGTGATGGGAAGACCAATCAAACAATCCTATCCGCAAGCCGGGAAAGTAATAAGAATAGAATGTAAGTTAGAAAAAAAATATGGGAACTTCAATTTTCATTGCGTATACGTTAAGCATGCGGATGAGTTACGAACATTGAGAAGGTTTTGTTTTATTCTATAATAAAATATCTGACTTCAATATATTCATATACCTTCGTACGAGTAACGTTCAACTTTGTTTGCGAATATTATTCGCTCCAGAGTGTGATAACAGAAGTATTTTTTTTTGAGTCATCGTGTAAATGCTCATATTTTATCAATTTGTCTTAAATATCATATCGTTCCACAGGCCGATATGATACTTCATAAATTTTTTAAAAATTCTTCAATTTTAATGGCGATAAACGAATTTTTTTACATTTCTTTGTATGCCTTAAGAACTTTACACGAAGGCAGAGTGATACATTATTTTCATTCACAACTGTACACTGATCCACTATCTCTGATCATAACGAAACACAGAACATTCTCTCATAATATCAGAATACAATTTGTTTATAAATTTCGAACTCCATTTAAACATTTTTTTTAAACACTTAAGAAACTCCTAAAGATAATATTACATATCGGTAAAAGTTTGGCATCGTACTCGATAAAGAATTTTTGTATATCTTTATAAATAAAAATTGTGAATCTTATAGTTTGTCAAATACTTGAAAAAGTGGTAGAAACAAAAAATAGATCCACTCACTACAAATTCAAGTACAAAAGTGACATTAAGAGAATTCCATGTCATTTTTTAATAATGATTTTAGACAATCTTTTAATACTCATGGTACTTCAACATCTATTAGTTGAGTATTGAATGCATAATTATAACAGAAAGTGGTAGAATTTATGTCATCTTATGCGTTATAATGAATATTTTTCCTTCTTCTGTTATCGTGAAATGGTGTTCTAATTCTGTTCTCTTCTACTCTACTAAGTAGATATGATAGAACATGTGTTTGATTAAAATAAATGCTTTATACGGTTCAAAGTTATAAGCTCGATCTCATATAAAATTACCTTTTCAAGGATTAAGAATGTAGTAGTACCACAAGACATCTAAGGAATGGTATTATATATTTATAAAAATACACAAAATCTTAAAATTCAGTCATCTTATCGAAGATTGCCATACTAAAACCCGTCTCTCTAGGAACATTTTCTTTAGAAGATCCTTAACAATATTTTTCTATATAAACCAATTAAAATAAATTTACTTCAAATAATCACGAGCTAGTGGAAGGATGATTGTGAATATTAACGCTAGTCTGCGGTATGAGTGGCGATGCCAAAGGTTTCGTCGTAGTGGATTCAGGAATTGGTATAGAAACAGCAGGTGGGACGGGGGAATGTTTCTTACTTCTATCCGATTGCCATGGCTTTGAATGATCCTTGCTCAATCTCTCACTTAGAGCTTTCAATGCTATTTGCCTGCAAGAGCAAAATAAACATATACCATTACTCGATCAATGTAAACTTATTGGTATGCATCAGAAAAAATAGAACATGTGAAAAATAGAATAGAATAGAATTCATTTTTAACTCCCGTCTGTCTGCCTCTCTAAAAGCAGGCACGGAAGAAGTGTTTATATTTCATTCTGTTATTCTAGACAAATCTCAATCGGTAAAGACTTACAAGAATGGCTTATATATTTTTTGCAAGTAAAAAACTTACCTGCGCCTTTCACTATCATGTGGGTCAATTCCTGGTAAATTAATAACAAGTCCTGGTGGTGCATTAGACATGTCAAACCTCCGCACAACCTTTCTACAAACACCGATTCGTACTAGAAATCCATGTACAGTATTACTGACTACTGCTATCGGTGGTTGTAAAACATTTGGAAAAAAGCTGAAAAAAAGTATTTTTGAATATCAAAAACGATTTAAATTCAATGTGCCAGAAACAAAGTGTTTACCTTGCAAATGTAAAATTATCAGCCATATCTCCTCGAGTACCATTATTATGTCTCTGATAAAATCGTAAGTAAATCCAAGAAATCAGCAAGCCACTCAAAAACATTATTGGATGAGTACCCTCTAACAATCCAAGAAGCCACAATAGCAAGCTCACAAACCATACCATTAATGGAATGTTTCTATTTGTAATTTTTCCTATTGGTGTCTTAATTAAAATATGATCTGGCATTATCTGTTTTACAGCGACACTAACTCCTAAAATGAAAAATTAAGAAAGCCATAAACGATATAGTTAAATACTATGGATAGCACATACGTATCGTGATGTCTTATCGCTACAGCTTAATTTGTAACACAATACCTGCAATGTAGCCAGTTAATCCATGAATGTGCGTGTGGAACAAGAGATCTGTATCACCAGTGCACATATAGAGAAATAGGTAGAACAGAGCAGATTGTATAGCAACACCAATGTTGACGATACCAAAGAATGTCATCATTTCCATAGCACCCCATAGGGGTTCTATCAGTTTGCCACAAAGGCCGACAGTGATGATGTCCACGCATACTTCCCAAAAATGTATCTCCAGAAAACAAAATGTGAAAGCGGTCCATATCCAGAAGGCCGGAGGTAACAAATAACCTGGTGTCACGCTCAAAGTTCGAATTGCCTCTTTGGAAAAAGATAAGCAATACGAGAAGAGGACCACAACGCAGATGAACTTGACACTGGTGCTAGTATTTCCTAGAAGGGCTGCGAACTGTTGTCGCAAGTAGGGAATGTTTCTTCCCAGGCCTTTGATCGCTGCCATCTCCAACAACTTGCAGCTTAACCTCTTTCTTGCTCTTTCTGTTCGTAAAGCTAACTTATGCTGTCACCTGACTTTTGTCCAGAGTCCTGAGTGTGCAGATGCACGGCTGCACGCATGCACGAAACTTAAAATTGTCGTCTGGCATACGGCATCACTACTTGCGCACAAACTATTTGCAAATTATTGTTAACACTTGCGAAATTAGTATTTCTGTACCGTGTGTAGGATACCGAGAACTAAAACGGCTATTGCTGTCTTTCAATAATTCTAGGTACTAGTTCATACCTTTGGATATTTCCTAAGACCATTATATTAGCTTTATAAATTATTTTTTTTCATGAATTTTTTATGTCTGCTCTATTTCGTACAACTTATTTCATTACGCTGAAAGGATAAATCATTGCAATTGTGTTTCACAATGCTAATACGCCAACAATACAGGATTTTTTAAAACTATGTTACATCATAATTGCTGAACGTAATCCAAAAAGGACTTATCGACTGCAGTTATAACGATGAACTTTGTGTACAGACGGTAAGAACAATACTTTGTATCCTGTACCGAACTCTGATAAGAGTTTATTATCAGCATAAAATTCATCCAACAATTTAAAAGTCATGTTCATAAGATCATATAAAGGTGTAAGTAATTTTGTCTATTATAAATATAACTTGCATGTATCACACAGAAATATGCATAGTTCTCAACTTAATAATGTACTAATAATCTACGAAGAACTTTAGTAATAATGTTAAATAAAATTTGCTGTTTTCCTAGTAGATAATTGAAGAAAAGGAATAAGAATACATATACAGAGTACTGTTTCAATAAGGTACCGAAGCTGATGAACTCCAAGGGCTGCTTGACTGCAAGATTTACGTTATACACCAGACTTTTCAGTCAGTCCATTTTCCTTTCTATTTCATTTTTCTTCCATACTTTCTGCAGAAGTCTTCTCATTTTTCTTATTCAGAATATACTTTCAAAGATTTTTTTTCGCTTTGTACCCGTTAAATTAATGACTGCCATTTATGGCTAATGGAAAATTTTCTTCTTTCCCCAAGGCCACCTGCAATTTTCCGTTATTTTTAGTTCAGACATAAATAATATAATGACTTCTTTTATTATAGATAATCCAATAATATCGTTCAGTCAATCTTGTCAATTAACCCTCACTATCTAAACTTGTTACTTGAAGTCATTAAAGCTGCAATTGGCAAACAAGAGTTCTATAGTAGTAAAAGTGATCAACGGTTTGCTGAGGATAAATGGGAGAAGCAAATAGGATTATAAAAACTCTAAATGTAAATGTTTATCGTAGCATCGACATAATCTACTTCAATAAAAGTATTGCTGTACAATTACACAGTATTTTAAGCCTCAGCTATTCAGGACTATTGAACCACTTGAAGATGGTTCTGTCCATTTGATTTCTACTAATTCTTATGGTATATCCATCTTCAGGCGGTTCAATAGTCCTGAATGATCGTGTAAATAGTATATATAGATACTTTCATTAGTATCACTAGTATTTCCCCAGAAACTTCTCGGAAAGTTCAAATCCCTTTAGCTGTGCCAATACTCGAGTCGATGTAAAATTTTGAATTAACTCCCAACAATTCTCCAAGCCATCTCAGAATACGATTGTACTATAAACTATTTACACTAATACGTCGTGTTTTGTTTTACCGTTCACAGTTGCTAGATTTGATCCTTTTAAATCTATATAAAAGTACCCTGACTTCGTGTGGAATGTCGCCATAGCGATCCAAGTGTTATAAGTCGTTTTTAAATCCGCATAATTCCTAATTGACATTTTGTGCAACTTAAAAGACAAAAGTCCAAGATCAAAGCATGTTTTCCAAAATTTCTCGAGACAACAGTCCATTTGAAAAAAATATTCAACTTCACGTACGTTGATAGAAATCACATCCGATGAGATTCAGCTGTACCAGAGATTCTCGCAGGATTAGTAAATTCGATGTGAAGACTGATACTGTTTTTAAAATTAATCCTTTATCCTAATACCATACGTTTACCAGTGAATTCATTACTTATAGAAATAAAGAGTCCATTACAAAGAGATCTGTAACTGCTTTGTTCACAAGTAACAGAATAGCCAACGTTACGTGTGATAAATGCCCGGGGTTTGTCCACGTTGCCTTCGCGAGGTTTACTTCGCCGAGGAGAAACGGGCCCTTGGAAAAGTCTGGCATACCTTTTGCTTCTCTTGTCGTTAGTGATATTCTAAGTTCTATTAAAATTAATTATAAATTACAAGTGAGACTAATGTATGGAGATACTGAACTCAGTGATCCTTATTTTAGGCAACTGTCGAAAACTCTTGGATAGCTGCACCGTGGCAACTCATTGCGGTGAACTATTCTGCAGAAATTGTTGCACCAAGTTGTTTACACAGAGCATTAAACCTTCATCACCTTCTACCGAGTACTCAGATGCGTTAAAGAACTCGGGACCAATTCAGGCAGAAACAAATTCTATTTCTGATTCGACATCCGATTATTGCTGTTGTTGCTGTACGGAGAACGCTCCTGGCACTCCTTCGGGAGTTACAAGAAATTCTCGATTGAAAGAAGGACGACTTCGTGGAGGTGGTGGGGAAGACGAGGATATCAATTGTCATTTGACATCGGGTACGGAGCGTTGTTCAGAGAGCGATTGCTCTAATCTGGGAATTATAAGTTCCGTTACACTCTGTAACCCCTCATCAAGTCCGGCTGCTGTCACAACCTGGTACAACCGCCAGCATTCAGCCTCACAAAGGTACTATGATTCGTGCGTTAGATTCGTGTAGAATGTGTTAGAGATTATAATGTGAATTGAGTACATATTTTTTGTAGTACTTTTGGCTATCAACCTTGTGCGAGATCATACTCAGCTCGACCCTCAAGTACACCCACTTCTAGAACAAATTCGAAATTTCGAAATACTGATAACAGCAATAACTTTACCAATAAGAAAAGTGACAACAGTAGCAATCCTAATAGATGTTCAGTACTAAGAAGACCAGGTAGTCCTTGTAGAACTGTTATACAGCAACTGCAACAACATCAACATTTACATCAGCAAGAAGTTAAAAAGCATCAGAGAGAGAATCAATATGATTCGCGTCATCATCGGAGTCAAATAAAGCAGCACACTTGTCAGCAACATCAGGACCAACGAAATAAAAATATCAGTTGCTGTTCAGGGTCTGATTCCATTAGAACACCGTCTCCATCGAGGTAGAGTATATTTATTGATATTAAATTCTTATATGACGAATTAGGTATTAACGTGGCAGCGATTATGATCACTGAAACAGTAAGAGTATATCAATAGGAAAAAGTGGAGGAACTCCTCCGTTAGATCTATTAATCATTTCTAGCTAAAGTGATCGGTAACTTAGGTGTTTCCAATCTTGAGGATAAAGTAGAACGGAACGATTATAACTATCTACCATTCGAAGACTAGAAAATCTCAATTACACAGATATAAAATCAATTCCGATATTATTTCATCGCGAAGAAAATCATCGTATCCACCGCTTCCCCCCTCGTATGATCTACTGCCAAAGAGAAGAGTCTCTTTCTACAACGATATTCCTGCCGAGGATTTTTCTCATTCTCCGCACCCTGGTCCATACTCAAGAATGCAGAATGATAATAGAGCAATCGATGGCATAGCCAGTTTACCAGAAAACGAAAAGATAAATCCAGGAAGCTGTTCATATACGGATAATGTAGTTGACTTGAATGCATCAGAAAACGTCAATGAGAATGATGAAAGACTACGAGGAGGATGTGGTGGTGGATCCTGTGGAAGCGGTAGCAGCAGAGTCCTTTTATCAGGAAATGGTGGATGTGGCCGTAGTGGCAACGAAGGAGGATGCAATTGTTCTGCAAGAATTGAAAAATCCTTGTCAGATAATTTTTGCGATACAGAAGGTACCTGCGCTTCTGCCGGAGGTGGCAGACGAATGACAGGATACGAAACATGTCCACCTCGAGATCCTGAGCCTTGTTATCAGGGTGGCTCATCATCGTGCACAACGGCTGGTTGTTCTCCACCATGTGGATCAAAACGAGGGTGTTGTCCTCCATCAGGCTGTCGGCCTCTTTGCATAAAGCCACCAAGATGCAATTCTCCTTGCACCGGAGAACCTCAGGGTTGTGGTGGAGGAGGATGCTGCGGTGGAGGTTGTCGTGGTGGCTGTGGCAAGAATGGACGTCTTTGCATGCCTTTAAGATCATGCTCTATGCCACCATGTCCACCTACGTCTGGTCGATCTTATGGTTCACCTTGTTTGCCACCTCGAGCTTGTCCACCACAGCTTCCCTGCTGTAGAAATCCGCACATCAGGGGTACCCTTTCTAGTGTGTCAGGGTCAAGTGGAGGGGGTGGTTCATGCTGCCGGTAAGACATCCTCGAGACGTGTCCCGTGCTCTAAATATGATTTTATCTGTGTGTTCAGGTCGAAGAGTCCTGGTAGGACATCCGGGGGTGGTGGATGTTGCAGTCCTCAGGACGATAATGGTTGTTGCCAACCGAGACTTCCTTCAGGTTGCGAATGCCTAGGAGGCGGACTCGACTGTCAACGCTGTGGACGTAAAGTCTATCAAGCAGAGATGCAGGTAAACAAAGACAAAGTAGTAATACATAAAGAGGATGTAAGTCAATGTTTTGATTTTTCAGATTGCTTCTGGTATTCCCTACCACAACATTTGCTTCAGCTGTTTCTGCTGTCGTAAACCATTGGAACCACTGACTTATCAGGAAAACTGTGGCGAGATATATTGTAAACGTTAGTATAAATGCCATTTTTCTAGTTAATATTAATTAGTAAAATATTCACTGTACATTTATAGAGTGCTACGTCAGAAATTTTGGACCACAAGGCTACGGATACGGTGCTGGCGCTGGTGTTTTACAAACACCCATGTAAAGTTAAAGCATAAACAGGATCCTTTTTATTTATTTTTTTTTTAATACACATTTATTCCTATGCTATTTTTACGCTCTTTTACATATATAAGTTTTTATTTCTAATATAGCAGTATAATAATAAAAAAAAGTATCATTTTCATTTTACTTCATAGCACAAATATTTACATTTAACGAATGAGATAACACAGTCGCGAAATTACTCTCTGATTACGTAATAGATTTTTCACGTAGTCCAATAATTCAGAGCTTTCTCAAAATTTACCGTGTTTACGTTAAAAAGCTGCCTTTAACGATGGCCCTTTCGCGAAATACATACACAGAAATACGCCCCTACCTGTATATCATACCCACCGCTGGAGATTCTTGAAGAAAAGTAGAAAGGATCCGCAGAAAACGAGAGCATCGCAAACATGGAACGAGGAAGCTGGCTGAGCGTGCAGAGTTTAAACCGGAAGAGGGATGGTGAAAGAAAGAGCGAGTGAGCGAGCGAGTGAGTGGTTGGTTTATTGAGTCTCTCCCTGGTGGATTGCGGAACGTTACGGCGCGGGCGCAACGGAGGGCTGGGGCGTTTATATAGCTTTCAAGTGCAGAAGCTTAATCTAATTTCAAATATAAATCTGTTCTCTCCGGAGTCCCTCTTTTCGTCTCTTTTTTTTTGCGGGCTCCTCGCGCGTTGTTGCTGCGCGTCGCTCGGCAATGGCTTTGCTTCATAATCCCGGCAGCGAATAATAATCTCGGCTCTTTTCACGTTCAAGGAGAATCGCTCGTACCTACTTACAATTAGAGAATTTTTACTCCCATACTATCTCGAAATAATTTTTATAAATTGTCTTGCCAATTTATTCGCTTTACATCGGCCGCTCTCATTTTTTAATATTTTTCAACGGTAACGTACTTTTACGTTATTTTATTAGAATATCAGGTTAAACGGTATGAAAACCAATTACTTTAGTGATTTGCGCGTTACATTGGTTGTCATTCGGACGTCACTGTGAGCGACAGCAGCCCAAGGCTCCATTTTTCAATTCCAATGTCTCCCTACTCCCGAATTACCCTACGATTCTTCGTTCAACACTATTTTATGCCTTGATTTTCCATTTCGAATATCTCCGATTTTACCAAGCAGAGATTTACCGAATCATGAAAAAAACTTGTCAACCTCTCGAGGTTCTTTGTATTAATACTACTCATTTGTCTTCAAGAACGATTTTCAGTTAGGACCGCCGGTACGACTAAGGGGCGTTCGCAGGACAAATAACAGACCCCAAAACACCCCTGAATATTGTCACAACACGCTTAGGTACCAGAAATACCCATCGACATAGTGTTAAAAGGAAAGATATTAATAGCCACTATGTATCAGCCATTTTTCTGGAGCAGCAGGTAGCTTGCACTAAACCCCCCCCCCCCCCCCCAAGCCTTACCACCATTCCCTCCCCTCTCCCTTCACAGGTATCGCAGGAATGTGACAGATTTTCCTAACTGTACACGTTTATTCCCAAGGGATAGAAGGAGACACCGATACATTATTTTTCTTAATAATATTTTCACTGTAATGCATTTTAAATTGTATCGCGCGTTTCTCTACTTCTTTAATTTGCTATTTCACAATGGCTAACGAGCCGCATCTGCGGATCAGTCTGTCCCACCCTATACCTAATCCATGGACATTTAGACGACACCGTGAAGAATCATCGACTGAAAAGCCCGGTACCCTGGCTGTATAGGAGTCCATTTAACAGTGCGATAAAAAGGGGTCCACACGCTTGGAAATCTATGCAGTGTCCCCAGCTCGGATGAACCTTGTCAAATCAGTAAGTATTTAATGCAGATTGACGAGGTTAATCGTGTAATATATAATTTCACATCTCCCATAGAGACACAACATACGTATACCGCAAAGGATTATATTTATATATCCTCGCGAAAAATCGTATATATCAATAAATCGCCTTATATAACTTTCCCAGTACCATATATATGTATTCATTAAATTATATGGATACAGTTGAATCTGCCGATATTACGTAAGTTTTTATCTTGACGCACGTCGTTTGGTCTTGCGTGAAAAATAAAAAAATTAAAATGAAAAACTGGGAAACAATCGTTTCGACAGGGAAAACAAATCACCTTGTATGTGGAGCACATTTAATTTGCATCGCATAAATCGTGTTTCCGGTCGAGCACGCAAGGCAAACATGCGTATGTTTCGGCAGTCCCTCGTTCTGCACACGGGCGATACATACGTTGTGCGTTTCGTCGCATTGTTGCTTGGGTAATTTATGATTCGATAAATAAATCAGTATACCCAGTGACTGCTTCAGAGCCCCTGTGCCACTTGTAAGATTTGGGGTTAGTCAGAGGTGGGCCTTGAGCTTGAACTATCCCAAGGGGTAGTTCCGGCTGTTAAACACTTTTCTCTTTGTGTACGTACGTAACGTGCGTTACGTGGCTGCTTTAACTGGAGCAAGATGACTGCAGGAAGTTTGGAAATATATTGCGGTTGTTCAGCCAAGCAAAAGTTGTTTTTCGATATTGAAAAGAAGTCGTGACGGAGGAGAGTATTTGCTTGCTGAAAATCAAAAGGATATTGGTAAACAAAACGTCTTGTGCAAAAGAGGGATTTCTGCTTTTATCGATTATAGTAATTAAAATGGTACAGCAGGATAAGGAGTCGCGTATCAGGATAAAGGAGACTGTAGCTTGATATTCCATACTGAACTGACTGACGTAATTAATTAATGAAATATTATTAAACTCATGCACTGGTATTATAGTAATTGTTAGAGAAAGAGCATTCAAAGCGCTTGTTTGCTTGTGGCGTGTAGGTTTGATCGCTTGATCAGAGGTAAGCATCGACATGTTGCATATTAGGTACGCCTTCTATAGGTTCGACGGGGAATAGGTAGGAGATGGGTACTAAAGAGCAACCGTAAGTAGGTACAGCTTCCGGCATTCAGGCAATACAATCGATAAGTCAAAGGAGAAATAAATAGTCGGTTAAAACGGAGTCCGAAATTTACGAGCGACCTGGTCGCATAGGCACCAAACCGAACCTATTTCCCTTGGCATTTTTATTATTTTCTGATAGCGTGTTTACGAGAATGGATGAATGGTAACGTAGTTTATTGGACAGGTATGGGTTTTAGATTAGGTATGGGCGCGGCTCTCGATAATATATATGGGTACTTAGGTCTTTAGGAATTATACCTATGACTATTATTTATTTTTCATTGTGTATTTTTATTGTGTATTAGCCGCGGGATACCTGTAACACGATATTGTACAATAATTTACAAAATTGGTTGAAAATTGTATTTCAAGTTATCGTGATGTTCTATGGAAAACGTTGGTATACGTCACGTGTGCGATACGCAGCCATGGACACGTTTGTACGCGTACAAATTCAATTTTCCGTATAGAGTGAAATTTTTCCATAGGCTGTATAGGTAGTAGTTATAGCCGTGGTACAAAACGGTACGTCGCAGCGTTGTGAAAAAGGGTTGCGAGAGAAATAAAATAAAATCAGAATGGTGTCATATGCGCCTGCTTGCATGATAAATGTAGCGATTTAAAATCGAAATTTCTCTTTCGTGTGCACGAACCTCGACGTTTGACTAATGGTTCTGCATTAACTATTGGAGCATTATAGAACGACGGGTTGATATTTTGAAAAATACATTCACCCCGACACGAGATTAATACTTTCAGCTATCTTCTCTTATTCGGCTGGCACCTCGCTGGGTACACGAGGGACATTGATGACACTGATCCTTCCTTCTGTCAGCCATTTTCCTTCTTTTTCTCTCTGGTTCACGTCCTCAGATTTGCGTAAAAACCAAACCAATCAAAAAAGAGACACATTCGTAGAACTTCAACAATGGCATAACAATGACTGATTTTTAGATATTTGTTTTCAACAATCCGTTCGCCATTCGCTGTATATATAGGCAGTTGTTCTTCCCTTAGGATTCTTAGGGGCTTCCCAGGATTTAAAGAAAATACTGTATGATCTTCGGATCCCGCCCCGAGGTAACTCTTTACAGTCAAGTAAACCCTACTCGAAAAAAATAGTAAAGCTTCAAGACCACCCGAACGAACAAAACTAGTTGACACCCAGAGCAACCCCTGCCTATTGTGACTTTAGGGTGGGCTTACCATGGAGCGTGCTTTACCGAGCGTAAAATATCCCCATTCTCTAACCCATAATAGTTACCGTGTTCTCTGCGTTACTCCTTTTATATTCGAAGGCTTGCGAGACCGTGAATGGAAAAAGATATGGTAACAGAATTTGGCGGGAATCAATAAAAGGCGAAGTAAAATAGCAAAGTGAATGTAATATAGAAGAAGACATAACCTGCTGCGCGAAATAATACTCTGAAGTAAGGAGTTGATATAATTAAAAAAAAGAAATAAGGAAAGCTTAAAATTGTCTAAAGCTCCATCCACAAGTCAGCATATAAATCGAAAGTGCAATGCGTCGAGTTGAAAGTAAGTTCAGTTCAACGGATTCGAATTTATTTGATCGAATATTAAAAGGAAACTGAAGGAATATTTCTGCCATCTTGGGGGGGGGGCTTTAAGTAGAGTCTAGAGTCAAGAATGGGGTGAATCGTCCGTGATAGGGAGTCAAACGGAGGCGCGTGACCGAACGATAATCCCTTAAGCATTTTCTTTCATTTCGCTTTATTATCATATTATTAAAAAAAGCCCCGTGAAATGTTATTAAAATCGGTTAAACGCCGCGTGCCACGGCTCGCCATTGTCCTCTAATTTAATAATATTAAGCGCGAACTTCACTGCCAGGGGACAGATGTGGGGTGGGAGTAATGCTCCATTATCTAAATCGAGGAAGGATGAAACCGGTGCTCCGACCGTAACGTTCATTGAGCATAGGAGGGTAGAGGTTATAATACGGTGTCATTTTTTAATATTTCATATTATACAATTGTCTCACCTCCATGAACGAATTTTCAAACCGCACTTACGTTTTATGCAACGTACAACCAGAGAAGATTTGTTCACTGAACTTTTCATTCAATGGTCAAACGATATTTCCTATTTTCACAAATTTTTTCCTTGAACTTGAAAGTCAATGGGTGCGTTCCCAACCAGCTGCAATATAGTTCGCCAAGATACTTACAACGAATTCTGAAAAATCAGTCCTACCGCCAAGCAAAGTAACCAGCGTAGAACGAATTAGGATCATTAACATCCACGGTACGTTGTTCCCTTTCGCAAGAAAACGCAGGCATTTCCGACCGATTGAATGATAAATAGATCTAGTGTATAACGGGAGCACGGCTTGCGCATGCCGTTACCTACCATATTGTTTTGCATACGATGACGTAGAGAATGCCGCCATTAAAGTGCCATTTTGACGTACTCTCAATTCAAAGCCCTTCACGCCTTTCAGTGCTAACGATCTATACTACGAGATGGAATTTTTGGCAGGCACGGATGACACCTCAGAACGATTTCATTCCGTGAAAAACCGGACGTGACGCAACGCACCACGGAAACCGGATGACGGATCATTCGTACGGCCTCTCGTGCCTCCCAGGATAAAACGAACTAAGCGTGCGATGATGGATTATGGAGAAACGTCCAATGCTAACTGCTTTACGCGGACGCCTTTATGCCATTTTCCAGCAGAAGCTCTTATTGTCCTCCCGTCGACGATACCCTGTTCCATTGTCGTTCACTGTGACGGGATAATTGGCCAATTTTATGGGAATTCCTCAAGATATAACCTATACGGTTTCCTCAAGCTATTCGTATCTTGAAGTAAGCATAATATTAAAACATTGCTACGTTCTATGCAATTTCTACAAATCGATTGTTGTTCTAAATTTTGTAAGTGCATTAAAAAAGATAAGTTGGTGTGTGATGACAGTGAGATAAAAAGTCTCTTTTTTGTTACGGGTATTCTCTA
Source organism: Hartigia nigra (assembly GCA_031001745.1). Lineage (NCBI taxonomy): Eukaryota > Metazoa > Arthropoda > Insecta > Hymenoptera > Cephidae > Hartigia > Hartigia nigra. Next base: position 1,214,714 of record JARPRG010000289.1, read on the forward strand.
TGACGGAAATTCCTTCCGCTTTTCCCATGTCGATGAACCCAATCCTAGTATACACTATAGTTGACGATCGACGGGACATAACAAACGATCTTAAAAATCGACAAGTCACATCCCGTGGAGCGATCGATACATTGACAATTTCACAGCGTGATTCCGATTGCGTCACATCGCTAAGGGTATTTTTAAGGGGGTGCGTACTTGCAATAATGGGACATGACTCTCTCGGTCCTTACCCCACGACCCCATATCTCTCTTTCCCAAAGCCAACAATTAGTCGCTTGCTTATGCTCGTGATTAATAGCTTATGCGAGTGCACCGGGCACGCACCGATTTTCGAGGGAACCGCCGAGAGTGTTGCCAGTGTAATATTCCATTAGTGGATATTATATTCATCGAGAGTTATAGCCTTTTTTCAGCCTGTTAGTTTAGGTTAGCCAGACTTGAACTTTTCCTGTTATTCTCAAACCAAGAGCGGTACGATTATCGTAAAATCTCAAGTATAGTACAGAAATAAACGAAGGAATTAAATACGCGAGGTAATTTTGTTTTCAATTTCACACGTGCTACGTTCCGATCGCTGTTTAATTGTAACACAGCTTTTTGTCGACTTGACTGACGTTGCAATTCTAAGTAAACAACCGCCAACCAAAGGTCAACCCCTTACTGTGCGCATATACAATAGCCATATGTAAAGATAATATTTTGAATGTATAATGAATGCTGGGTGTGAGCGGACGGCAGATGAAAAAGAAGTCAAACACGAGAAGGGCTAGTCTGATATTTCGTATGTGTAATATTTACATGTGGTAACGGGGGATTGATTTTTGCCAATGAAAAATTCTACCCCGTAAAAACATGGGGGGAAAAAATAGTACACAAAATAACATTATACATTTCTACTATATGGACCAGTCAGATTATATCGATCTGTACATTTTCTACAAAAGGGACTTTTCAACGTTAGTAATACAACGTTATTTCACGTTATAGTGTCTGGTTTCTAAATCGTCGAAGGAACGACTCTATGAAGGACTACTTAAAGTTTGCGGTTTCCCATACGTCTATTTGGATAGATTAACCCCCGTAAGTGTTCACTAATCCTGTTAAAATGTTTGCCAACAGGCAACCCTGGCCCG
>JARPRG010000289.1:1217326-1271803 GCA_031001745.1 Hartigia nigra
TCCACCAGGGACTAAATATTCAAAGTTTTCCAAAGACACGTCTATGTACTGTATAAAATATTTTTATTAAAAAAAAATAAAAAAAATATATTTACGCTTAGTCTCGAAGGTATATTGTACAAGGTAAACTGTAATATATCCAGTAATGAAGTAAGTAACGTTAAGCGACAACATAAGCGCTACACTTATTTCCGGTTCGTCACCTGCTCTACCAATCCTCGGGGCGCGTTCTCATGCCCGTCGAGACTGTACCGTATATTACATTATTATAGCCAAGTGTTAACCAACGCCTTTAACGAAGGGAGTGTTGGCTCCCAGTCTCGGTAACCAGCAGCAGCCTGTACAGGGAGTATTCTCCGTCGCGCGTGCCAACCTGGGTGGGACGTATGAGTGTATATAGTAATAATAACAGTGTCCAGAGAAGCGAGAAGTTGGTGATAAAGGAGGGTACGAGAAAGAGGGTTGCAGCTACGAGGAGAGGGAGAGAAATAACTGGTAAAAGAGGGAGAGAGAGCACAAGAGGAATAAAGGGAGCCATGAGAGTGTGAGAGGGTTTGGAAAGTGGTAGAGGGTGGGTCTCAACGCCTGGCCACGACATCACCAATTAGTCACCAACGCTTAAAAACAGCAGGGTGTTTCACCGAGCTTGGAACGGAGCACGAGTATTTTATCGTCGTTGACTTGCTTAGTAAATACAAATCTAAGGCATTGATCCATTTTAGATTGCTTCGGCTTTATCCTAGTCAAAAATTCAGAATGCTAGATACAATACTCGCGTATTACGTATACTTGGTTTTTATTGGGGTTGAAAAATTGTTTCACGTCTGAAAACGCATTTCGCACGATCTTGTTCATATCCCCAAAGGTGTATATGAATATAGCCCCGAACCCACGTTCTAGCTGTAGATAAGGGTGAAGAAGTGAAGTGAATACAACAAGAGGGTGCAGTAGGCAGGGGTCTTGTGTGTAGCATAGCAGCTGCTATTGACACCTCGATACCCTGACTCAAATGGAACCAACCAACTTGCACAACACAGCATACCTCTGGTCTTTAGCTATGTCTATATACTTGTAAATATAGTCTAGATTATAGTAGAACGCCTACACCTAAGACGCGGTTACATTCGTGGATTTTTACAGAAGATCCGACGGCCTATGCTTTCTACCTAGAAAGGTGACCTAAAGAATTTCTATTTATGTAACGTACATTTTATTTATAGACTAAACCATTTTTTTGTATATAAGTAGAATATATTGGGATTATAAATAAGGATTGAAATTTAGAAAAACAATTTTATTGGACTTAAATAAATTTTCTGTGATCCGTAAATTCTTGGATGAATTTGACTGTCATGTTAGTGATGTCATAGATATTTTATTCGCAGCATCCTGTTTAGGTACTGTCGTCAGTTTGGTACCTGGAGGATCAAGGACTACAGGTTGGTATAAGTGCGACCCCTCAAGAGTAATAAAGAGCAGATGTAGAATAGTATTAACCAGCAATTATAGTACGTTTTTACATTAATTATACCCCGTAAAAGGCAGCCCCTTTGTATTAGAATAATATTTCTATCCGATTCGCTCGATTGAACAATTAAGGGTCGCTCCGGTTACTTTCCTGGGCCGGCAAATAAACATTCGCTCGAGGATAAATAGCCTACGCATAATATCGTAATTAAAACGCGTCGCCGCCTCTCGAACGACACAGACGCACGGCGTCGTTTCTGTACGGACGTATACAGTGCCGAATACCAAAGAAGAATATTCTAGAATAGAATTTGCATAACCTGCCCCGCACGCAGGTAGGACACTGTTAATATAGAGACAAGATGTCTAATGTCGTGGAAAGTTTTTACTGTCGTCCCACAATAAAACGCTGAATAATTCGAGCATTGTAACTTTTGGCTGGCATCGGTACAAGCTGTAATTACCGGCAGTTAAAGCATTGGCGTAGCAAAGAGGCTGATAAATAAAATGCGAGCTCAAACGGAAGCCGGTTTTACGATAAATATTATAATTCCCCATTAGACTACAAGGATTGTAAAAAAAACGGGTGGCCGCTTCAGATATCCCTTCATATATGTCTTCGGCAGGTATTGGTATACATATGTATACCATTAAGTCCAGAATAAATAATCTACGATCAAAGCCTGCGGCTTCTACGGCTATCGAAAGAGATTAACGTAATTGCATGGCATTACAAGCAATGTACTTACATGACTGGTAGAATCTAATGGCTTGCTCTTGCTGAGTGCATACATGTACCCTGATATAGCATATAGTAAAGGCTGATCTGTATAGTACTTTGTGGCACGCGACCGATCCATAGAATCCCAGTAGGTTAGTGGCGTGCCAGTGACACACTCGACGAGTGTTTCTGATTGGCGACGTATGAGAAGATAGATAGATAGTACCCACCATACTCATGATGCTTTCCCATGGTAAAGGCCTTTTTACCCTCTTACCTTTTATAGACAGGGCTGTTTAAGATCCCGAAAAACCTTCGAGAAGAGGCTAATAGACGCAACCATCATCAGAGCAAAAGCTCATCGTTCTGATAACGAATAAGTTTTATCTGATCAAACGTCATAGTCAGTTACAAGCTATTGTACGTCTAACAACGTGTAAAGAACTATTGGATGTGCAAATGTAAAAAATGTTACAAATAAAAATTGCACAAAGAGAATTCTACCAGGCCTTGGATTCAATAGGTAACACGGTATCACCATTTTCCATGCGATGCTCATGACTCTAGCACGGTTCATCATGTTACATGATACTCGTTGGAAACATTGAAAAATTGAATGGCAAACGAATTAATAGGCGACCTGACAATGGATACGGTTTGATTTTGAAGCCACAATCAGCCATTCAGCATTTTCGTTTCTGGCGTTTGTTCTGCGGTCGCTCGTCAGCCGCAGGCTGGTGTCTGCTGCGGGGTCAGGCGGCGAAAGCTCCATTTTTCCAACGGCACCTGCAGTTTAAATAAACGAACTATCCCCACGCCCGCCCAACTTCACGTTGAATGACAAACGAAGGAATAAACGAGAACGGGCCGTTGCCAACAGCCAATTACCAAATATACAAATGGGTAAATTACCCGTGACATTTCTGTCACGTGATCTGATTTTCTAACCTTTTCTTCTATAACACCTAATTATCTGTATATACCTTATAGATAACTCGGAATCAAGATTTGTTCATATAGATATATACATGACTTGCTGAGATTCGAATCCAAATATCTAAGGTAATATCGTTATACCCAGCTGAGATCAGCATGTATCGGCACGTTCTTGCCTTATGCTTAGACATGTGCAACAATACTCTCGGCTCTATAGGTTGGATATAAGCTTCGAAGCTCTTTCATCTTATCGTAGTATCAACGTCAAACGCAGCAACCGCTGCTTGCTCTCTGACTGCTTCCATCCCCTCTCATTTCGATATAGCGAACCAATCCAGAAACTTCAAGCAAACTCCCTACATGGTCTAGGTTTGTTTTCTCAAGTACGACTTTGCCGTATGTGATATATCTTTGTATATCCTTGCGCTGTGTATTATTATATAAATATAATTAAATACAGACAACTCTAACCTTTTTCAAATTTAACCATCGTTTAAATAGAATTTCTTAAGGTTTAGTTACTTTTCGGTATACTTACCTGGGATCGTGATGTATTGATATATATCGTCTGTATTATATCTTATATATATATATATTATTGAAAGGAGGTTCGATAAGTTTCTGGATGAAATGGAATTCGTGAAACTTCGTGATATGACATTCCGTTTGCACAGGGAGTGGGTGACGTTTCAATGAAAAACTTGACGGCTATGGATGAAGTCGTGTCAATATTCTTGAGATTTTACGTCGCTTGATTGTCAATGAATGAATCGAAAGATTTCGTCAGGGAAACATAAATGTTTTCTGTCATTCTATGCCGTGATGGTTGGTAGCACCGGTAAGAATTAGGCCACCCTAGAGTCATTGTATGATAGGATCAAAATGCCTCCCCGCTGAGGATGTTAAAAACAGAAGCTCCATAGTGGAGTTGACACGTGCCGCGAACGTCGTTCGAGGCTTACAAGCTGTTGAACCGTGTAATCTGAATGATCGGTTCAAACGAATTAATAAATTAAGTAAATTTATTGAGAACGCCTTAAATCGTATATTATTATGCTAGGATCGTTTCGTTGATTATTGATTTTTCGTGTGAATGAAAAATATTGAATTAATATATATATATAGTAATACTAAAATCTAAAGAGGATCAGACATAACAATACTTGTACTTAGATATTTCCAAATGGCGGCACAATACAAATTGTACTTAAGATAAAGCCGGGACGAGTCGAGCGGGATCGCTAAATATTATTACTCGTTGGGGATATAGGGGTCGTTTCCGTACATCTACGATCCTCTGACTGGATAAATATATATATATAGTATATAGTATACTAACACGTACACAGACCTAGAGGAGGATATATCTACATTTATACACATCTATATACAGACATATTGGGGACTGAGATTTGGCGGACCCCCTCGACTCGACTTGCGATTATTCAATTCATCGGCCTGTCAAAAACACCAGTGCACCCTGGCTTCCCTGGCCGTACTCTCCGGCCCTCCCTTTCTCTTTCTCTTTCATCCCTTCGGTCCTCACTCTCTCCTATCTCCCTTCCGATACGCTCTTTTACTCCCTCGCACGCTCTCCTTCTCTCTCTCTCTCTCTCTCCCCCTTGTTTTATCTCACTCTCCCGAACCCTCCTGTTCTTTCGCTTCTCGCTTCTCTCTCACCCTCTTTTACTGCTCTCTGACCTCTCTCAAACATTCACCCTACCCTACAGGAAGACTCACCCTTGCGCGACGAACGATTAGGAGCAATACGCTGCGATAACTGCCTCTAATATCTCGGCATCACCGCGCGCGCAATACAAATTGGCCGTGTTGGATACGGCTGACTATTTCAATTCTTTCATTCGAATTCTTCGTCAATTCTCAGAGTCCATTCACGTATCGGCAACACATGTGTCTTGCGTAGAAGATGATACGTCTAAATTTATAAAAAGAAATGCCTACGAAAAAAATGGACAGCTGGAAGAATCGATTTGATTGCTAAGAAGAAAGTTCAGGAGAAGTAAAAGATCAAAGGTCAGTCTGGAAAATAAAGTATCATTTATCTTTACAGTCACTAATTGTCTTTGCCTAGCCTGTTACCAGATTGTACGAAACAAATGATCAAAGTGCTCTTAGAGATGCTGTGAATGGACCACAGAATTCCATGCGCCACTGCACGAGGTTTTGGAGACATCTAAAACATGGCAGCCTTCTCCATTCGAGATTCAACTGGACCAAGATTATTCCGACTCTAGAGATGAGATTGCTGGGGTCAGTGGAATCCGTAAGGACGGATCTAATGATATTTCCTATGCCATTGTCATACAAATCACGTAATCCTCTTAGAAATAGGCAGGAACCTTAAGACACTGTGAATGGACCATAAGACTCTATAGTGCGAAAGATGACAATTCTAAATTGTATGTAGCGAATGGACATTACATTTTATTAATTTCCCCATAATCCTGAAGGCGGCTAATAATAAGAGATACAGCGAAAGAGGAGGCTGTGTGAATGAGAGAGAAATGATTTTAGCATGAGAGCTGGAGACAGATTTTAGCTGGGCAACGCGTATGACGTGATATTAATTAACACGAACCCTTCGGCCATAGTTATCCTCTTCTCTTCTAAGCGCAGCATACCTTCTGTCATCTCTCTCGCACTCACGCGTTTCCTGAGAGGCGTGGAGTTGAGGGTTCAAGTGTCACGCAAAGCACACCCCGCAGCGAGAATGCGGAAGCTGCAAAGGTCCACAGAGAGTAATCTATATGCGTTACGAGTTACAAGTTAATTGTATAGCGAAAGACTGACAGTTACTAAATTAAAAGATATACTTTTCTTTCGATCCTCTATCCATTACCGCGTATACAGCATCCATAACAAAAATTGAGATAAGATCATTCGTCATTAACAACAATAAGAATACTAAGAAATAATCAAAAGAAGAAGATTTTAAAAACGAACAAATTGCAATCTCAATGATAAACTTATTCATCGAATAGATAATATTTCTATAATGAGTCGATATCACAATCGTGATATTCTGGGTGTTGGCACTGCTGATGTCGAACTTCTTATTTTTCCAAGATATTGGATTTTTCCAGGCTCCCTCTTTCTATCTTTGTCTCTTTGTTACCCTCAATCTTTTCCCTCACTTGTCCTCTCTCTCGGATCACTCTTTATCCCAAACAAAGCAATCTCAGACCCATGACGACAGCACCTACAAATATAGATATATAGATATACACGTGCTATTGCTAGGTGACAATTTATATACCTACCTACCTATAATAACTTGCTCACTCGATATGTCTTTATCGCACTATACACTGGTCACGCAATCTAAACCATAACAAAAATATAATAAATAAATCGTGCTTTAGATCTTTTGACATTATTTTATTCTATGGTAAAAACCTAGTGCTCACACGGAGCAAAATTATTCTCATGCATAATACTGTATTAGGTGATAATTTTGCAGCTAGATTCACATTCCAACCGCACTGTATCATAAATTACGAAAATCGTACGATTTACGCTTATACGAGATACGATGTGTATTTGATGCTATATTATCCTTGAAAAAAAGTAATAATGTTGATTTCACGGATGATTCGACACATTGACTGTATTCGAAGAATGGCTATGATTTTCTACTATAGTCGGGATATATTATATAGGCTTATGAAATATAATATAGGTATACAAGTTATATAGGATAAGAGATATAAGGCCAGGCGTCATGTGCTTATAACTACCCTCTATCAGTATAATATTATTACCACGGCACCCCTGTCCTCTTCGTATCCACGTGAACTTTCATTCTGTTCATTTAAGTGCTTCATTTTCTATATTTCATTGGGCACAATTTCTTATTACGAATATCGTCATTCGTTTAGTTAAAGCGAAACGACGTCCTGTCAACGCCGAATTATTGGTACTGAATAATTCGTGGAGTTTCTTCAGGCCGTATAGAACTTCCGATTGAATTCGTGAATTTTAATTCTAGATTATTCGCGTCAACCTGTGGTTTCATCGATATGACTTTGATTTTTAACTGGAAATTATTGGTTATTATATACTCTGTACGACGTGGATATTTAAGTGTGATTTTTAAAGGTATATCTATAAAACCACATAGTAACATAGCAACGTATAATGTACGAAAATAAAAATAAAAATTGGCAGTTCAAATGTTGCCAACTGCTGAGATCCGAATTAGCAATGAACTATGACTCAAATAAAAATTATAATATCCACTTTAAAATTTCTATCCGTAGAATTTTTCTCGTTAAAAGAATGAATAATTATTTCTCTCTGGTAAAATGAATTGCTTTCGTTTAAGCTACTGTTCTCTCTCTCTCTCTCTCTCTCTCTCTCTCTCTCTCCCACCCCCTCTCTTTCTCTCTCTCAGTCCACTCGCTTTTCTGAGCGTAGGATTCGTCTAGCATCGACCTTTAGTATCCCTACTCGCTTATCCGCCCTCAATTTATATAAGCTAACCAAGCCAACCCCAGCCAGCTCTTATAATAATTCCCAATACCCTCCCGATGTTCATTTAATTATTTTTTTCTCTCTTCCGCGAGAGGGTGATAAGTCGTGACGTCGACGAGGTAGAATGATTCTAAAGGGAGGCGTGGTCATACCCTACTCCAGTCTATATTACAGCAGGGGTAGCTCACGGAACGCTCCCATTGGCTATACCTCTTACAACGTGGTAGTGGTAGCTAGCGATGAATCCTCCAAGAAAAAGTCGAGCTACCCTCCTATTAGACATGGCTCTACTTAAACGAACTACGACTTTTCCGATTCGCACTGGTTTCCCTTACACCCAGTTAAACTATATCAATTATATGAAAACCAGTAATGACTCTTAACCCCTACAATAGATGTTACAGAATTATATCCATAAAGAAAGAACAAAATTTGTATAGACAAAAGAATAGAATTATCCTGTACACTAGTGTAACCGGTATCTAACTCTATGACTAGCAAATTTCATTATACACTTGAAAACGTATACCTAAGATATCCAGATGATATTACCCGTAAGATCCAATATATGTATATCAAACGTACGCATGACAGTTCCGCTGCTAACGACAGTAGGATATTTCAGCAAATGTTAAACTTTTTTAACAACGCGCTACCAATATCGTTGGGTGCTCTTGTGAAATATGTTATATCACACGTACTTCCCTCCCACCCCGCTCTGTACCAATAAGTCTACATTGCTTCACGTATATGGCAACTTTATAGAACACAACACTTATTGCTAATATTTTTCTTCCCCCCAGAAGACGTATGGCTAAGCAGCTGCGTAGAACAGAAATCCCACTCTCTGAGATTCAGTATGGAAATGCCTTGTATAATATAGGACGTAAAGTAAAACTGAAATCTGAAGCATGAAATCGATCCGTCCGATCAAAGTCTTTGCGCTCACTTAACGAAAAAGGAAGTAAATGACAGTGGATACCAAGTGCCACGTAAGGGATAGAGAGGTAGAACCTACCAACATACCTCTTGCATATAGATTTCAAGTAAAACGTCAATGCCAGAAGGATTTGAGAATGTTTTGTATTATTTCCAGTGTGTTCCGTAGAGGCTTTGAAGTTTATATTACTTGCTAATGCATTTGGATAGCATAAAATGAAAGCGCCTCTGTACGGTAGGTAAAGGATATGTGTATACGTAGAAGAAAATCACGTCGCATAAAACGGCCTTGCGTCAACGTATATAGGTAGAGAGATAATAAAGTTGATAAGGGTGTAGAGCCGTGCTCCCCTTCGCTATGGGTTTTAGTGGGCGTGGTCGGGGTTGAACGTGGATGCTTCCATTGGTCCGTCTAGGGGCGGCTTCGTCAAATAAAATCCAATCGGTGACTAAAGGAATGCGAATCTCTAGGCTTTTTTTCCCCCGGCTTCTCCTTTTAAGGGGTGTGCAGTGCCGTTTGATGGGAGTATGATTTTATTACGGCATTACCAAGCGAGCCAAACCCCGAATTGCTCGGCTTATAGTCTGTATTATCTCACCTAGAGGGTGGGGGGGCCATGCTGGAGCAACTGAGGGGGATGCTTGGATGGGGGTAGCCCACCTATGCTTTTGTGTAGGCTTTCATTCGAGGGTTGCACGCTCACATTGCGGTGCCCCTTGCTTACTTACGTCAGTTGACATTCTGCATTCGAATACTCGTATCCTGCTTGGTTCTACGAGTTAAGAGCATCCCTTATCTATGCTTTTATTATCAGTCGTAAAGTCGTCGCTCTTATTATCATCTTATAAATTTCGCAAATTATATTATGTTTGTTTCGTCTATTATCAGGATAGAACGTGTTGTGATCTTGTGCCGAAGGATGTGATTTATAGTGGACGTTATTAGATCTTTATAGATAAAGAGATTAATCTTATCAACTTCTAAGATCTGGATCTGATACTGTGAATCGTTTGTATCGATTATAACTGTACGAACAATTGATCAAGGTCGTGAAAAATTTATAAAGATTCATTCTGAGTAACACGTGGAGTGAACGTTATATCGGGTATGGACCGTATATATGTTTCTGATGTGCGACTGATTTGAAGATCAGTTTAAAAGAGAACACAGTGTATATTATCTGTTAATTTGATTACAAGATTCTAATGTTTAGATACAAGTTGAAGTAGGCAGAGATGCAATCAGCTCGATTAAAGGAGATCATTTATCTTTTGAAGATGCTTAAAGAATGCATCCTGGTAGGAATATGAGCGTGTATTGTTAAAAATAAAAATTGAAAAAATCGAACATCGATCGTTGATTTATAAAAATTTTCGCGAATTAGCTAATCTGGAGTGTAGAGATTCAGTGTAATGTTCCCTTCGTCAGCAGCGATGCTGAAGAATCTGCAACAGAGTGCAATGACGACGTCACCATTCCTGATGGAGAACCTATTGCAGAGTAAAGCACCCGGCGGTAACCTGGCAAGTCTCACCCTCAATCTCGCCAGTTACGTAGCTCGTCAACGTGAAAGAATGGAGTCCGAGAATATTCGAATGGAAAGAGATCAGGATTACGAGAGAAACGATAGGACATCGGTCAGTGACAGATCATGCGATCCTGAGCGTGATCAACGTTCAAGTAGAATTGTGAGTGATCGGGATAGGATTCTTATGGACAGAATGACGACAATGCAGGATCCACGAGATCGTTTGGAAGATAAAGATTCTGAGAGAAATCTGGGTACAATGATGGACTTGGATAACGAGAGGATTGATACCCCAGCATCCGCCGGAATTGACAGGCTGAGTAACGTCATGGAGAGATTAGCTGAAAGGATCGAGAACAGATCAAATTCTGCTATGGATTCGAATAATTCGATGGACGAGGATAGGATATCGGGTGAGACCGACGCCAGTATCCAGGATCGGGAACGAATCGACGTCCTGAGAAATGAACGGGATCGCATTTCTATACCGTCGATCGAGAGAAGATTCGATATTGGGAGAATCCACACGACCGATGAGATGAGGATCCACATGGACCGGGATGCTGATCGCATAGACAGGATAGGCGAGGAAACGTGTACCTGTGGAGACGATCGGTGTACGGGACCAGGATGCAGAAGAATCCAAGAAAAAGAGAAGCCACAATTGAAATTCAGCGTAAATGCCATCCTAGGAGGAAATCACGACAGGAGGCCAAATCCTGGTAACGTTTTTTTTTAATCGACTATATTTGAGTATCCATACCAGAAATTTCTTTTCAATAAATTTTTGAAGTTCATGTTATTAATTTCATCGAGTTCTCTTAACACTTTGAATCCTTGAAAATAATACATCTAATATGTGGATCTTGGTGAAGCGAGAAATTCTATCCAGAAGTTGACACAGTCATTCGGCGGGTCTCGTGAGTAGAAACAAAGGTCACTACAAATCAGTGTCGGGAACAGACTTCTATCGTCGGTCCCTAAATCTCATCCACACACCCTCAAGACGAGTCGCAGCGTGCGTGCAGGGTGGAGTCAGCGTCAGCTGGTCCGCCACTTACCTTCACCCTTATATTAAGCCCTTACGATTGCTGCCTATAATATTAGACAAGCGGAGGAATCTAATGACGTATATTGGCAGGGTCCATTTTAACATTCTATTAGATAATTTATCCCTACCTTATATCTAGATCCATTTGAGATGCATCATCTACTCTCGTTTAACATGTCTGATTACGACTTTACGTTTCTATTGAAAAAACTCGCAATTGCTCCTGTTACAAAAAAAATATATATAAAACACAAAATAAAATTAACGCTCAACTCTATTTCGTCGATTCAATTAATTAATATCAAACGAATAAATTAATTTAATTTTAACAAAACCTGTCATTCATTGACGTTGTTATAAAAAGACGAAGCTGAACGTTAATATCGTGAAATCCCGGATTCCGCATGTTCCCTCTTGTGGTAGCTGTTGTTGTTGTTTCCGATGTCGTTTTTTCATCCCTTCCATGATTGACACAAGCTGATAAAGTTCATACACGCACAATAAACAGGCAGACGTCGATAGAGTCCGCGAATGTTGCATTTAACATTGGCGGATTGCATACGTATGCCAGGGCAGGGGGTATATTGCGCGGAACAGGGTGGGGTTTTATGCATTTGTCGGATAGCGAATGCATTGACCATGCCACGTGCATGTGTTACAACCCTCTCTATCTCTACCCTCGTCATCCTCCTCGTCCTCTTCATCCTCTTCGCCCACTTTTGCTCGTCCCTCCCCTCCAGCCATTCTCTTCACTGTACTGCACCCACCTATCATACCTGTTTATACGTCATGTCGAAACACTGTGGGAAATAATTGTGCGAAAAAGTGATTAGCAACAAATTCGAATTTCATTAACGATGCGCGTACCGACAAACCAAATAGTACGTAGAAAGATAAATATGCATAGTGATGGGTTTGATATCCCATTTGAATTTAAGCTTCACTTATTGCCTGAAATTGCTTTTACTGCATTCGCAAATATATAATTGTCAAAATTCTGTATAATATACTTTATTTACAATGGTCGAGGTACAGACGTTTACGAAACACGTTAAAATGAAATACGTCAGGGGTGGCTATAAAATAAATATCGCGAGCCAAAGAGCACCCCTAGCAGTTCTTCCCTAAGTCGATGACGGAGATGCATTCAGAGAGGAAACCTGCATCAGTATCTAGTTAATAATGCATCAAACCATAATCCCAAAGAATAACCATCTATCCAGACAGTAACAAAGAGGAGGACTTAACTGGGGCCCTAGAAAAACTGCTACAACTGTAACAACATCGCGGCTCTTCGTCTGAGGTTAATCTAGCCGGGTTAAAAAAATTATTCCCATTCAATGTTTCCGTTGGATCTTGGTCCATTATTAGTCGATCCTCCTCGGAGCTGTGATCTCATTGGCTGGCTAGGAAAACAACGATAAAAGGCGATGAGTATTTTATGGGGTACGTTATACAATGGGGCGACGTGTATAGCCCATTGTCGGGCATTGTCTGGTTGAACGCAAAGCAAACCCCCGACTAAGCTCCATTATTTTATTATTTTCAAACACGTCACTTTTTTTCGGAACCACTGGGCGTGGCGGACTATCTAAAAAATGTTCAAAATAGTCCTTCGACCAGCCCCTGATGCATTATTATGGATAGATATACTGGCTTAGGCTCTCACGTATGTTGATACCATCCCAGAATTTAGAATGCCTGACGATCCGACGGCTTTTATGCTTTGAAAGCTCCTTGTCTATATCGGGGCGGTTACGACATTACAATTTATCGTTAACCATGTCCCAATAAATCGATTTAGAGAATACGAGATCCGTAAGCACTACGTGCGGGCATGGTCTTTCATGTTTTGGAAATGGAATTTTTTCATGGTGACTTTTTTCGAATTTTTATGTAAAGGTCTGATATCAGGCACCACTGATAATTGTACAGTGCTATAAATATCTATAGCAAGGAGCAACGGGACAGAAGGGATCTTTATAATTTTATGAATGATAAAATGGCCTCTCTGAAATACGACTGTACTAAGAAAGAGATAATAAAATAAAGATTCCGTAGTAATCGTTCGGTCCTACCTTATGATGCAGCCATATTTCATTTAATATGAAAACGTTATTATATAACAGTCTATGGCATACTGGTCGTGCCGCAATAAAATAATATCAATGATGTCATAAACTCGTGGTTGTCACGCTCGTTTATTTATAAATTATCTAATAAACTTTTAACGTCGATTAGAATCCAAAGGTACTCTACGTTATCATTGACATTCAAACAGCAGACTATCATTTAGGCATTTCATCGTTATTTAGAAATGCTTTAGAACATTTAAAAAAAGCATAGCGCAAAATATAATTTATTTCAGTAATTTCTGCATTTTTTAAGTGTAATTATCAGACACTGTTTCTCAGTATATTTAAACGTATACGTAACATGTATATTCGATATACGATTATATGGCTAGGCATTTACTCTTACGGAGGTGTTGAAGTGCGCCACGGTAGAAGGTTGAGGGTTGCCTGGAGCTGTTGAGAAGGGATTAGTCGAGGGTGTCAGCTTGAATTATACGTCACAAGGAACGCATTGATTTAAACATTTCATCGTGTACTAGTGGAATTAGCCATGTGCTGCTCGGTAAAATTTATTGGCAAGAGAATTTCCTAAGTTCTACCTCTTATGCAATTACACTTCACTATTTGTGATTCATGCTTGAGGAATAATTATGCTCAATGAACTGTCATCGTTTATATATATATTATCTATGTAAATTTTCAAAATTACTTGGTTATCTGTTATAGAAAGCTTCCAAGGTCTTCCGCCAGGTGCGATACCGGCGTTTCTTCATAACCTACAAAATTCCGCAGGATATAACATAGCCAAACCGATTGCAAGACCAGCGGCCTATCATCCTCATCATCCACCACATCCGGGACATCATCCACCTCAACATCATCTACCACCAAACGCTCATCATGCGTTGCATCAGCTCCTGGCATGTAGAGGACCTTATCTCACTGGTTAGTTAGCGAATTTTTTTTTTCATCAAATAATAAAGCTATAGAAAAATGAATATAAAGAATTCCATGATACAACGATTAAAACTGAAACGTCGCCGTTTGAACACAGCGAATGAACCCGAGCACGTTCACTATATAGGTATATATTTCATATCTTGTTAGAGGTAGGCTCGTATGGGACATGGAGTGCATATGAAGTGCAGTGAAAACACTACCATATTATGTATGTGCACCACCGTCACAAGCAGAATGTACGCATGCAACAAGTGCGTGCAAATATCATCGATGCAGATAATATCATCATGCTCAGCTTGGCAATATCGCTCAGACACGCGACCTTGAAATTCAATTGCTCGTCCTCGGCATTGGCAAGGACTTTGATCATAGGATGAAAGGCCGCGGGAGCTTTTATTGCCATATAAAAATTGTGCGATAGCGTGAAGTCATACGTGCTGTTCATTTGTTCAGTGGCGACGCCTGGTACCGGAAGTCATCATCCTGGTGCTCCTGGCGGCGGAGCAGGATTTCCCGGTGCGATACAGGGTGGTCTTAACGACTTGGCTGGTATGAGTCTTGGCTTTCCTTGGGCAGGAAGTGCACGGGGTAAACCACGTCGAGGAATGATGAGGAGGGCTGTCTTTTCGGATCTTCAAAGACGCGGCCTGGAGAAGAGGTTCCAGATTCAGAAATATATCAGCAAACCCGATCGTAAAAAATTAGCCGAGAAACTTGGACTTAAGGATTCTCAGGTAAGAATCTTTAAAAAAAAAGCACACTTCTTTAATTCAGGCACACAGACTTTAAGGTAATCAATTGCTGGGCACTTTGAACAGCTCGAATTCAAAGTACACTAAAATTATTCTAAATTCTAGAA
Source organism: Hartigia nigra (assembly GCA_031001745.1). Classification (NCBI taxonomy): domain Eukaryota; kingdom Metazoa; phylum Arthropoda; class Insecta; order Hymenoptera; family Cephidae; genus Hartigia; species Hartigia nigra. The sequence continues at coordinate 1,232,358 of JARPRG010000289.1, forward strand.
AAACAATAAATCTTAAGCGATAGTCATTACAGACATGTAGATTTACAGCTCAATAACAAAGATTCTTAAACCACATGTATGTTATACTGATATATCCAAGTACCATCGTAATACGAAATAGTCGGCTACATCATCTTCCAATATAATCGATTGGTCCAGATTATAGTAAGCGGAATATGCGGCGCTTAATGACCTTATTAGGGCACTAATTGTCGGGTTAACGAAGTACGAAACCCCCCGCGAGTTCGACTTCGCTAAACTCTACTCAACTCCATTCACCGGATTGATAGAGACTAATGCTGCAGCTTCAGTTAGCAGTGAGCAAATATATATACACGATATTTCTATGTCAGTATACATATATAGATAAGTATATATATACCCAGTTACACATACGTAGACCATGATACTTCGGCGTATCGTATTGATATATAGAGAAAGAGCAGAGTAGGTGTACATACAGTAGGCACATAATACTTCGGTCGGGGTTAATCGGGCAATGCCAGTTCATTAGTTGCACACATCTAGCGTTTCCAACCCCAAACCTAACTGTGCGATACTAATGAAACCGAACAAACCCGGAAACGGTACTGAGTTGGTTTCATTTGATTTCATGAGCTTAGTTTAGTCATTTTCCCAGCTGGTTCACAGTTTATCCTAACAACAGAGACGATCGTGATATTAGCCTGTCGTCAGTGAAAACTAACTTTAAATTATCGTACACATACTTGATATTTCATTTTATTCCTAAGATTCTAGATTTAGCATATAGATATGGTGCAGATGACGTATCCCTGAATTACTATACGCTCATTATGGTTGGTGGTACGTTTGATAGTGAAGTGGTAAAAAGACGCATGCGCAGAGGGGCTGCAAGTCGAGTAAATAGGGACAAGGGATAGCTGCTAAGCTGCCGAAGGAATAGAACGGGAGGGCCGGAGGATATCCTCATGTATAATTCACACCTTGAGCGCCATACCTCGACTGCCATTGGTCGCAGCTTACTCTGTCCTCGGCTTTACGACAAACGTAAGAACACACGTCGATAGTGTTGGCACGACTTTGGCATTTGTCCGCCATTGCTTAGGATCCATCTAAATTGACGACCTTTTACAATTTTCAACTTATTCTAAAAGGCAAATTAGTTTTTTGTTTTTTCTTACTTAAGACTAAATTTTGTATTCAACGGTGATACCACAAGTGTCACGTACGTCATGCGTTAAGATTCATCGTTGAATTGTACATTTGATCGGAATGAAGTTGACATATATTTTAAGATTTTCGAATTTTTTGTTTGCCGCGAGTGCGAGAGAGACGGACTTATAGGGATACAGTCATGTAAGACAAAGACAGACATACAGTGGGACGTAATCACGAATGGTATACTTTGAAAAATGTGTTGCGTGAAGGATGCATTTTTGAATGTCTGTAACATTGAAATTGTTTGAATTGCAAAGATGTAAAATTTGTTTCGTTTAGATTTTGAATAACAAATTTTGATAGGACAAAGAAAATGATTTTCCGTAGGTATTGCAGAGTAATACAATATCGAAAGATACGTCTGTGACAGAGTTAATTCGATTAAAAGTGAAAGATTGGATTTGACAGTGGCACTTATGTCAAGAATAATTGATAGTGAATTTGATTATTTCAAACGATCATTTAATGTCTAATCATAAGTCGAATAATCGTAGATTTGATCGCGTTCGCTCCATGAATCCCTTCTTGGATTTAATTAAGGATTCGTGGTTTACGAGCGGTGTGATAATAATAAAGGCTTCTTAGTAGTTGGTACTTTGTGGGCGAACCAAGGTGGTGCTTCGCTCGGCTTTGAACGCTGCGCTTTATGGCAAAGGGTGGGACGAACTGGGCGAGGACTCCAGAGGGATAACTAAAGTAATTAGTGACGGTGGGTGGACTCAGCGCCACCTCAGTTCGTTGCAACTGCCCTTTCTTCTCTCCCCATCTTCACTCTCGTAAACCGACTATACGAGTATATTATTATTAAGAACCGATTCTTATAACTAGACCGAAACTAAAATCATCCTATAAAAATTTTAACGAATATTTCTTAGTACGGACCTTATTTATTTCTTCGTAAAAATCTAATTTGCGAATTTTCATCCTTAAAATCTGGAGATTTTTCGCGTGGCTGCATATGGCGGATCTGTCGTTTCAGGTGTTGCTTTCAAGTCGAGCGGAATGAAATACCGCAGTTAAATCAAAGATCTTACCACCCCTGACAGAATTGAAAGAAGAATTATAAGAGCCCCGGAGGCTCGTTATCTTTTTCATAATTCCTCCAGACAGCACGCCAGCTTCTCTTCCCCAGCGATGGCAGCTTGTCAGGATCACGCTCTTGCCTTAATTCTTTAATCCGAACCGCGATGATCTGGGCGCCTGCAGTCTTACCAAATTTCACGTAATTTTATTCTTTATTCGTACTTTCCATCTGTATCTATTATCTTGGCTTTTCATTCGGAAGGCTTTCATCTTGTTTCCTATATTAACTGGTCGCGTGGACTACTTGAAGTCTCTGATATCGTTCATAGTCAGAGAGCACTCGTATCACGATTAAAAAAATAAATAAGAAAACTTCAAGATGAATCTTCCCTTCTTTTCATTGGTCCGATTTCTAAGGACAATTTTTCTAATCAGCAAAAGCACAATGACGTCCTTATCCAGAGGAGATGTCCTATACAGCAATCGCACAATAAAATTAATCCTTACCGTATCCTCTTCCGATTCTTTTATTTATTATTTCGCCATAGTGGAATCTCTTGAGTTAAATAAAGGGAAAGAGGGGGGGAGCCGTATGGATTTTCAAGAAATTTAAAGATTAGGTCCGTGCAAATAATAAATCCCATTGGTTGGTTCTGACAGGTTGCTTAAGCTTGCAGGAAAAAAAAAGTACAGGCTCCGATCCTTGCAATTGGACAAAAAAAAAATAAAAATATATAACGCGATAAAAAGGCGCTTACTTTCCTTCTTTCTTCACGAGATAAATAGAGTTTACGAATGGGCGCGTACGATTTCCCATTCGGAAACTTCTTGGCGCGTCGTAATTATTCATCGTGACCAATTTAATTAAGGCGCCGGAATTTCTACGAGTGAAACTGTATTGTTCCTATGTTATGGTTAGTCAATCGGTAACCAAACACAATGTCTGTATTCCCACAGCGACCAAGCGAGACCTGACGCTGACACGTTAGATAGATCGGCCATTAGGTTTGGATTTCACTGGATATAGAGTTTCCCGTATTCCATCAGTCAAATCAATTTGTAGCCATTAGTCCAAGACTATATTCCAGTTTATCTTAGGTAAAGTTTCAAGAGCCTCTCAAACCGTGACCTTTTCCCGACAGGAAGTCAGACTATTTGCACTGACGTTTATATATCCAAAAGTGAATATAATAATAAGGCGATTAATCAATGTCAATAAGAATGCACTCGGAGAAGCACTCGATACCCTAATAGAAATTTTTCAATGGAAATTTATTAAAACGACTCTTTGATAACAAATAAAGTCGCTTCTGCCTTATACACTTAAATATAACGTTTCGCTTATGGCCAAACTTCCGGTATAATATGCCCTAGGTAGATATTAAAAACAAAGGCTGCCTCTTACGGAGCATAACATGAATATAACGCCGTGAAATATCTTATAGCTTAAGCTTTGGCTAAGCCATGGTCCTTCATGCATTATGGATTTTACTTTGAGATGCCGCGTTGCTCTGGTGGAGGGAGCTAAGAAACCATGAATATACAATATCACGGTATGCATATAGATTCTTATACTTTATGGATTAACTTTAATCATTCTCAAGAAACGCGAATTAACTTTAATGAATAACTTTACCTGCGTTTAATTAAGATAGTTCTTCGTCTGTGGTTCGAAACGTGATGTCATAAATTTCTATGGGAAATCAAGCGTTAATTATATTCCCATATTTAATTACGTCCTTTCCCTTAGGATATGACTTGATGTACTGTAGCAATGACTTGTTAATTGTATCTTAGGCAGCAATGCCTGAAGCTACTCCAATAGCAGACTCTTTCGATACATCCTTCAAGTTCAGAATACTACTATCCATAACCACCCTTAGAATCCATAGTGGGTATAACAATAAATATGGAATCCCCTTTTTCAGTATTAACATGTGAATTCGAAATTCCTTCCATACATCAAGTATAACCCCACCATTCGGTCGCAGCTTTACGCCAGAGTTTTTACGTTTGATCCCCCATTCTCCTTTAACAATCTCCTACGACCCCTTCTCTCCATTTTCTCCTTTCTCTCTCTTATTCTCTCCCTCGAGTTATACTCGCCAATTCACTCTCTTCTATTCTCTCCTACCTCTCTCCGTAACCCTGCCAACCGCTTCTATACCAACTCTTCTCCACCTCCGTCGGCCTCCTCTCTTACCTCCTCGCGCTGAGGGGTAGTTCTGAGGCCGACGTCATAATCGATCGTCTTTTATTAAACTGCGCCAGATGGCGCCACCGCCACTAGGTACGGCTATAGGGCACAGCGTGCTTGGCATGGGGGCATGGGCTATGGGAGTAGTCGGGGAGTTAAACGCAGGATACCGAGGGTTGCTAGGGTAGCAGCGGCTGAGGCGAGGCTGCAGCCAATCGTTTAACGATTACCTACTCACTCACTCTATAACGCATTTCAGATATCATTATACCTAATACTCATAATCCTGACTGGATCAACTATACAGAAGTTACATTCGTTTTCTTGATGGATCAGCCTCTTGCATGCGAGGAGTGAAGGAGATGCTTTTTTTCAGAATTTCATATATAAACGGTTTGTGTGATTAGGGGGTTTTCATTTAAAAGGGCGGGAAAAGAAGGGGAGGGTTCAATCTCTTGAATATTTCCTTTGCCGATTTTGGTAACTGTATATGATTCTTTTGAATTTAGGGTGTCTTGGGCTATTGGCGCTATTGGCGATTCTCTGCTGAGAATTAGAATGAGCTGAAAGCTGAAAGAATAATTTTGCTTCGTCACTGACCGCATTGGGTGACGCAGAATTGAAGCTTTCTTTCGAAGCAAAAAAAAATCTCACTCCCCAAGACAAAATTAACGCGAACCCGTAACCGCCCCGTACGGCAGAAACGTAGCAATTCAACTTCGCCGAAAAGCGGCGCGCGGTTCTGGCGCTTTGTTACTTTTGTTACTCTCAGCCCTGGCTGCTACTGACGGGACAATCAATCACTGCCGTCCCAGTAAACGTAAAACGAAACGAAGAAAGCGAAAATAAAGCTACCCTCACACCGGATTTCAGGTGACTGTGAAGACCCGTTAACGCGTCCAAGGTAACGCTAACGTTCTCAAAGAAACTGTCTAGCTGTAAAGATACAATTCTTTTGATTGATTTAACTCGCGCAGTTCACGTCATAGCGGAATTGATAAAATCGACTAAAATATTGTCATATCCAAAATTCGCCACATGGGTACAATGCAAAAGTAGAAATAGCAAATTAATTATACCAAATGACAAACGATCATTCGATCCCACCCTGTGTTAACCCCTTAAAAAAGCAGCGGGATCGACATTCGTGGCGGAGGTGTCAACTGCACACCCACTAAATGAAAACTTGAAAAGCAGTTTAGGTAAATCAATCCCGCTTGTAGGGTCAACGATTTAACGGGGATTTAAGGTAGCACGTGAAACGTGTCGGCGAGGAAAATGAAGGGAATACCAGAGGGATACGTAGGGAATCTGGGAACGCGTGCATTTGACGTTGGCCCGTTTGGCGGCTGGATAATGCATGGTCTTTAACGTACAAAATAAGGGTGCTGTCTCTGGTTAAGGTTTCAGACAAGAAGCGCGAAGCGTGCCTCGTGATTGGCAATAGGGCGGGACTAGAGAATCCAATTGGATCAAGGGTGGGGTACGTCAACATACATGGGTCCATGTACAGGGATACCCTCAGATCCCTAGGGGATCAGCTTGTACCTTGTAATCACCCCTTAAAGTTTAAGTGTGATAATAGACTCAGCCTCAAATACATTTATGACCAGGTTTACGGGTATTTCGTATACCGATAAGGAACGAAAAATATATTTTAAAAATTACTTTTTTCAAATATACCTTTTTTAATTGTAAGATATTTCTTTGGTCCTTCTAACTGATTTTTTTCGTGTTTTTGTTCCAGGTTAAAATATGGTTTCAAAATCGACGTATGAAATGGCGGAACAGTAAGGAACGTGAATTACTGGCTAATGGTGGATCGCGGGAGCAGACGTTACCTAACAAGAATAATCCTAATCCAGATTTGAGCGATGCTGATGGTGATAGACCCAGATTGGATTTAAGTGACGTCAGTCCCTTAACAAGTCCTCAGCGACAAGAAGAGCATACAGATTACGAGGAAGACGAAGAGATTAATGTTACGTGATGAAATATTGTAGAGATAAAATATGTATTGGGTGCGAATGATGGTCAGGAAAATTATGCTATCTCGTTCGTAAACCTAACTTGAGACTCAAAGAGAGCGAATGGATGCCAGGGATTTAGCTTTTGCTCGAGGGATTTGATCTTGGTGTCCCTTTGAAGTGATAGGGAGGAGCGTAGCCATTTTGGAGGGTATGCAATTGCTTATGATTAAAATTGATTACTTTTGGAGCTTTAATTACTTGATCAGGGACACTTCATTGGTAATTCGATAATGAGCTCAAGGACACCTGGTACAGCTGCTACTTCGTAAATTATCTGACACAGAGAATCATACGTATTATGTTAAAAAAACACCAAAGCAAAGTATTCCTATATTTCAATTAATGAGGGATGTATTATATTGTAATTAGAATTGGGTATATTCTCTTAAGTATTATGAAACTATCGTGAGGTTGTATTAGGTTATTTTGAAAGTCTTGAAGTATACAAGGTTGAGTTTAAAATGCACGGCGGCATAAGCCAAATGTAATTAATCATCGTGATATATCATAACTAATCCATGTAATATAACGAAATAAAAGTGTCCATAAAAATCAATATTATTGTTATTCCTCTGAAATTTGGATATTATTACACGTTAATGCGTAATAGATTTCATGCTCCACTTGCGTATTGGAAATTAAAAAACCATTACGAATAATGCAACGGACATATTCATTTCGATTTTAATTATTGAAGGTATAGAACACGATTTAAAAATAACCAAAAAAGACTAAATTTTGTATTTGTATCCACGTATGTAACAAACAAAATTGTATATCAGGTAGAAATGTATTCGTGTTCATTCACTTCCGTTTACGTGGTGTAAGTATAATTTTTAATTATTTGAAAATCTTTTTGTTTTGTAATCTCCTTTGACAGTATCACTAAATTTTTATTATGCCATAGTCGATATTGTTTAATGTGGTAATTGCGAATTTAATCGAAGGCATTCGAAGCGCCATCAAATATGAAGAATGTGCGCAGAATATAAAGTCTTTGTTGATAGGAACTCTGTTTTACCCCGTAACTGAGTCACCATGGAGGCTGAGACGCTATTCTAGAAATTACTCAATAATTTGTCGTATACGACGTTCATGATAGTTCCCGGTTTCCACGTCGAATAGGTTACCGTGTATTGTCGGGGCGCTGCGATCGGTCGACCATGATCGTCACATGTCACAATTGTTGAGCGATTTCGACAATAGGATCCTTGAAGTGTTAACTGAAGATAAAATACTTAGGGACGATGTCAAAGTCTCGAAGGGACAGATCTTTCGAGAAAGTTTGTCCCTTCGAGAATTTGTTCTTTGAGACTTTGGTATCGTCCCAGTTCAGTCAACGCCAATACTTACTATGCAGCTGCCGATAAAGAAGAGCAATATGAGGACTCATCACATAGAGCCATCTATATTTTAGAGTCTTCTTACGGGACTTTTATACATAATGCAAATGCATTCACACCTAGTACATACTGTTTTTATTATCCTCCTAAGAAGAATGATATTGCATTGGATGAAGAAGTCGATCATAGCATATAATATCCATAGAATGTTCACAGGATTTCTTTAAAACATTTAAGTATTGGTAACCATTAAAAATCTTTAAAATCTAAAATATATGACTAACGTAAAATTGTAATAATAAAATATTAATAAAACCGGCTGAGCAGTAGCATTTGTCATGAAGTGTCGGAGAACACCAAATTCTAACAAACGACAATTTAATTGCTCTTTTTCTAATATTTATATGTATAACTAATCCAACAAAGCCACGAAGGCGTCATAAGTGTGTCAAGTACGTTTAAATCCTGTTTCCTGCATTAATTTGAAATCATAATAATAAACTTAAAAATTATTCACGTATATAAAAATTCTATGGCATTCACATCTTCCTCTACTTCAAACGAACGTACGTACATCATAATACAGCAAGATTCGTCGGAAGGAAAAACTTATTCGTAACATTCTTTTTCTTATTCACAGTTCTCGTACTGTCGGGGCACGTCGGTATTTGATTCATGCATAACTCAGTATCATGCGCAGGAGAATCTTTATCGAGTGACACCATCGTGTCCAAAAGGACATGCCGCTTTCGCAATACATTGTTAAAGCCACAATTACATTATGGTGCGTGTTCTCTGTACGCTATAGAAGGACATTCTTATTGAATCGTGTGTAAAATAATCAATACGAAATGATTATACCGACACGTCAGCCATTCGAAAACTTATGTTTCCACATTTTAACCTTTTTTTTTGAGAATTTTTACAAACTAGTGATACGTGAGGGGTCGAATGAATTTGAGTCTTTCGTAACTTTGCCTATTATTCCATAAATTGCATAAGGATTAACACTTAAGTCATAACGGATAAAAGACTAGAAGATATTTTTATTTAACATCATATTAAATGCATTGCTTTGAAAACAGATCTTGGTAACAAAGTATAGAACCATGTAACAAGTTATTCTTTCTGTTACAGGAACGAAGCAGCTAAACAACTCAAACAATTGAATTCTTCGGCGTAGGATCAAACGCTACGGAACAATCAAAAGATCTTATCTGACTCAATAGGAGTCTATGAGGATGTCGAACTTTGACTAAAATAATATTTGCTGTACTGTTTTTATTTTAGGCTATTTTTTTTGCTCTCCATTTTTTTTTTCTTTGATATCGTAATAATCTGACCTGACCTCCAATAGACCCTATATTCTTTTTTGACTGAACAGAAAGCGGCATTGCGTAAGGCCTCTTGGTAATAAAACTAAAATCTCCGAAAGTGTATCGTCGGGATCTCCTCTCATTGTTTCAGGAGAAGCGAGAGATTTACGGCTTGACATAGAAAAGCAAGATGCGAGGTGGAAGGGTTTTATTATTAATGGGTGTTTTGCAATTTCTCTCGTAACGATATCTGGTGGCTGGGTATCATGGGAACTGGTCTACTAATTCATTTTGCTATGGGAATAATGTGTATAATAATTTTTTTGCATTTTGCATACCGACTGATTCAATAAAAATCAACTGTAATCTCGTAATTAATTGTATAATAGAATACGATGTTTCCGAGATAAATTATGCTGTTTCATGAATTTTTATCGACCATTTAAGGTTAAACGGTGATTGGCGTTGAAAGTCTGAATTCCTAAAGCTGCGACTTTTACAAATCTTTTACCGTCTTTAGGTCAGATAAAAGTGGTACGCCATTTGTATACACTGTTATTCAAGTTTCTATCAACTATGAAATTTTATTATCAAGCATTATAAATCTTTAAAAATACCTAATTAACGTCCAATTATAAGCATTGATTATTTTTAATGCCAATTATACTATGATTGTCCCTCGATGTGTTTAATTAAAGAAACAAAAATTTAACGTTAAACCAAACAGACCAATTTTATAGAGACGTCCATTTCTTTTAATTGGGAAACGTTGCTCACGAAGTTTATAATTTTTAACAAATCATATTTAAAAATCTATTTGAAACTTCTGTAAATTAATGTGTCTCGCTGAGGAATGATCAGTCATAGGACGTAACTGAAAATGTAAGTCTTACCCGCAGTCAAAAATTGAGCAATCTCCATCCTCGACATTAGACTTTTATTCAATATGAAATACGGCATACTTTGCTGGACCCAGTGACGGAAAGAAAATCATCACCATTATGATTTACGTAATAACCAAGATCACCTAAATGATCCCTGAGTAATAATTACGCTCCTAAAAAAAAAGTCACGAATTGATTATGAAAACTTAATTTTTCCGATCAGAACGTATTCAAAGGTAGTTCCGGTTGATTACGTAAGTGATTAAGAATACCATTTAAAATACAATTTTGAGATCATTAAGATCCAAAATATTCCAGACTCCTAATTCAATTGTAACCTCTCTAATGGCCTCTATTATAACAAAAAAGTACTCGAATAAACAAATAACTAAAATACGAATGTCCATAGGACTCGAGAAGGGAAAGAAAACAAATATAAAGGAATAATAACTTGTAATATTGAATTTGCAAAACGGTACGATAAATACCGATAAAGAACTACAGGTAACGAGCTGACGTCGATTCGCGCAATCTATTAGCCTGGACTTTTACTTGATTTCTCACAGCTGGATGGACACCCGATGAGAACCTCCTAGCGAGTGGCTCCTTTAATCACCGTAATTAATAACTTTGAACTTTCTTCCTTGCGAGATGTTACGTAAAAGGCATTCGATGCTCAGACTTCCTTACGTACGACTCCGCTCCATTCGATGATGCCCGAAACGTAGGAAGAGATAATTTAAGTTCTTGTTTGCGGAAATCATTTCGAGTTGCGTCTGTTTTTTTTTTTTCTTTTCTTTCTTCTTTCTTTTCTTCGTTACGTGTGCCTACTGGCGTTTCTGTAATGACGAACGTTACCAAGACTTTGGGGTCGGGTATAAAATTTTGGAAGAATGTTCAACGCTGTTGAATCCTTTGAAGGTGAGTATTTATGTCGCAATTACTTGTACGAATTTGAATTTCGTAAGCGCCAGTAATGACGTCGATGATCGTTTAGCGAATAACGATTTTCGGAAAATAATGATGTGCGTGATGGGACTAGATTTCTTGATTATAGATGTGCTATTGTGTTAAAGGTCTTCTCTGGTCATACGAAGGTCGTGTCATTCCTATTGAAAACTCTTAGAATATTTTAAATGCCAGGAAAATGTCGTCATGCATTATCGAGCCGGATGAAACGATTCGATTAGGCGCTTCCCAATCCGGCGAAAGTCTAGAAAAGTCTTATCTTACGGAAGGTAAGGCAGAAAAGTAGAAATACAAATTTGAGTTGATTACCACAAATATATTTTATTCCATCTACTATTAAAGTCATGGCTCTTTCATCGTAATATAAAAACATGAAGAAAATGAAAGTAACCAAAGAAAAAATAACAAATCAAAAACTTATAGGGAAAAAATGGAAATTCAAAATAGAGGTCATTGCCAACAATATATTTTTCGCGTTTAAACTAGTCGCGGCCTTTTTTTTTAATCGTAACATGAAAAAAAAATTTAAGATGACTCAATAAGTACGTGCCCATGTGATCCAATCGCTAATCTATTCACATATATCATAACGATTTTCCCGAAATTTCTCAAGCCTTCCTGAATTCAAAGAACAGTCAAGAAAGTATAATCCTCCTTTCTCGTTCAATATAATTAATAGACGTTGCGTGTGATTTCGCGTTCGGAAGTAGGTGCACATGAATAACGCGCGACCGATTACGTGAAAGCTCTCTCATTTTTCATAAAACGTAATCCCATTGTGGGCGCCACGATCGGAATTCAATGATCATTAATAACTAAGACTAATCGTATGCATAGAATGCTGCGTTCCATTACGCATTCATTTTCGTAATCGAAAACGTAGATTCGATCCTTTTGGAAAGAAGAATTCAATGCGAGTCTCTAACACATATAGACGACAATAATACTCCGTGCCACTCGTGAGACTTTTGAAAGTGAATATATATATATATTTTTTTGAATTCTTTCACAACAAAATCTTTTCGCGACAAACCTACGCACTATATCACATCTTAACTGGATTAATTCGCCGTGGAATTTATTTTGTAATATTTTACAGGCGGAAGCGGTAGATCCATAAAAAAATCAAAGATTTAATTTACCGTTAATATAAGAAGATCATTAGCATTTAAATTTTCATTGTTACTCATTTTAACAGTACAACGATCGCCTTGTTTCGAAAATTCCAGCAAAAAGTAATTATTTTAAGAAAAAAAAGTCCGCGACTAAGTGATGCGTAATAAATCCACAGATTTTATTGTCCGAGTCATCGCACAAGATAACCGTGTAATTACTACTTAAGTAAAAACATTAGAATATTCCTATTATGGGATATACCAGATTCGCTAAGTTTCGCAATCCACAATTATATTAACTATTAGAAAATATAGTAATACATAATAAACAGGACACGTGATTTCACTAGAATTAAAATTTATACCGAAGAATCATTAAATATATCGTGGGCGTACAACTGGCTACCGCGCGTGCACTAATTGGCCAATTGAATTAACGAAACCGTTATTAACGTAACAATAATTTATTACAATTTATTATGAATTTTTTTATGAGATCACAATGATTTATATCTACATAATTAATTCGTTGACGTTCATCCTAAAACCTCCGAGCAGATTGTTTACCAAAAACGACTTCCGTCTGTATACAGCGACATAGTTGCACAATATTATTCTATTAATTAACTCCCTTGTTCAATTAATAAAAACATCCCACTTGTCCTTCTAAGAAGATAGACTCTCTTCCGTGATCATTAATTCATTTTTTTTCCACTCTGAAACAAATCATCATCCATCCCTCCTCACCATTCGGAATTAATAATTACAACCATTAGGTTAGGTTAGATTCGTAAATTCCCTATACCTTAAACAAATTTCGATTAAATGCTTATAACAGTTATATTTCCATGATTGGTACACCTGTGGTGAACCATTAAATCTATGTCCGTATATGACATATTTAATCGTACAGAGTATCCGATTATTCGAAATACTGACTCGAATGTTTTGTCTAAAGCCCTAACAGACTGTGGTCTCTTTATAGGAATAGTAATCAGCTTCGCCAGTTCTAACTGAAATATTGTACTGTTTACATCTCCGGACTGAAATAAATGTATTATTCAAGAGTACCATAAATTGTACACTTAATCAATTAGTCCATAAAACATACGTGGTCGTACTGGCTTTGATTACAATAAATAGCTCATCATAAAAAAAACTAAGTATAATCATTTTCATTTACGTTAATTTTTACGAAAATACATAAAAGTCGAAAAATTCATTCATTCGTTTTATCAGAATATAAAAAGTCCTTCACACGCTCTTGGAACTGGTGGCAAGCGTTGTTATTTATGTTTTACACAATTAAAAATATAAATTGAAGATTTATAAGGTGCAGGCAGAATATTCGTATATTATAATTCTTGTATTTATACCAGCCAGACGTCCTTGCTATTTTAATACGATGTTTTCTTCGTCCCAGACAATACATATTGTATACATATTTATACGTAAAGTATCACGTGGCGATTATGCGATTCTACCATTTCGATTAAGCATAAAGGTGGTAACCGTGTGTCACCAGTCTTGGGGAATTCCGTACGTACGTGCTTAACGTGGTAACCCACTTATGCTTAACGCGTTTATTGAGGTCTTGTGGCTTCGCATTCTTAATCGTTATTTCGATTTCTACCATTCTGCAACTTTATTGTCTGCAATATATTTCTCGCTCTGTATAACCTCTGACAAATCGTTCCAACCTTGGCCTGTCTCGGGTTACGATGTTCTTCACGGTAAATATTATTATAGTTTATAAAGTCGTCTTTTATAGAAACATAGACAGTTTAATGCCAGATTTGTAATACTTGTGTTAATTATATTTACTGTACTGAGAAATCCCTTAATTTTAACTTGAATATACGAACGGAATACTTGAGTGATAATTTGGCAAAAATATATATATATATTGTAGGAGTGATTTGATTTGCGTGAAATTTGCATGGATATAAATTTAATGGAAAGGAGTGGACGGGTGATGTATGCATTGCTTTAGTATATATATGTGGATCCTTAAATTTTTTATGATGTATTAATTAAGTGAACCTCGGCCATTGGGTGATACTCAGGAGAAGCAACTAGGAGACGAAAAAATGTCCCTCGTGACTGATCACGGTAAAGTAAAAATATAAAGACAGTGTATAGAACCGGAATGTTTTGATATTTATAGAAGCAGGAATTTGCAGAGCTTGCTGACACTTTTTATTTTAGTATCCTATATACTATTCGGAAAGATTACTGATAACAAATGGCTACACAACTATTCGCTTACAAGAAGAATTCACGAATTAAGGGAGGGACATTTGTGGCAATAAAGTTGAGCGATAAAAAGAATGTTAAAAAAAATGGAAAGAGAATTTTATTGCAACGTTTTAGTTTGGGAATTAAAGGAATAACCAGAATCGTGGAATGACGTTATAAACACTTCAGCTTTTAAGCTGTTCAGTATATTTCATGGTATTTTCATTTTTTACTTTTTCACGAGACCTACGATCTTTTCTTGTCGAAACCGTCGTTTTACTATGTTTGTTCACACACGAAAAATTTATATGATACGTTCGCGAGTGGTTTTAGCACTGCAAAGGAATATTATTAGAGTCCGAATGCTGCCTGTGACTACATATAAATTTATATGGCGATTGTATTTTGATTTTTTATGAAGATTCGATGCTGTCGTTAAAAAACCACCCTGTGCTTGGGCGTAAAAACAATGAAATAAAGGACACGATCTTTCGACAAAAACACCGTAAAAATTAATAGGCTTAGAATTCCATTGTTTTCAACGTTACTTTATACTTTTATACGAAACCTTTTATAAATCATAATTGAACTTCCGAAGGCGTCAGCTCTTGATAATTTCAAAATATTTCGAATTCGTTGTAAATACACTCGAAGATATGAGATATAAGAATGTTACGTAAGAAAAAAGTTAAAAAATATATGCCAAAGAATTTTACGATCAAAAGGCGTGCATGATTGGGTTAATAATGGTCCACCGATTAAAACCATTGCAACATTAAATATCGGCTTATCGTATTTTTAATATTTAAATATAAAAATATAAAAAATTCGCAGTTAAATATAAAAGTATATTATGAAATATATTCTTTTTAAATATGCAACAGATATATTTAAATTGAACAGTTTGACACTGGACACCGTGTATAAGAAGCATCCATGCATCTCGTTCCTTGCATGGCGCAAGATCTAAATTTAGAAGCAACACATTTTAGCTCGTTCAGCCTTTCGAACGTAGGTCACTGCAGCTTGTCGTACTATTTTATTTTCATTCACTCGATAAAATCCAAACTTTTTGTATTTCGTATGGCCAGTGGCTGATCCCCCATATGAGTCATCCAAGATCTTTAGGAGACAAAAATAAATATCAACTTCGTTTTAGGTCATTTAATGAATTTATTTGAATGCCCTTTATCAATATCAGTTAGCCCTGCACGAACATAAAACAGAAGAATCTTGGTACGATTTAAAAAAAAATATAATGTTAATCCCTACAAATTTCCAAAATTGCTCCAAGTCACGAAGTAACTTTGTTAAAATTTTGCAGTGCTTTGTAATCTGTACATACATTGCTTGTGCTATCATTCAAGTCGCCGTAATATATCAGGCGCCAAGTGACCCACTCCTTGTTACTTAAACGCCCAAGCATTAAACTCACTACTTGGCTGTTATACCCATATAGAATATCCAACAAGAATCATTTTATTTTGGAGAAAAGAAAATCAGCAAACTTTAATGATCTTTTGGACGATTGAAAGAACCTTAAAAATGCAACTTCTCAAATGTTGGATAACAACCCGTAGTTACCTTAAATGGTATTGGAAATTGAAATGCTTTCACTTACGCTGTTTAGTCGGAATCTCCATTTTTTCTTTCATAATTCATACATAAGGATTCAAGTGTGGAATTCAACTGGTAACGGAGCGGCCACCACGGGAAGTATCGTAATGGCTTTAAACATTCGTTATACTGAAGCAAAGAGGCGCGGGAACTCCGACTGGAAATAAATCTTAACGAATTTTAATTTATACTCTGGCTTATCGCCGGCGAAACCTAAGACTGATTTAGTACAGTGTACAAGTATGGATTAACATGGGAAAATGATATGAACACAGTAGGTAGCTGTATCGGTGACACGTATACAGGGTGGGCCTATAAATTTCTTTAACGATTTTGCAAAATCATCGACAATGGCTTTGTCCCTGGACCATAAGAAACATCAAACGTGTTTTTACTTTGAAGATCGCGATCGCGTTAGCCCCGACACCTATTTTATTACTTGTTTTCAGTATTGTACTAAAACGATAAAACTACCGCGCAAACTGAATTAACGGAAACTTGTTGACGTTTTATCTGGAATTACTTAATGAGAGGGATTTTCGAAGACTGACACCATTATACATCATAATCACGTAACTGGACCCAAGCCGGATGCTGATGCTGATGCTCATGCCTTCTCGGCAATGTTTCTTAAACGTTAAATCACTTGATGCTGAACTTGACTTCAGTCAAGTGAATCTAATGATTTCAAAGCACGCGATTTCACTCAACTAATTTTGACTTCTTTCGAATGTGGTATTTTTGTATTACATGAAATATTTACATGTCTGACACGTCATGACGAATATACTTTTTTACCGACTAGACCATAAGACAGATCGGTTAGATCCTTTGACGTCACCGGCTGATCCTAAGCGATAGCGAGCAGTTGAATTTTTTTTCTGAAAATTTATTAAGTGGTACCAAATAGTTGAACGGCTTGTTAACAACTTTTTCCTGATTATTGTTATTTTATTTATAAACTTTCCAAAAGAATTAATTATTCGTATGAATAACTTAAATCAGTCTAATTTTTTCTCTTTTCACATCCACGATTAGTGCCATAAAAATTTTGAAATATACTACATCAAAATTTGAATAATAGTAGCGTTGGACAAGCAAACAAACGATGTACCACTCGAGTATTTATTTGATCAAACAGAAAAGATATTTCGAAATTTCGTCAGTGCACTTAGACAAACATGGGCGAACGTAGTGCAAAAAGAAAGCAAGACATTTATCATCCTCTTGGTTTAAGTGATAAGAAGCATCAGGCAATCAGAAGAATGAAAAACACCTTTCTAAGCTTTTATCTATTGCATGGCAGTCCATTAAAGAATAAAAAATCAAACCGCTACGCAAATCGTACAAACGCTATAGGGCTTTTAAAAAGAGCCTATAAACCAGTGACTAGTTTGTCTTACTATTATATAAAGCAGGAATAGTTCAGTGAGGTCGACCAAAGAAATCATTTTAGTACCTTTGATGATCTCAGCACACTTTTACCTTTATGGAACGTTAATTCCCGTCCGCCGTATGGAATTTTTATGAAACGCTATAAAATAAATAAAATATAATCACTCCCACCTTAGCTGTAAAGCCACTAGTAAAGATTTACGTTAGCAGCGCAAGAAATATCTCAAAAAATGTCGAGCGATATTATGAGATAGATGACATCAGAATCGACTGATTGTGAGAGCAGGAATAAGGTTAGAAGACGACCTTGGCCCAGTAACAACACGAAACACGCCAAAATGACTCCATTAACTGGAAATCCAATAACTTGTACATATATACACGGCCAGTTGAATTGCTCCTAGACACGATTTGGAATTAAGGGAGTGGCTTTTTTTTATGCGAAGAAATATACATTATCGATCCTCTTGAGAAAGTGTTAGAAAATAATGTATGTATAAAATATTTATTATATACGTATTGTATCTATTATTATGTATAGAATATCCAAAAATAATTATATTATTGAATTCGACAGGCCCAATAATTTCTAACAATTTTTTCATAATGTCAATCAGTCTGTTATGTATACAATATACCTGATCGGTACTAATAGCCGAAGAATGAAGTCGTTTAATAGTGCTGGTTATTAATTACGGCGAAGATGAGTGCGAATAAGCCGTAGGTGTAAAGTTCGTTGTGGAATCGCCCACGCTTCAGGATCTGGACTGCCAACCTCGTTGTCGACATCTTACATACCCGGGTGTCCAGTGTTTCGTATAAACTGAGCTGATAATAACTGCGCTTCATTACGGCACGATATCTATATATATATATATCGATCTTTATTTTTGAATTATTACATAAAAATGACGACTTTTTCTCATGGATGCTTGATTTTTAATTTGTCATTTTATAAAAAAAAAATAAATTTTAAAAATCGGCGATCGTCAACGACTCCTAGTTATTATTAACTTAAATAACCCATTTAGTTTTCTCATTTAAAATGGACCATTTTAGCTGGAGAGTATTCACCGCCGAACGCTTAAAAAAAAAATTGCATCATCTGCCGACGGCAATATCCTCTTTTCCATATTTTTTGATGATTTTTTTAAAGCTCTTAATACATGCATCTTTCACTAAAAAAATACGTTCGATTTCTGTCAATTTTTAACGTTTTTTTTCGTTCCAGGCCTCTATGCAAATTTATTCCGTTAAGATAAGACGACAGTTGACATTTATACATTTTTAAGTATCGTTTACACGTGTTACGATATACTCCTCGCTCATTCTCCTTGTGAGTAAATCACAAAGTAAAATTTGAAATTTTGTGTATTTCAATTGACTAAATCATACTGATCCTACTCCACTTACACAATAACTATACAGCTATCAAAGGGGAGACATCAATTACGATAATACGTATTAATTAGGCTCCTTGGGAGGGCATCGTTGGCTCACTGAGAAAAAGTGAACGCTTCTTTACCACGATCTTATTCAGCGTATTCACGGCTGCTGAGTAATGTACTCGAGAGCACGATGTTAACTTATAACTTATTACTTATTACCGCACGCTAAGCCACCTACGTATCAACGTATGTAGTCACATACATATATTTGTTACTTGAGATACCATGCGGCAATTGATTTCCCGTGACATCAATAGCATAAACCATCGGGAATATCCAGATGCCATAATTAGTCGTAGAATAACAAGGGTCGCTACGCCTGTTAATCGCTAAAAGAAATATATAGTGGGGATATAGTATATTAAGGATAGTCAATGTTAGCAGTACTGTCTAGCGGAATTAAACGTGTCAAATAATAACGGTATAGACTTTAGAGATACATATCTTTGCTACCAACACTAGTTTGACGACGGAACAAGTGCGCCAAAATGATTTTCGCTTGAGCAGCCAAATGATCTGAAATTTCAGATCCGTAAGGCATGGATCGGATCGCTATCGCCTGATATATACGTATATAGGAACTCATCACCGTCGGCTTTCTATCTCGTTGGTAAGAGGTGACGGATCGACCATCTTTCTTTCTTGCCTTTTTTCCTCCTTTATCTCCTGATTTCTTTTATCTGCGGCCATAATAGCACGCGGCACGTCAAGTTCACGTGGCCCGCGAGGCAAATGCGAGGTGAAATTATTTTGAGAAAAGCAAAAAGACTGAAGCCGTGGCAAAAAGTTTTTTTTTTATGATACCATAAAGACAGAGAGCGGAAGGATATTCATCTACTTTGGATAATTGATACGTGTTATGGATTGTTGCATGTTACTTGTAATTATAATGAATTACGTATGAGATTTGATTTGTCGAGATTTATCACATGAAATAAGTAAATGACGTAGTGTAATTATTTCATGACATTGATTTTAGTAAATTTTCATATAATGGTAATGGGAATTAGGACATTTTTAATCATTCAAATAATATAATATCCGCCGTGTTTTATACGATTAATTATTCCTGCACGTTTTACCAATGGCGTCGCGATGCTTTTATTCAAGTTTTTTTCTGACTGGACTTATCTTATGACACGTCTATCGTCTATACTTCCTCGTTCGATCGATGCTGTAATAGCTTTGTTTTTTTTTTCCGAGTATCTAATATATTCCTTTTGCAGAAACATTGCAAACGAATACTGGTGACTTCATCGCCCTCGATAAGGTTAACAAGCTTGAAATTCCATTATGTTTCTTGTAGAAAATTCCAAAAATGAATATCCAGTGCATTCTTATCATTGATATAACGTGACGAAACGTTCATGACAAAAAACGTGTCTGATGCGAAGACACTGGCGTTACCTAGTTTGTCCGGTTATACCAAAAGACTTTCGGCGTACGGAATGACAACGCGGAGTAGGCGTAGCGTCATGCAAAATACCTTAATAATACCTTCCATCAGAAAGCTATAGAAATATTGTAGCTACGTATTTAACTGCCCGACAATTAATGCCTGATGTGCTACGGAAGCGATTAACAAGGCATTAACGATGGTTACGCAATAATTTTATAATGGACGAATCAACATAACTTATTCGAACAGTTAATAACGATCTTTATATAGATTAGTAAAGATACATATTGTTTTATTAGAAACATCAAATCAAATTTCTTGAAAAATATGATATAATGAAAAGAAAAAAATTTTATACATGTTAAGTGATCCTTGATCTTAAATATAGATTATTTTTGTATAAAAAAAGATCAGTCGTGTCCTTTCATTGACATTTATTAAAAATTATACTAATAAGATTTACAATGTTAAGTTTCGCGAAATTGGCTTGATAACCCTGACGTGATCTTTTCGTGTGATGGAGAAAACGATGAATTCTAATCATAAACCGAGGTCGTTCGATTATTAGTATCGTAAGAAATTTCATTATTTGAATCTAATATTAAAGAGGCATTTAACAATGGCTGCCTTACAAGAAGCATACAGTGGATTCTTATATCCGGCGCGTGTCGAGTCACTCGATAAAAACACGATTTACACAATGAATTATGCAGAATTTGCATACGGGGTTATTCCGTAGAAGACGTCCGGCTTATACATAGCTAGACGTAAATGTTATAATACATCCTGCTGTGGATATACAAGCGGCTATAAATATTCGTAATAAGACGACACCTTGTTAAAAAGGATGCTGCAGTGACGTCGATATAAACAGCTGTCTCTTCCTTATCAACATCGCAAAACATGATTTCTCGATCTGTTCGATTTTCTATTGAACTTGGTATCAATTCTCCAGTTGTTTACACAATAAAATTTACGAAAATTATAATACACGTTTGCGAAACACATTTGTATAAAATTTGATACCAACTCAATTCGTTCGTGATTCCGGGACGAGTATGGGCACGAATTTATTAATAGTGGACAATGACGATATTTATCGCGCCATTAAGGAAATCGTTTAGAGCGACAGAGACACGTAAACGAATCGATCGTTAAATTCCAGAGATATGCCATTGTAGAAAGAAAGAACAAAAGAGAGAGGGAAAAACGAAGAAAAATACTGACAAATGACGTACTGTGATAATGATTGAAATTCTTTGTTGATGACGAGCAAAAAATCAACAGGGTTGGTCGATGACAGGTCCTCGAAATTTGCGGATGTACAGTTTTGACAGTAGGCACCTTGACTCGCGTTGATTTCTTAAGCTATCGTGATTCCACCAATGCGTTTGAAGAATGTCAAAAGTTAAGGAGTCGATGATAATTTCACGACCATCTAATTATTCTTCGAAAATCATCATCGCGCACGTCTGGTACATTAGAATTAACCTTTAAAGCATGAGTCTTGTGTCTGAGTCATCCATCGGACAATTGTAATCGCACGAGTAGGCCGAGATAAGCAAATAGGCGGGAAATATGAAAGAACTTCACAGCCTTCTACTGTTAACATTATATCATTTTGACATAATGTTATGTACATATGTTCTGCCTACAGAGTCACCTTGCGCCCACTTTTAATTATCTTTCGGATTTAAACAAAGCATCAATGTCGGGTTCGCCAAAACATGGAGGACGTCCATGATACGAATAGCAAGTATAGGTACGCTGCGAAACCAGTTTTACAATCAGGGGCCTCTTTTATGCTTTGAACCATAATAAAATGGCCCTTCAAAATGTGTGGTATTTAGTATCTATTTATAGATAAACAAATAAACAAAGACGTTTGTAAAGCTAGTATAAAAATGATACTAGGGAGAATTAAAACTTTATAAATATTATAGGAGAGAGTGATTACGAAACCTTTATCCTTATCGCGATGAAATTTCCATCGAAACATACTCCTTGCTACAGCATGCTTACGTAAGGGTTCTGCTATGTCAGCCATTTTCCTGTCTTCCAGTAAATTGCGATCGGTGAAGCTTCTGCAAATATATAAAGGGGTGTCATGTATATTATGTCATGTAATCATATAAATATTGTAAGACTACATCTTTCCTCTCGAAACAACTCCATATACATATTTTTGATTTACACCCTTCGCGAAGAAGTATTTCATCTCGATGAATAATTCCCAGTTCTTACGCAAATCTCTCGAGATGGCGCCACGTCAAACGAAACGTCAAAACTCGCACGATTTCGATTAGGTCACGTAGTACTTAGCTTTTTCTATTAGTTGAATTTTTAAATACTTAACGACAATGGCGCTGTGTAAACATTGGCACATAACTTAAAACGATAAATAGAGAAGAAAGTTTATAACGTTGGCTATACTTGATCTCTTCAATCCGTATGGCTACAGTGCGTAGCAGTTGAGTAGTTCATGAATACGGTAAGCAGCCGCTCGATATCATTTGCTATCAAGTAGAGATACGTATACCTAATTGCTTAAGATGACTCTCGGCTAGAAAGTAAAGTAGCTGAAAGTTCTTAAGACGTCGAATGCGAAATCACCGTGAAACGAGGACTAGAACAAAGTCAAAGTCCTAGTTTCGGTTACAGAAAAAAAATTTGTAAAATTTTCAATGGAAAAGTAAGTCCCAGACTAGTATCTAATTCTATCTATAAATAAAGTAAATAATTAGTATCTAATATTCGTGAAACTGGTCACATAAAAAATTCGTATTGTTACGCATACGAAAGAGGAAATGGAGTGGCGAGGTTTCGCTCTAAAAAAAGATACATAGGGTAGTGATGCTGTGACCTATGTCATGAAGCATTGTATTCATATTGACAAAAGTCCCTGACTGTGACTTTACGGATATGAAAATTCAAATAGTCGGCAGATATTATTCTTCCTCGCTACCCACGGCAGTTACTATACCCTTGTGGTATATTCATATATCTTCTCTTCGCTTCTCTTTAATTCTCATTTCTGAACAATTCGGCGATCTTCGAATCAAATTTTGAAAGTCCGTAAAAGGACGCGTACATTATGTGCATTCTGCATACGTATCCAAAGTTAAAATATGCCCGAGTAGACTGGATGAAAACGGGGATGTATACTGAAAATAAAAGAATCGCGTACACCAGTTTCTAGTTGTACAATTAAATTTGCATTTTACAACAGCAAGCTTATTACACGTAAAGTGAAAAAATCGCAAAAAAAGTAAAAGTGGTAATGATCGTTCGTACAATATTCCTAGTTAAAAAAGATCTTGTCGACCAAAGTTGTTAATTAAGAGTTGATGAAAGCAAAAAAGCAACGTGCAAATTAGTGTAATTTGTCAAAAAAAAGCCAACGACGTGTAATAATTGGGTGGGTGTTTTTTGAAAAATAATTTAATTTCAAGGCGAGATCGACGAGTATGTTTGAAAAATAAAGCGAAGTATGTCACGCGACGAAATACAAAATTTTGTAAGCAGGAACCCGCCAAAGAATTCTGCAATACTAGTGATCTATCAAACTGCATTTTGATTACGTAAACGGAGTACACAAACATTAAAATTAATCATTAATAATTGAAATCCATAGAATTTCGAACGCCGCAGAATTATAGCTGACATTTCGTATATCCTTTTGAATCATCTCGTAAACCAAAAAAGACTCATCCCCTTAATCCTTTCACCGAAGTAACTGCGATTTTGTGAAGAATTTGGAGGATTACCTAATACCGCTTAAGAGGTGTCAGTCTCGAGGTTAAGATAGCCATTTCACATTCCGGTAGTAGCGAAGATGGCGAATCATTGGATATCGCAAAGTCAAATGAAAAAAAAAAAATCGCTAAGGAAATCTAGCGATCGAAACTTCTCTTTATTGATCGCATCAGCTTTTGCCGTATATCCTGCTGATATATCCACCACGTTATAACGTTACAAGGTCGTATCATCAACGTGGGAATACCCTAACATTTACTCGTAGCGAACTAAACTAATTTGAAAGTCGAAGAAATGCCCTGAAGCCTTAACGCACCAAACTTCCATATAACATAAGTACCTATAATCCAAACAGAGTCCTCGTACTTCTCTTCTTCCTGGTATACCTCCTTGAGCATCGTCACATCCAATGAAGACTAAAAACAATTTTTTTCATCAAGCATTAAAATAATTGCACACACCTACTATACATTTGATAGTTATTCCTTAGACTTTGACAGATAATTAAATGTCATAGGGGTTGATATAATATATTTAACGATATTCTTAAATACGAATCTCCATATTTTTTGTATCTACAGTTTTTTTTCATTTAAGGTATCAAACATGTTTTTTTATATGGCAAAAAAAAAAAATTGGAACACGTGATCATCATCGTCGTGACATCGTATATAATCGATACTAGCTTCCGTAAACAGCTAGTAACGAAATATTGTCAATCGTTAATCGATTAATCAGATCGTTTAGCAAACAAATTGACAGTGTCCGTTATTTAAAGCAGACACGTTTATCGATCCAGTAAAACTGTGATTATGTCCATAAGGAAGATTAGGTATACAGTATAAATAAATAGAATAGAGAATTCTCTCGTGACAGATCGATCGATATGCGTAGGCAGTGACTAATTAAGGCATACCAAATGGAGGGAGAAGATTCTGATCGATGACTATGCCCGAAATTCCACGATCGCCCACATGAAAGTCACCGATCATTGTCCCACGGATTTCATTGGATATAACAAATGTTGCAACTCGCAGCAGGTCGTCAAGGAAAGCCAAAGCGTCTCAAACTATCCTTGTCCCTTAAGAAGTAATGCCCAAGGATGATCCCATCCGATCTCCCAAGGTAACCGCATTGTTCGATCATTAGAAATCCCATAAAAACACGAGTGAAATACAAATTGCCAAAGCAGCTTGTAAGAATTCATGGAATTCATTCGATCTCGATTCCATTACGAAATTACATTATTGCGTGAGGACGTTACGAGCGTCACAAAGCGTATGTAATAGAAATAGTTGTACCGATAGTCTTAGCTATAATGATAATTACTAACGATTAATACTAGCAACAATAAAATTCCCTTAGTAGATAAGTCAAAGGTGTTTAATACTCACAGTCACTGACGCTGCCGTGGACTTTTCTTGATACCTTGAGAATGTGGCAACTGGCCATAGGCGAGCATCATATTTCACTACACCCCGAGATCTTTCCCATCCTGACGTGAATTCTCGGACACATCCGATATTTCGTAAGAGACATTTACACGCCCGAGAATGAGTAACCTGGTGGGGAAGGATATATCGGTGCCAACCATCGCGAAACTCACTGTAGCATCGTCGGAGTAGCGTAACAGCAACAAGATTGGAGATATAAGACGGCAGTGAAAACGCGGCTCAAGTGTACCGAAGTATGGAAATATTAAATTACGTGTGTACTTGGATACCGAGGATGAGACGATGATCGAGATAGCAAATAATATAGGTATACTGTTTGGTGGATATGGTAGGACTGTTTGAAATTTGAATTAAAAAGAAATATATATATAATCAATACACGTGATATACCTCGAATCCGTAAATGGTTATGCGGTTATGATTTTTTAACGTCACGATCGACGATAAAGGTTAATCCTGTCGATCATGGCCAGTTCCAGATAATCCGGTATGATCTTCACTGATGAAGCTTCTGTCGTGACATGTCGGATAAACTAAATGACAGCTCAGTCGTAGCCTTTGGCCATCTTGCTTAGTTTTAAAAATATTATTATTACTTTTTTTATTCATATAATCTTCTTCAGAATGATGATCGAAGCAGCGATTCGAATAAAATGTACCAGTAATTTGACGTTGGTGCATCATTGATTAGATTGTCGATTAATCGAGCGATACCTTCGTAAAACTGGAACTAGTTGTTATGACTACGCGGAGGCTCGTTGGGAAATTATTAAAGCTTATCGTACGATGACTCAATAACACAGAGAAAAGTCCGAAATCCATGGCATAAACATATCTTTTTGCTTGGCCAAATATTTCCATAGTAAATCCGAAAACATTCGCACCTCCTGAGGCAAGGCTGTTCGAGGCTGTCGGGTTTGGTATATGTCCTATGTATATTATTGCGTGAAATACAACCATATACGTATATTCCCGATATACAGGTTGTTCCGATAAAAACATATCACTGAACGCAATTAGTACTTTTTATTTGTAAAAATAATAGAATCAATATTGTAACAACAAATTTTTTCGCTTCATGCTACATACAAATTTTTAATGAATTTCATAAAAAATTTATGTATGGATCCGTTGGTATACATTTTTAAAATAAAATAGGCCTATTACAGCTGGATCACTCTGTAGTGAGGTATTCACGTAGTGGGCAGAAGGTGTAAGTATATATAGGTATACAGCGTGTATACTACATGCGTATAATATGACAACGAAGAAGAGATTGGAATTCACGGAGAAAGTGACCACAGGATCAGCACTGTCCAATAATACGCAGGTTTTAACGTTAAATTGAACCTTAATGGCTCGAAGGGGACGATTTTGTCAGAAACGGTGTTAAATCTTCGGTTAATATTTTTTTTTTACTGAAGGAAACGAAAGATAAGAAAAAAGCATGCAGTTCTTCAAACAACAAATATCATTGGAGAAGTCAGAGAAGCCAATATACGCACAGTTAGTCATTGTAGTAAATGTTTATAAGCAAAAAAAATCATCGATAAATTGACATGCGCATCCAAGCAAATATTTCACCTATCATTTGTGTATAAGGGTCAAAGTTTAATATCATAATTTTGATTTCTCTTTGGCTGGTCATCATTCTCTGTCAATCACTAGCTAATGATTCCATTATCAGCCGCTGATTCGACATGAAGAAAGTCAGTTCTTGACATTCGATCGTTGGTACCAGATGAATTTTTAAGTTTGGTCCATAGAGAACAATTCCCAGCTACGTCTGGACTTTGCGTTGTGTAACGTAGTTCCTCCGTTGTATAATAATGATGAGATATCGTAAGCTATAAAATATTCATAAAAAAAAAAAACTTTTCATCCGTATAATCATCCCTCGTCCAATATTCCATAGAAATTGAAAACTGTACTCTAACCTGTATAAATGACCAAAAATCATAATAAACAAGTGAATTAAAATATTATACAGTATATAAATTAAATACTCGATAGTAATCAAACTTTTAACTGTTAAAGTATATATAGCTGCTTACAACAGTCTTAACGTGGATTCGATCAAAGCTTGAGGTACGGTAAGGTAAGCGATGGTTTATCTTAAAATGTATCTCGAGAGGTAATTTCGTGGTTGGGATTCATACGATAAATCTGATTGGGATCTGATGCCTAATGATCATGTCGTTCTATCGCATCGATCTGTGAGCGCCTAATTCGTCTTGGGTGAAATTTCGTTAGCCCACTTCGTCACGGATATTCGTCGAAATCGGAGAAGGCAAGCTGCTGCTGCTCTGCGCGTAGTGTCGTATCCGTGCACCTCGAAAAACGACACTCGCAGGTGTATGCAAAGTATCGACCGAGAAATCGAGCCGGTTCGATTTTATCGTTCCGATCGCGGAATCGCACTCTACACTACCGCTGGACTTTCCCCCTGTTCAGATAATTTGGGAGTGCCACTGACTTACGTTTACTTCATACTGCAATACTCCGTACGATCTATGCATATACTACTTATATCTTACCAGTATACATTGAAATATAACTTGAGTGACTAAGTATAATACAATGACGTTTAACCATTCATGATCTGGATCAATCTGCAGGCTGGTGATTCAGCGATTCCGCAATTCTATGGATCCTGTTCAGTAAAGCATCATGCGCCATCCGGTTACGTTTATACACGTGAACGATTGCGTGTCAAAAACGTGAAAATTACGGAATAATGATTTTAGGAAAATTTTGTATCAAGATGACGCATGATATTTTATAACGATTATTCATTCGACTAGTCTTTCAGTTATATTGAATAACCAATGCAAAATACTCGAGTATGGCTTACGGGTATTTTTTTATTAAGCTGATCGTACGAATTTATTAATGAACTTTAATTCATATCGATTAATTGCATAGGTATGGATTTCGTAATTCGTACAATCGTATGACACGTAATTGCATTTCATGAGAGTTATCTCATATGCAACGTTCGTCGTCATTTGTTCTTCTGGAGAGAATGTAAATTCGTGTAGTGAACTACAAGTGCCAAGAAAGAATTGAACGAGTCACCCTGTACTTTCAGTGCAAATGTAACTAAGTGTAACCACTTGAAATATATATATATAAAGGTGAACGTACGTAACTACTTCAAGGAACTCTGCATCCTTGCCACAAGTCAGAACATTTACGTAGTGGCTGTATTGCATTCCCTATAGCCATGTACAAGAAACTATTTTTAAGTGAATCATTAGCATAACATGATAACGTCATAAAACCTCCAAGCTCTTGTATTCTGATTCTTTGAAAAAAGCCGCCGCGATCCCACCTGAGAAGACAAAATTTAAATATTTAGCGTTTTTCCATTTTCTTCTCTCCAAGGCTTCAAAGCTATGGGAACATGTGAAAATTGCAATAAATTATTTTCTTTTTACAGTATTTCGATTGGAAACTTTTCACGTATTTCGAAAAAGTATAGCAATCTTTGAGAAAGGAAATATTTAATTATTTTTTTTCATGGCTCTAAAGCTTTGAAGAGGTACAAATTTAAAAACACTCGCTTCAATATAGTTCACTGAATAAAATAGTTAGAGAACTGAAATTTGGTGTATGATATCCTTTAAAATAGCGTTAAAAGGTAGTCAAGTTTCAAGAAAATAAAAAATATATTCGCCAGAACGTGGACTCGATTTAGCAGGACTACACCATATACAAAACATATTGGTCGGTCTTTGAATATTTGCGAATGAATGTCTCATGCAGTTCCATTAATTTCGCTAATTGCCATGAGTAATCGGCATATGAGATGAAAAAAACCATATGGCTTTTATACGGTATTAAAAAAATGGACACGCTCCCGAAATTAAAAACACGTGCCAAAACATACAATAAAAAATAACATGCAAAAATATCTTCACATAGCGATTACGTCTGTTGGACAATCGATCGGTTATATTATATCTTCATCAAGTATTGGCCGGTAGCAACTTCTGCCACTTTAAGACTCACTGATTGTCTTGGACAGCCGCAGGATTCTCGCTAATTAATATTCATACCTTCGTGTTTGTTAGTTATGACATCATACTACGTCACGGAATATGAATCATGAAAGCTAACTCGAGATAACGTGTGGGCCTCCCCAAGGTAGTTTGTCCCACGTAAATTCCTCCGCCACTGAGACATTTAGAAGAAAAAATTCCTAAAGAACAAGAAATTCTTATAGACCGTTAATTACATGAATGCTGTGTTTATAAGAATTTCGTTTATCATACTCTGATGTACCATTCCTATCCAATGATCTTATACGGCAGATATACTGTGGACATAAGGTCCAGTCACATAGCCTCAAGAAAAACACAGCTACGTATTCTCAGCAGCATAAGTAGATTCGTCATGTAAAAATTCAAATATCAACGTCAGAAAATAAACTTACGGGCAATCATTAAGTAAGTGAAACGTATGATGTATCAAAGGTGACGACAGGGAGGCGATGTCAAGGTACCGATGTAACACTGCTATTGTTTCAGAATATGACCATGACCTTCAACAAGTAGGATTTGCCTGGAGTCAACCTCGACTCCTTTTAAACTGTTTCGATTTATACTGAATAAAATATACGAAACCTATACGATTTTTTTCGATATAAAAATACGAAAAAGGGTCCACGTAAATGCAAAGTATATGTATAGATCATACACGAATCAAGTAAACAAACAATATCTAGGTAGGAAAAGGTCGTACTTAGATCTTCTAATAGAGAATGATTCAAAACTCGACTCGACCTTTTATAAGATCGTACAATCATGAAAATAATATTTCGTAATAACAAACAATAGAGAGACTTTCGATTTCGATTTATCTAGGACAGTACGATGTCTCTAGGTGTCATCTTGTCTTACGATTATATCACAGTCGATCGTAGAAATTGTTTTTTTTTTTAAGAATCCAATTTTCGCCAAGATGATAGTCGGTGACATAGCAGGATATGAGTTCATATTATTCTCTAGGCAGTGATCTATGATAACCTATGACAATAAATATGTCATTTATCAGAATTTTACAGTTCCTTAAGAATCACAATCTAACTGTAGACATAAATATTAAACATTTTTAAAAGTCATAAATATACAAAAAGTAGAACCCCGCAATAGTGTCGAGTGGGTGATCGCGTATATGAACTTGGCTTACTGCATGTATATTACATACTGAAACGTATGTGAGACATGCGTTGTGTAACGTCCGCGCAAACGGACTTGCAGGCGAATCCTTAAACAAAAATGTCATTGGATGGTCCTTAAAATATACTCCCGGATGTAAAGAAGAGATAAAACGAGAGTTACGATCAGTTCCCAATGACGAATTATACCGTATAATTCAATGTTTTTCGATGAAAATACTTTTTAATGTTTATGACCATTTTTCAGTCACGAGTCCTTGCTGGCTTATCGTTATTCAGCTTTGTCCTATTGCACAGTGACTAATTCATCTGAATTGAATACGATGAGAGCAGGAACTATGTCGTTACTTATTTATTAGACTATGGATTTTTAGTAAATATCATTTAATAGAAGGAAGAAGGCTGGTAGAAATTGCCTCCGTAAATCAATAGGGTCTGTCTAGGTCCCTACTGGATCAGCATAGACCTAGGCTAGGACCTTGATGAATCGTCGATTTTCATATTGAAATTTGTACTACAAGAACTGTCAGCGATGCTGTCGTTTAATCTTTGACCTTAGACATTTATTATTATGGCCAATAATTCAGTTTGTCGCCAAGTACGGTTTATAATAAATTTACGGCGACAATATTTCTAAGCATCCGTCTTACCGTATTGGAGGACATCTCGCTAATAGATGTAATCATTAATTCTGTATTTACGAAATTTATAGTGTTACTTCATAGTTCATCGATCACTGATTGTTACTGTATATATCTCTTTATTTTGGACGGTTCGTTGTTTATTTGAGCATATCGATCAAATTAATCGATCGATACTCTTTCGGCGATGAATTTATTTTTCAAAACATTGCACTGATATTCGGATTGATATAATTTTAAGAACCGTATCAAATATTCAATGAAATTTCTTGTACTATCGGTTACGTCAAGTACGTTTTTTCGTATTCATTTGAGAAATTGAAAAATTAGTTAAGTATAGATAGTGTGTAGTAAGAGCTATATATTTTAAAAAAGACGTCCGGTTCCAAATAAACTGGTTTAACGCGATCGTGTATGTACGATGAAGTTACAATGTGATTTTTTTTAATCGCGGAATATCATATAAATTCGTGAGATGCTTGCTGTTAGTTTTGAAAAAAAAAAAATTAAAGATGGAATTCGCGTGACCGAAATACCGTCGGAACGTTTCTCGCATAACATCTTCGCTCATCTATATTCAATTCCTCAATAACAATGTCATTCACGTGACATTTTAAGACTTATTTGTCAAGCGACCGAAAAATTAACACGTCATTTCTCGATGCCTTGTATTACCTACAGCGCATGGGTCAACGTGAAAACATGATTTGGCAATCCGTATCGTCATTTACGAAACAATCATTTTGATTCGATAACCTATGTATAAAAATGAATGTATAAGATAATCAAAGGATTCGGTAAGAGTTTTAATTTGTTTCTGCTTATCGGAGCGCCATTTAAATTCTTCGCGAATTCAAGAACGGTTACATGACTTACCTTGAAGGAAAAAAAAGACTATTTTCACTTTAGGTGCATAGAAACAATTGGATTTTTTCAAAAAAAGATATTAACGGGTTTACGAAAGATTTCGAAAAATATTATGGGTATGTCGAACTGCATAAGATAACAACTTGAAAATAGTCGATTGTGCAAGAGAATCGTTTCGGATATCCGGGTTGATACAATCACAGATCCTTATTAAGCTCCTGCTTCTTAGATATACGGACAGCTCATCGTAATTCGCAATCGTCTCGAACTCTAGAGAAATTATTTATTTAGAATGGTGCGTAGGTGGTAGAATGTTAGCCAACAGTAAGAATTAAATGACTCTTGGTCAGAGAAAAGCGTCTAAAAGCTCTACCTACTACATTTTGACTAATATCAAAAGGTGACTTGTTACATTTAATTTTCTCTTTAATTCAACGCACCATATATATATATATGGTGCGTTGAATTAAATATATATATATATATATAAAGAATAGTCATATCCGTAATGACATAACGTATACATTTTGCTCACTTCTTTGAAAGCTTTGTTTCCATCGCGAAGTATTAAACTGTAAAATCGTCCGACAGTAAAAAAGAGTAGTTTAAGTCAATCCATAAGTAACCGTCCTACGTATTTTTTGAATTATCGAAAACAATACTGTATCTGACATCCGATGGCAGATTCACATTAACCACGATGCAATCTTCGACTCGTGTCAGATACGCGTAAGTCGCCATTCCCGAGCCGTATCTCAGGTTACGTCGAGTAGAACATTTTGTAACACGATTCGCAAGTCCACGATCGAAATGGATTTGGCGGATAAGAGTTGCGAAAGATGTTATAAGAATCTTCTGCTTTTATTGTTTGCAAAATCGTACGAAGGACTAAGAGCAGCATTTACCGAGCAAAAGATTCCCATTAGCACGTTGATTAATAAATCGGTGAGCATTGACCAAGAGTCAACGACAGCACATTAATATCGTGATTACATCCGAAGTCAGTTGACAGTTTAGTGACTGTGTTATGGATTTAGTTATTTATCGATTGAGTTATTTTTAGAACGGACCCGTTCGTGCGATTTAATCCCTTGTAAAAAAAAAAAAAAAAAACTTTCACGCCTGTTACAAAAAAACAATTGACTTTTAATTTATCATCCGTTTATACCAACGGATTGTCATGACTCTTGCAGTAGGTCGAATCAACGATATTCACGCGCATGAGCACAAAAAAACTAGCAATGGTTAACGGTATCTCTATCAAATTTTTCATTTTTTTAACGTATCCCGAAGCTACACAAATTTTCGAGTCATTCATCTCGCGGCAGAGTGGAATAAATAAATCCTTATACTAGGCCAATCTCGCAATTCCAGCGTGAATTAGCTAAAAGTATTCATTAGAATGAAGATGACGCACCTACAGTTTTATCGTCGAACACAAATATTCGATTTAGTGAAGCTACATTTTTTTGCTTTTTTTTTCCTGCTATTCCAACGAAAAACCCGTTGTGCAAGTTGGGAGACAAAACGAGGGATGAGCAGAGTCATCGAAAAGGATATTTTTAACCACAAAAATCCCATGAACCGGTATCACGTTTGATGACGCACTAATACCATAGGTACGTGTTTTCTATATTTCACAAAGACTTAAATACCCTTTGAACAGGATCTCGATAATTTGTCTCAAAAAAATCTACGGATTAATTAGACTTGACAGAAGGTAAAATTTAGGTAGAAACAAAATACAAGGACAAATACGATGAAAGACCATTATTCATAGCACTAATTGAATTGACCTAATCAGTGTCAAAGAACTAAAAATTGCGAAATGGATAATTCATAATATGCCTAAACCAATGGTATAATTATGCTTACATGGTCAAAAGGTCATTGTATAGAGTTTCCCGTGCTCAGGGAGTAATTACATACGTAGGTAAAGTAATTACACTCACTTCTCGCGCCAACACGATGAATGACTAATTTTACTACGCGACCTCGTCGAGGTTACATCCGCTTTCTGGTACCATTTTGTGAAAATGTTTTACCAACGAATTTGCACTACATTTATTTGCTCGTGCTATTGCTTACTGTATAAATATACACCGACGTCTCCGCTTGTGCTAAAACATTTACACAGTGTCTTCACTCATGATGAACTTCAACACCTCGGCATGGATACCTACAGTAAGATACAATTATTACATCGTCCATTGCACTTTGTGGCATTCTCAGCACGGTTCAAGGATGGAGATCAAACGAATCCGGTTTTCAGATTCTTCTCCCGAAGCTTCTTTTTTAGCATTGGCTTTTTAATTGCTACAAAAAGCATCATCTACACATCGCCCGACACGCTGAATGCATTCTCGAGGTGGACATTGATCACTGATAAAAAAACATAAAAACATACTACAACTGTACCCTAGGAAGCCAAAGTATTTAAATGGTACATTCGGGAAAATATGTCGGCGTTAAATTTCTGTGAAAGTCTATTAAAAAAAAAAAATTGATGATTTACATACATTAAATGATTCGATGTGAATTAACAAAATTTCTATAGCTATATTTCTACTACCAAATAAGTCAAATCTCTTGAGCAAGGAATGCTGTTCGAAAAAAAAAAAACATCGAAAGAAATTGTCAGAATGGACGGAATTACGGTTCACCAAGAGTTCGTCGATTAGACTAAGACGTTGTGATTCTCATGAAACGACAACAAGATGGACATCCTCTTCGAGCAGATTCAACGATCTGTTTGCACAATAGCTAATACGTCGAAGGCGAGCTTGGTGAATATCAGAGAGATGAGTCGACCTGCGTGAATAGTGGATTGAAGAGGAAAAAGAGAGAGAGAGAGAGAGAGAGAGAGAGAGAGAGAGAGAGCAAAAATGAAAGAAAGAATAAGCAAGATGGGCCAGTGCGTACGCGATAGCATCTACCAGGATAGGATATCGAAGGATAGGAGGAGGCCCAGTAAAACAGTGGGGGTCACCGCAAGGATGGTATAAGAGAAGCCGGTATGTGGAGGCGCCGCCAGTCACATTGACTTTCCTTCGAACAAGACGTACGTGTACTTCCATAGGGACGTGTATCAGGTGAGTAAACTCCTGACTGCCCTGATTGCCATGATTGTCTTGAGGGACAGCGATCCTGCCAAGGGCTGTAAATTAAGTGCAATTGACCAAGAGAAACAAATTGTGCCAGTGTTTATTAAAAGGGTGAATTACATATCGATGTGGAAAAAATTAAATCGAGGGTGTCAACAGTGAACAGAGATATGAAATATTATAGCTGAAACGTGGATATTGCTTGGATTTGGTACACCTACTGTACGCACGGATGATTATAGGAGTAGCATCGATTTTTAGTATTTTCTTATGTATCATTTTTTGAATTTTTAATCCTATTCGGTTACCGGTAAGCAGCTGATCCGATACAATTGATCCGATACAATTGATCCGATACGTTATTGTATATGCTCAGTGAGCAGTTAGGTCGTTTGCCGTGAAAATTACGAGAACTGTTTCGCGTTAGTACCAGGTGTATGTTAATCTGATGACATTCAATTAAATTCAAGTTGAAGGTCTAGTCGAAGCGAAGGTTGGATGTAGTTTATGCATGGCTTCACAGTGAAATTAGTATGGAGTTATGCTGACTCGATGTTCTCACGACGACGATCGTAATCATATCGTTTAAAGTGAAAAACAGCGAAAATTATTTCCGAAACAGGTATATTAATTCGTATGAAAATTTTTATTCGAAGCTACGATTGACCTTGTCGTGACGGCGTAAGATTTATTTTAAATTATGATCTGCCTGAAATTTAAAAAGATCGTACCAACTAGTATTATATATTATATAATAGTGGAAGGAAAGACCAGGTCTCTAAAAAAATTAGCATATATAAAAAATTACATTTGACTGATCTTATATTTCCATACGCACTCGCCTGAACTATAAAGATAAATAAAGATTGCCAATTCTGTATAAGATACCTGTTAATTAAAAATAGATATTACAATCATATACCGGGTTTACATTGAATTCGATACTACGTTCTTCAAGAATAGCAATCGTAGATTCAAATAGTTTTTTTCAGCAACCATAAACTATGTCATCAATCGTAAGATCCTGTTTTAGTATTTCTGCTCAAACGATTACCTAACATCGTTCCCGGGCGTTGTCGACAGGTCTCATTAACACTGAAGACACAGAGATTGTAATTGGCACGTTAAATTGATTGCGCGATGGCTATTTGCGTAACAGCAGCATATTTAAAAGATGTTTTTCCACGTCATTTTACAGAGTCCCCAAAATGAGAGGGTCGACGATAGTGCTGCTGGGTGCAGTGACGTTAGCCGTATGTGTCAACGCATATCCATATTCAAACATACCCGAAAGTCTTCTTCGATCCGATGGTTATCATTACAAGAAGTCATCATCGAATTCAAATTCGAACAGCTACAGTCAATCAAACGAGGATAACGCAGAAATTAACGGTGTTCTTGGAGGTCATAGCTTCTCTGGGAACAAGGCATCCGGCTACAGTACCACTGGCGGAAGTCACAGCCAAAGCAATAGTTTTTCATCCGGCAGTTTAAGTGGAATAATACCACTTGAACTGATCGGTGGATCTGCTGGAGCCTCCGCTGGAGCCTCCGCTGGATCATTTGTTGGATCATCCGCTGGATCATATGATGGTGCGGATGCCTCGCAAGTTGGATACGGAGCTTTGGGAAATCCTGGAACAGGAAGTCTTGGTTTGGATGAAAATGGAGCAAGCTCCGGATACCAGGGATCTCATGCTGGAGAAAGTGGAGTAAAGGGAAGCTCAAGTGGATCCGGTTTCTCATCTGGTTCTGGAGCCGCTGGTAGTTTCGGCGGACAAAGTTCTGGTACGAACTTCGGTGCTTCTGGAAATCAGGGACAACCTGGAGTCGATTCAGCAGCTAGTAATGTCGGAAGTGGTGGCTTTGGAGGTGCGACTACCTTTGGGCAATCTGGGGTATCGGGATCTTTTGGTCAGGCTGGATCCAGTCAAGGAACTCTTCAATACTGGTGGAATGGACCAGATAGTCCTTTTGGACCCAAAGGAAGACCTTATGGCGGATGCACATCTAATGCTTGTTCTGCCAGTGGAAATTTTGATCTGTCTAAGGGCAATGGTGGTGCATTCGCTTCTAATCAGGATGGTCATGTAGCTATCAATGTCCAAGGAAATCCATTCCTATCAAAAGGAACTTCATCTGGTTCTAATGGAGCTCCTGGATCCTTTGGTTCGTTCGATGCTTCGAATTCCATTGGTTCTTCTGGTACCCAAGGAGTTTCCGGTTCTTTCGGTTCTTCTGGGGTATCTAGTAGCTCCGGTATTGCTGGTTCCTCAGGTTCAGTTCCAATTGACGCAGCAAAGAATCCATTTCTCAGCGGTTCCGTCTCTTCAGTATCTTTTGGGCATGGCCCTCAACAAGGAGCAGGATCTTTTGCTGGCTCCAGTGCTTCCGCTGGATCATACGCTTCAATCGGTGCCGGAAATCCATTCCTGAAACCCGGTTCCGGCCAGGCACCTCAAATACCACAACAACCATCTGCTGGACCAGGACAATTCAACTCACAGCAACCAATCGGAGGATCATCCAGCTCTCAAGTTCCACAAGTACCATCATTCGAATCTAGTTCCCAAGGGCCTGTCGCAATAGGATCATCGAATCCATTCCTGAAACCCGGTTCCGGCCAGGCACCTCAAATACCACAACAGCCATCTGCTGGACCAGGACAATTCAGCTCACAACAACCAAGCACAGGATCATCCACCTCTCAAGTTCCACAAGTACCATCATTCCCATCTGGTTCCCATCAATTTAGTTCCCAAGGGCCGGTCGCAGTAGGATCATCCAATCCATTTCTGAAACCCGGTTCAGGCTCATCCGTTCTTGTACCTGCTCAAGGCTCACGGCCCGTAGGAAGCCCATCGCAAGGACCTGGACAAATCCCTGCGTTCCCCAGTCAATCCACTAGTGGATCAGGATCATTACCTAAGACACCGGAACAGAATTTGGAACAGCCCATCGGACCTATTGAGTCCGAAGGTAGCCTAACTATCAGTTGCAGTGGACAAGGCAAAATTTGCGTCAGAAAGAATCTCTGCATTAATGGAAAAGTCAACACCAATGGCCAAGGGGTAATGCAAGTGCGGACTGGGGTAAGTCTCAAAACAAATTCATTTATTTCACACAATAGAATAAAGATCTGAAATTTTAAAACCTTAAAAAAATCTTAAAGTTCACATAAATGGAATGACCGCAAGATTTCTTAGTAACATCAATCGAAAACTATGTCATTCTCTAGCATAACCATTACTAAGATACCAGGCAATGTCAATGCAAACCGCATACCTATTATCGTATTACTTAGTCTATACGCCCATTATGAGTCTTTGCCTGCGGTCAGAATTCTAGTATTGGCAACACTCTCGCAGATATATAATCTAAGTACAAAAATCTTTGTCGCATACCGAAGCGAGTAATGTACCGTTTAGTCTACAAAAATCGAATATTCTTCGTCCACTTCAAACTCACAGAAAGATTCCCGATTACTGAAATCATCACTATTTTGAAGACATTCAAATTAACACACACTAAAGTAGTCAACAACAAAATATACATCGTCCTATACGAAAGATACAGGGTTATCTATAGTCTAACCATGTATAAAATGTCCAATCTAAAGAACTTTTTTGTATTGAAACTTAGAAAAAAGATAGTCTCCCTTAAAAACTTATTTAACTTTCGAACAAACAATTTGACTATAGTATTTTCAGTCGTATCCCTATATAATATTTTTCAATAGAAGGCAGTCATACTTTATGAATTCCATTTCTAGTCAAGTACACGATCATCCCATTATAATTCGAAAGACGTACGAGGTTAACTTACATAGATCAACATAGAAGACTTTACGACAGAAGAATAAAAACAGCGGTGCACAAATGAGCAGCCATAAATATGAAAGTCAAGAAAATATTCTATCATTACATATTTAATGCATAAGAAAAGAGCGGGTTTTACCTACAGGTTTAATACCTACATTAATAAATCAATCATTAATCGATCTCAGAAATTGGTTATGGAATCACTCGACTTATCCAAAAGACATACATTAATACCTAATTACCAAAAGAAAACGGAGGATTCACCATTTTTATTCTCAATTTGGAAAGTTTTGGATATTAAAGATTATCGCGGTACTGTCGTACGATCTTCCTAAATTGCTGATGATACCAATTAAATATTTAACGGTTACGTGCGCGAATAAAGAATTATCATATATTAGCATAGAACGGCACGAAGTGTTCTACGAATAAAAAACCACTAATGTC
>JARPRG010000289.1:1271903-1338137 GCA_031001745.1 Hartigia nigra
AACCACTAATGTCAATTTGAAAATGACCGCCCATACAGAAAATCGTCTGTTCCAAAATCTACGCAAATTATAATTATCCCGCGTAAACCCTAACCTATATTATTTATATTCAGGAAGTCATTAATGTCAAAACGTCAACATTGATTGTGCAATCAATAGGCGAATAACGTCAAGAGAGGGAAAACTATGATCAGCCGCGACTGTTTCTCCAGTAAGCAGGGTAAAATCAGCGGTCATCGGAGAGTCGAATGTCAAAGATTCGATCGTGCATTTCTTTATTTATGCGAAGTCTGATAGATCGGCGAAAGTGAGGTTATGTCACAGCTATTACGATCTTCGAATCGGGAAAGATCATTTAG
Source organism: Hartigia nigra (assembly GCA_031001745.1). Lineage (NCBI taxonomy): Eukaryota > Metazoa > Arthropoda > Insecta > Hymenoptera > Cephidae > Hartigia > Hartigia nigra. The sequence goes on from JARPRG010000289.1 coordinate 1,272,263, forward strand.
TACCTATAGAGTTTCTTTTACTTACCATACAGTATCCATTTGGTGTTCGTCTAATGTGTTTACATAGTTCACTTAACCTCATCCACATAAAGATTCCAAAGAGACAAGAACGCGACTGGTTATGTAGCAGCAAAAAGATTCTCTGCAGCAACGTGTTCAGTTACGAAATTCGTGATCCTGTCCTCTCTTTCAAGTCCTTAGCGCCGCTTGACGCGACATTCAACGCAATGAACGCACCAGAGGAACGCTTTTACCACGAGTCATCACGGCATTCCTGATTCTTCACCTTCGCAACCGATTACTTTCTACGCGTGATGCGTCTACGTCTCGACGCTACGCGACGCCGGAATTCGATTAACGCGAGCGTTACGCGCGTTAAGACCGGTCCATGTGTTTATGTTACGTACTGGTTGGAAACTTCTTTCACCGTCGAACTGAATAACAAATCAGATAGGTTAAACTATTTGAAGATGCTTAAATTCCATTAGTTTTTTTTTCTATTGTTACATGGAATTATGTATAACAGTGAATTCCTGTAATTTGAATTCTCTTGTGCAAATTTCGGAAAACCTAAATGGGCTGTTATTGTAATACTTTATTTTTGTACGGTGTAACGTTTTCGTACCACGCATAGCGATACGAGAATATTATAAATCCTTAGGATCGATTAGAGGTAAATGTAAGACCACGTAGTATCGAAGATATCGTCGAATTCCACATAACAAATCTGATATAGCTAGTTATTCAAGTAAATCTATTTGGCGGGAGAAATGTGCACGGTTTGAATTTCATAAGCTTATACAAGATCGATTATGCCTGATGAAGGTCGCAAAACGTACTTACCTGAGACTCATTAAAATCATCAAGGGAAAGTGTTCCTGCTTTAATACTTCGCAATCGGAAAGAACATAAATAACAACGCGCGTAAAGTCAGTCGCATCTGCTTGCACTCGAGCTCAAGAATTTCGGGCGTCCATGGCGCGCTAATGCGGTAATTTCGATGAATAACGATGATCTTTCGTGTGCGAGAAAAATTACACCGGTAATCGACGCCTGTGCTGTTTCGAACCAAGTACCTTATTATATCGCATGTTGCGTGCGCTAATGAATTTTCGAAAAGTACAGCAAAAGCATGACTGGTACAAGGCCTTACTCAGAAACAAGCATGTTACTATTATGTATTATTCAAACCACGATCGATTGCCAATATCATGATCTCAGAAGAATCCACAAATAGCCACATGAATCAGTAGTTTGTGTTTCAAGGAGTTACGTTATCCTAAAATAGATCTGATCGGATCTAATGAGACAATAGATCAGTATCACTATCATCTTGGTTACCAATGCGAGTGAAATATTTTATATTACAATTATTGGATATAATTCGTATAATAATGAATACAAAGTTGAAGTTTAAATTTGCAAGGAAAAAATTATGTTTGAAAATACTCAGGGGTTACAGAAAATTATAGAAATCAAACTCAACCATATAATAAGTACAGTCAAACAACCATGCAACAGTGTAATACAAACACTTTCCATTTCTGATTGGTTGTGCTTACAAGGGTTATTAGCTTATGGAATTAAGCGACAAAAAAAAGACTTTCACGCGAGTGAGTCAATCGATGCGTTTTCAGCTGGAAGCATTCATGTACGATATGTGAGTTTATGTTATTGATACTGATAAATATAACGATCAACAATTTCTCCCGGCATTCTCTAGATACTTGGAGATTTTTAAATTCCAACAGGATTTTCATCAAGATGCTTAACGGCACTGCTTTCTTTTTCTTCCATTCCGTCAATATTATCAATCAGTTAAACTGAGCAATAATGTCTTGTCTGGCGTAGGTTCATCGTACCTAAGGTCGTTGAGCAACCTTCAAGAAATTATTCTTAAGGACAGAGTTTTCTTTTTCGCGCGGTCTCCAATATATTTTCCGGAATTTTTATTAAGCAAAATTTTGAGTTTATTGCGATAAAACTAAGTAAATATTTTTATTAATGCTATTGCATAATGCAGGATTTTTCTTATCGCAAAATATTGAAGCATTAAGGTAGTACAGGCTGCGCTGTACGATTGTTGCTTTACGACCTGGACCATGATTGCGATCGTTTTAATGATCTGAAAAAAAACCAAGCAGATTTATAACTGGAAGACGAGTCGGTATCCTCTGAGCTAGGATTGTATTTTTTAAAAACTTTTTAACAAAATGGTGGCACAATTTCGAAAATTTAAAATTTTTTAAGCCCTAATTTTCAAATTTAAAAGTTATCCGTCGCCCGGACGATAGCATGTTTTTAATAGGCCCTCTAAATTTGAAGTCAACTAGTCCAGTGATTGCTGAGATATTATGAACATGTGGAAACTGCAAACATGTAGTTTTGATTGCTTAAATTGCAAACATGTAGTTTCGAGAAAAAACGTGTTTAAAGTTTCTCGTGCATTCTCGACAGGGATAATAATTGATTTCTATAACTTACACTTAATCAGCAATTTCGGCGCCATATTGTGGACCTACTTCCTCTAGATGGAACTCGTATTCCATGCTCCTGGTCTCGCGTTGAGTATTTTTTGCTTACTGGAACCCGATTGCTGAATTTCTGTTCCCTCCGAAACCCGGCAGTAATTTTTACACCGGATACGCGCGAGCCTCGTCAAGTTCCAATAAATACGAAAATTTTAGGAATTTCTTAATAATATTTCGAGGGAATATTTTTAAGACTATAAATTTCGCAAAACGATTATGTATTCTCAGGTTGTGAAGATGTCAACGGCGAGTCTGCCGCTATTTGGAAAATATGCGCTTGCTTATCTTATCGTTTTAACATTTTACTAGTGAATGCAACTTTATACGTTTCATTTATTTATTCGCGGATTACGCCATATCGATCGCTCGACCTCTTTCAAAGGACTTTGGACTTAGGCACGGCTAATCCAAGTCTTGCGCAGACTATTTTCCTAAGGCAATACTACGATAGTCCTCTCCTTCAGTTTGCCAATTTCTTTTAGGGTCGTCTTTCGAAATAACAGCTACTTACAATGATTATCTGTCATTTATATTCCATAGGCAACTTCTTGATCTGAACAGATAAAATTACTATAAAAATACTTCATAAATCTGCAGAGCTAATCGTTAATTATTTGGTATAGGATAGACAAGCACAAATTGTTATCGCGAAATATCAAAACTATTGAATATAATTCAAAGTGAAAACAGACGGTTATAAATATTCCAGAAATTTTTAGAAATAATCTTTTTTCAAACAAAAAAAAATCGTCTACGAAATAAATCAAACCATCTGACCTCCATGATTACCATAACCTACTTTACGCCTTTTGGGAAACCTCAGCCACGAGGTCTCACTGTAAATGACATTCAATCGATTTCATGGCAACCCATAAACCCAATAGATATTGCGCCATGACGGCTGTCACCTATTCAAATACATATTATCAATAGATCAATGATGATGTAAATGCTTTGACAATATTAGAATATCTAAGGCACGTGTTTGCAAGAAAGTCAAATTTTAAATGTCATCCTCGATTTTTATAGATATTAAACAAAAATCAAGATTTCTGATGATAGAAATATCAAGGCTATAGATATACGTAGTAGAAATAATTTGCAAAAAATAATTGGGAAATTCAATAGTTCATTAATAAAATTCATCAAATAGACGTAGCGCGTTAGCCAATTAATTTTTTTTAATAATCGTAACATTCATCCTGTCCAGCCATTTCTCTTGATCATATCTTTCGATGGAATTTACATATTGACTTTCGAATATCACCTATCTGGCCCACCTGTTATACGTGATTCTTAATTGATTCTATATCGAGGCGGATGCAAGAGACAAACCGCGTAATCAGCTACATCATATTCATGTGTCGATCGAATGGAATTTATAATGTAAGAGATTCAATTAATAACCAATTAATATCTTAATAGCCAAAGGATTATCTAAAACAATATTTAGAAATAAGATGACGATTATCTTTTCATAGTATATACTTAATCCTATCATCACTCCTAAGATGATATTTATTAACTCGTCGCTTACTAGAATTTTATAATGACCATTCAGCCAGGCGATAATAAATAACAGTACTAATAATTTGTCTACGCAAGTGCAGTATAATCATTCGCTTTTACCTGCCGTTCGAATTGCAACAAGAAGATTCTTATGAAACTTACATGAACCCGGTTGACTGACTTGTGAAAATGTACCATTGATTTTACAAAATGTATGCAAAAACGGTATGGACGTGAATAAAAAAAAAAGAGAAGAAAAGAAAAAAAAAAGAAAGCTATGCTACTGAGAAGTCAAATTGCGTGGGTATGTAGAAAACCCGGAATTTCTCAACAGCAAGTGATCTTTCGAATTCACGCAACGCGTATTTATTTCAGCACAGAAATCAATATGTGTCTCTCCTTATAGAATTATCGAATACTATTTTTTGTGCGATTCGAAATTCCTGACAATTTTGCTCATTATAAAGTTACGTGCCATATGCGTAATGAGAAGAATCGAGCGAAAGAATCTGTAAAGAATTTAAAAAATGGACCAGGGTTGTTACTTTTTACAGGTACATAAATTTATAAGATCTGTTTTTTATTGTTGCAGATTCAACAGTGCGATATAAATCGTGAAGTATGTTGCACCTTAGAAGGTTATTCTGGTGCTCCATCACAAGTTGGACTAGTTCAAGGCGTTGATTTCCCATCATCAATTAACGCTGGATCTTCTGCCGGAAGTTTCGCGAGCTCAGCCAGTTTTGGCAGTGCCAATTCCGGAAGTGATCAATCTCGGACCGGCTTTGATCAGTCTGGACAATTCGGAAGCCAAAGTGGTGTACATAAGAGCGACTCCGATATCAATCAATCAAAGAACGGATTCAATTCTGCGCAATCTGGTAGCCAATCAAGTATTATCTCGACCAGCTTTGGTACTGGAGTAGGATCCAAAAGCCAGGGAGGAAGTGGATTGATTCATGTTGTTCCTACCGGTGCCCCTACTTTGATCACCGCCACTGGATCACCAAGTTCTGGTCTAATTCATGTTACACCCAGTTCTGGTGGTCTTTTCGACTCAAAACCTGCACTTGGAGCTGGAGCTAGTAGCGGTAAGGGTTAACAAATTTGTGTAATATATTTACTTAAGTGATGTCCGTTCATGACGTATAAATTATTATAGGAGGTTCAAGCTTTAGCTCCGGAAGTTTTGCCAGTTCTAATGCTAATGCTGGTACATCAACAGGCTCTAGACCATCTTCCAGCGATGGAGTTTTTGGTACCCAGAATAAACAAAATGGTGGTCTCTTTGGATCCTCATTTGAAAACTCTCAAGAGGAACTAAACGTTGGTGATAATAATGCTAACAGAAATAATTTTGGTATCAAATCAAATTCCGGAGAGAGTAATGGTTACTTACCACCTATTGGTGATTCATCTTCTAATGATGTGCCAGCTATTTCTTTGCCACCACACGAAGGTATAATCATACCAGATAATTATTGTAATCGTTTAAAATAACTATACGCTAGGAACTTTAAAAGTTTCATGCCCATTGCTTTCCCCTAACAGGCCATCCAAGTGATGCTGTTCCTGACATACGACCTCCGCCTGCGAAACAAGCACCCTCTACACCTAGACCAACATTTGCACCAATTCATCCATCTTCTTTCCAAGTTGGATGTGCAGCTGCTTTAATTTGCGTTGAGGAACAATTTTGTACCTTAGAAGGAGTTATCAGTCCGGAACGCGTTGCACTAACCAGCCAACAGCTTGAAAGAAGAGTACCGCTAAGTGTAAGTAGTCATATACACATATAGCACTGATCAAGTTGATGAACATTGAGATGTTCAAAAGACAAAAATGAAGCTTTATGACTGATTGCTATCAAATGATAATTTGTCACAGGATTGTAAGAATCCGGATAATGGAGTCATTGGAAAGTGTTGTCGCGATCCCAACTACGTGGACCCGTGGCCAACGGGTAATCTTCCCACGGATTACAATGGTGGATTTGACGAGCAAGGTTTTCCAAAATTTCTGAACCTAACTAAAACACTACCTAAGACTCCAGCCTCCAGGAAAACTTCTCAACCTGCAAAGACTTTCGCAAGCAGTCCCAGCTTCAATATTCCTCAGAGGCTTCCCTCACTGCCACCACAGATCTCTAATATCCCTGGACAAATTGCCGATACCGTTTCCAATTTCCTACCTAACAATCCATTCTTGAAACCTACTGAAAAACCAGGTATTCCAGTCGAAGCTCCCAATGCTTCCTTGAACCCTGGTATCCCAGATTCACCACCAGAATCTGTACCTGAAATCCCAAGTAAGCCACCAGGTATTTTCAATAATCTACCAAGCTTCCCAAATTTACCGAATTTGAATTTCTCGAGTTTACCAAGTTTACCAAATTTACCTAATCCATTTGGAGGGAAAAACTATGACTCCGCTTCGAGCAACCAGAATCCTACGATCATAAAACCCCATACGCCTGGAAGTCAATGTGGCTTGAAGAACAAAGTAAGTGTCCTTTATTGTGATTAATTATTACAATATTATTAATAATAGAATTAATTAGTGAAAACACTAGCTTTTACAAATGCCACAAACGAAATAATACTCCATGACAGATTTGTGTGTTCAATCAATTTATATATATATTACTTTATAGCGTCTAATAAAATATAAGAGTTTTGTTCAAATAAGACATATAATAATTAAATATGACATCAGACCTACTTATCCTCTGTACAAAGAAGAACACACATGACCATAAACATGCATTGCATGAACGTCTACTCTACATTTCACTGACTTTACTATACTTTATTACACATGTATCATTCAGGTACACGGTATATTCTTTTTCAACTATAGCACCCAAATTCTATCACATAAAAATTGCAATCTTATTATACTTTACTATTTGCATGATAAAATTGGCAATCACATCTAATTGTATTATTAATACAAAAAAGAGCTTTCACCGCATACGTTGCAAATCTATGGGTACATGTATGAAGATTTCTTATGAGAATTTTTATTTCTCGTAACATATTGTCATCTATGCATTAGAATGTACGTTAATGGTTACTGACATTTGGACACCTTAATTCTATCTTTTCTATCTTTCCTGTCTTCGCTATCTCATGTCATTCTCACCTTCACAAAAAAGGTACAACGTCCAAGTGGCTTGAGCGATATTGACGTTGCCTTTGGTGAAATTCCATGGCAAGCGATGATCCTATCTATCAGAGAACGAAAGCTGCTATGCTCTGGCGCCATTGTAGCACCGAATGCCGTTCTGACAGCTGCTCATTGTGTTGATGGGTAAGCATCATATTATTTATTTATGTAGAAAACAGTTTGAATCTTTTGGGAAATTGAGAAATGCTACTTTATACAGTGATCAGAAGCAATTGATTTTTTTATATGATAATATTATGTAAATTTTGTGTATTAACATTTGAATGTCTTAATTAGCCGAAAATCACGCAATATCTTTTTTTTATTTTGTATTACATTTTTTGGGAATTGCTATTCGGATATTATCATAAAGACGTGTCTAGCGCTTACAAAAGTATTTTTTTCTAAACAGATTCCAGCCAAGTGAAGTGTCGATAAAGTCCGGCGAATGGAAACTTGGTTACGAATTGAAAAACGAAGAACCGCTCCCATTTGAAATTGTCGAAGTGTCTTCCATTGCTGTGCATCCTGGTTATTACCCAGGTGCTCCTAGCTATGATTTAGCTATTCTGTTTTTGAAACACCCTGTAGCACTGAATCAGCATGTTGACATTCTGTGCCTTGGAAATAGTCCACAACCAGTACCAGGAAGGAAATGCATTGCCACCGGTTGGGGAAAGACTGTTCTAGAAGGTAAAAATAAAAATCGATTATTTATCTCCTTTTAATTACTATATTTATAAACACTTCGCTAATATTATTTTTTATATTCAAGTCCACGCCGCTGGAGCTCTCATGCACGGTATCGACGTCGACCTTCTCTCTCCAGAGGAATGCAAACAGCGTCTTCAGGGTGCAGAATCTCCACTCGAAGTAGATAACACTTTGGTTTGTGTAAAGGCACAAAAACAAGGAAACAACATGTGTCAAGTAGATGTTGGCGGTCCTCTGGCTTGTGATAAGGGTGACGGCTTCTATGAACTCACTGGAGTTTACAGTCAAGACACCGGTTGCTTGCCTACAAATCAGGTAAGCATTCATGAAACAGATACTGAACGTACACACTTCTATATTTACTAATAATATAAATATATTTAATTATTTTTTATTTCTTAGGTCACAACCTATGCCCTCATTGATACAGACTGGGTGAAGAAAGCTCTTAATTCTCCACAACAACCAACAAACTTGATACCTGTAAAAGGTAAATCGCAATCGCCTGTGCACATACATTCACAACCCACAATCGGATCTCAAGTAAAACAGCAACCATGCGATTGTCAGAAGAGTAATTTCCCCCCAGAAATAAATCAGTACCTACCACCCTTGTAAAAGAAGGGCCGACTGAAGAAATACCTTTCAAAAGGACACTACAGATGTCGTTCCCAGTAATACAAGAAGGGCGGAACGAGACACTAAAAAATCGCCATATTATCGTCATTTGATGTCGCATCGCGACTGCATAGTACTGTGCGCGGATGCAACGTGAAAAAATATACATAAAGTGATTCGTGTCAAGTAACACAATGTAATTTTAAGCCGCGCGCAAAGATACATACGTCGTACATATTTTCGAAACCATAAGGTCTGACTTTTAATTTATATTGAGAATAACTAAGCGTATTACTGTCTAGTGGGATAATATCGATGTAGTCTTACAATGGTTGTAATCTGATAGATACGATCTGGGCTCCTAAAATTTTGACTCGAGGGATGATTCGTTCTCGGCAAAAGGGTAGGATGCCGCGATGATGATCCTTGGCGTGTCAAAATTTATTACCTGCCAATTTTGATACGGATGACGCAACTGTTTTTATATAGAGAGATTAAACTGTAAACTATAGGAATAAAATCTGATACTTTTATTAAAAACACGTATATATGTAACGTGTGTTATTGCTTGAATATAAAGTATGTAACTGTGATACAAAAATATCTTTCTTTAAAAATCCTTTTGAAGTTTCCCTTATGTATTTAAACAATTTACGTGAAATACAATTAAAAATTGAATACTATAGAGGTACATTCTAAAATTCAATGCGAGTACTGCAGGTATAATTGCCTCTCTGTATTTATTTGTATCGATATGAGAGCAAAAGCTATGCTCGTAATACTAGAAAAAAATAATATAACTTACCCTGTACCGTTGTAACACAAGCTCCCGATTAACCGATGGGTTTGGGACTGAAAATTGTACGGATAACTGAAACCCCGCTTCATCCGGATTAAACGTATTTTATTATTTCTATAGTCGAGGTTCTACTGTACTGGGATAATGATATTGAAAATACGAGCAATAAGAACGTATTCCCTGATTGCTATAGATTTATTCTTTATTTGATACAAATGCAATGACTTTCTGCAGCATTCAGTTTATCTAATTTTAAGCTGGATCAAAACAAAAGAAAAGTTTTTAAGCAATATATTAGCATATGTTCCGAATTTTACTGCTAATACTACGAGTATGTCGTGTCCCTGTTTACTTGTATGGAATTAAGTGAGACACATCTGTGCAGTGAATTTCCGAACCTGCCCCTGGTCAACGTCTATCACAACGTAGTCACACAGCGTCGTGTTTCGTTACTACTTTCATGGTTGAAGTAGCGGTAGGAGCTTTGTAAGGTGGAAGAATTGTTTACTTCATATTAAAGCAAATATGGAGACAATTTTGGAACAGCAACGTCGTTATCATGAAGAACGGGAACGTTTAATGGACGCAATGGTTAAAGAAATGCTGCACAAGAAACCTGGACATCGCGAAAACATCAATTCAGAGCATCGTCTGAAAATGTTACTTGATCAATTTACAGACAGTACATTACACCTTCAAGAGCTTTATGAAGACAAAGATGGGCAAAGGAAGGAAGAGGTAAGATAGAATATACAATTTCTGCACTTATACTTTCTTCACCAAATATTTCACAGTTATATGAGAACTTTCGTTCAAGGAAGCTATTGAATATGTTAGGTTATGATTTGTGAACGACTCTTAAATGATGTTAAGTAATTTGATTGTATTATTAAAAAATTACAACGCACACCTTAATATGTTATGTGTAAATTGCATATTAATAGGATTAATTAAATATGTTATGATTTTGATATTGACAGGTACAAGCACTTTCTGGCCCAAATGAATTCTCTGAATTTTACTCACGCTTGAAGTCTATAAAGGAATTCTATAGACGACATCCCAATGAGATAAGTGTGCCAATGTCGGTGGAGTTTGAGGAATTAGCAAAAATGCGTGAAAATCCTACAGACGATCTAGCTAATCTTGTTGAATTTACTGATGAAGAGGGATATGGAAAATATCTTGATCTTCATGGATGCTATGAAAAATATATTAATCTGAAAGGCATTGAAAAAATCGATTATATTACATATTTATCAACATTTGATCATTTATTTGACATTCCTCGAGAGCGTAAAAATGCAGATTATCGTGCTTACATAGAATTACTGCTGGACTATTTGACAGAATATTTGACCAGAGTTAGACCATTGCATGATTTAAATTCAGAGATTGAAGAGGCTGTTAAAGAATTTGAAACACAGTGGGAGACTAATTCATTCCCTGGATGGCCAAAGGAAACAGGAAGTGCTTTGACTAATGTCGGAGCACATCTTGAATTATCTGCATTTTCTTCTTGGGAGGAACTGGCTTCGCTTGGATTAGATAGATTGAAATCTGCATTGATGGCACTTGGTTTAAAATGTGGTGGTACACTTGAACAACGTGCACAAAGACTCTTCAGTACAAAGGGAGAAGCTTCACTCGACCCAAACTTATTGGCAAAAAATAAACACAGAAACTTTGGCAAAGGTAAAGATACTGAAAAACAAAAAGAGATAGCAATGCTTGAAGCACAAGTATACAGACTTGCTGAACTTGTATCCACACAACGTGTGGCAACTAAAGAAAATGTACAGAGGAAACAGGCACGAACAGAAGGTGAGCGTGGAGATTCTGATGCTGAAGCTAGTGCAAGTGAATCTGAAGAGGAAGATGATAATGAAGTACCATATAATCCAAAAAATCTACCACTCGGTTGGGATGGAAAACCTATTCCCTATTGGTTATACAAACTACATGGACTAAACATTAGTTACAATTGTGAAATCTGTGGAAACTTTACATATAAAGGACCAAAAGCCTTTCAAAGACACTTCGCAGAATGGCGACACGCACACGGTATGCGTTGTTTAGGTATTCCAAATACAGCACATTTTGCTAATGTTACACAAATCGAAGACGCCCTTGCTTTGTGGGAAAAATTGAAAACTCAAAAACAAGCAGAACGCTGGCAACCTGAACAAGAAGAAGAATTTGAAGATTCACTTGGTAATGTTGTTAATCGAAAAACTTACGAGGACCTGAAACGACAAGGTCTTCTTTGAAATGATTTCTTCCTTAATATATATATATATAGGTTTATCATGTCTCTAAAGAAGATAGAAAGCAAATATTTTGTCTGAACGGATATTTGTTCGATATCTTAGTATTAACAACTGTCTTATAAAACCATTTTCGTTACTACAGAAAAACAATATAACAGCAACAATAAAATTTAAAGAAACAGATATCCTTTGTTTAATCAACACTTCCATTTGTACCTTCTGATAATTTAATTATTGGTATAGTGCATATAATATTTCAAAAGTATCAGTAATACTCGGCAATAAGGAAAAGTAATGTAAGAATGTCTTTTTTTATTTTTATAGCTATACCTTATTTTTATATTAAATATACCATAAATTTACAATGTTTCTTAGATTTGAGGTACAATTTCATGATCGTAGAAAGTGAGCGACCATAGTGCTCACATCACTTGGCTTTGTCGCTAGCATATATTATTTTCAGTCATAGGATCCTTTCGTTGATAAAATTGAGCATTATGAAGTAATTTGGTATCTTGCTTTGGACACCAAATATCATACATTTGTCATAAACGCGCTGAAAATAAAAAAAATAGTTTTACTAAAATTTAAGGCGTATTCACAAGTGGAACCTTTTCCTACATTATGCTTTGAACTTGAGCTCCATATAGTTAGCCCCTCATCACGACCAATTAAACTAATTTTGTTTGCTATCATTTGTTGGTCATTTGTCGGTGAATGATGGACTATTCTAAACGTTTGACGGTTATTTGTTTATATAAATTTATAAAAACAAATTTACTTAGGGAATGTTTTCAAATAGCTCGTCCATCGTCATATTTTTAATTGACTTTTATATAAATTAATATAGAATCATTTGTCGGTGATTGATGGTCTATTACTTACAAGAAAAAGTTCATATTCTCCTTGTAATTGGAAATAAAACAAACATGGCTAGCTAATTTTTTTTAAACTAGTCTCTCGATGGTCAGGCTGATTTCCCATGGAGTGTACATTGCGTAACGTGTAACTTGCGCAGCCAATCGCGAACCCGCAATTCCGTTCTATTATTTATCGGGAAACTAAAAATGATCCGTGATTTGCTGACGCAAGTGACGCGTACGCAAAGTACGCTCCATGCGACGGCAACCTCATAATTTCGATAGCTTTTATATAAATCGATGTAGAATCGTTTTCCGGTGGTTGATGGTCTATTATTTCCAAGGAAAGGTTCATATTTTCCGTGTAATTGTAAATAAAACTCGGCTAAACATCTTGGACTATAGCGTCGCTTCGTGAAAACTCACATTAACGCCCTAATGTAACGAAGTCGATAAAGTAGCGTGAAATATGTAGCAATCCAATATAAGTTAATCAAGTTTCCTAACTAGATTATTTTTAGTCTATGACTTAGGTTTGTCAAAGTGGCGCTGCGCCTTAAATCTCCCTTTACGCGTTAGGCGGCCATACTTTGCGTTTTCGTTCGCAAAGTCTTTTCTCTTACATCCCACTTGGTGTTAGGGAATCCGTCGTATTCTTATCTAGAAATATGGTGCAAAAGAAGGTAAAACATTTCTTCTATAACGTCAAATATATATTTAATATGGCTTTTATGCCTCGATCATTAATAATATAGGTTACAAATCAGCATGTTTTTGTCCTTTAATAGGACAACACAGATATTAAACACGTTACTGTAATAACAGTATACCTTATATTTCTATCAAAATATAAATCATTATGTCCTTATTGCATTAAAGATTATTATTCAAAGTGTACTACCAGTGATAATAGTGTTTAACCAGTTGTGTTTTGGAGTGCCTGCTTATACATGCTACTGAACCATCTTGTTAATGAAAATAAAGGATATAAGATTAATATGCTTTTCGTTTACAGCCGAAGAAGAAGGTCGGGAAGAAGGTAGCCGCTGCTCCCCTGGCAGTGAAGAAAGTTGAGCCCAAGAAGCAGACCAACCCGCTTTTTGAAAAGCGTACCCGTAACTTTGGCATTGGTAAGTGTTGTGCTAACATCTTATTTATTTAACATCATATTTTATTAAATTACTCCATTTTGGTCATACTTGAATGCGAATATTATTTGTTATTATAGGTCAAGACATTCAGCCCGATCGTGATCTTAGCAGGTTTGTAAAATGGCCAAAGTACATCCGCATTCAGCGTCAAAGGGCTGTTCTTCAAAAGAGGTTGAAAGTCCCACCACCAATCAACCAATTCACACAGACCCTTGATAAGCAGACTGGTAATATTTTTTGGACGATCTTTACAGTTTTTATTTAATGGGAGTAATGCATTTACCTTTTCATTATATTACAGCTGCTCAACTCTTCAAAATTCTGGAGAAGTACCGTCCAGAATCAGCTGTTGCCAAGAAATTGAGATTGAAGGCAAGAGCAGAAGAGAAGGCTGCTAAGAAAGAAGATACCCCAACCAAGAGGCCCAATGTATTGCGCAGTGGTACCAACACTGTGACGACTCTTGTGGAACAAAAGAAGGCTCAACTGGTCGTCATTGCTCATGATGTCGACCCCATTGAGGTAAAACTTAGTTTTAACATGTAATCGCTAAGTTTTCTAGGCCCACGTAAGCTGTTTACTATGATGTAAGAATTTCTTCACCTGACGGCAACATACGAAATATCGTGTTTGTCTATAAGATGTAACTTGACCCTGAGTTTGTCACTTCTGGATTAACTTTATTACTTGCACATATTATTTAATACTAATAGATTATTTATTGATTTAACAGGTTGTACTGTTCCTTCCTGCCCTTTGCCGCAAGATGGGAGTTCCCTATTGCATTGTGAAAGGCAAAGCCCGCTTGGGACGTCTCGTCAGGCGCAAGACTTGCACCTCTGTTGCTCTGACGCAGGTATTTAACGTTATACATTTTTTTATAGCTTTAACATAGATATTTTGTGTGTGTCATAATTATTTATATGATGAAAGATATATGAGCCAATCCATTGAGAAATCATGATATCACTGTATTCCAATATTCTGATATTTTTGTCAGTACAAAAGTATAATTGCTTTAAATTTAATAAATACTCAAATCTTTACTTTAATTTGTTTCAGGTTGACTCTGGAGACAGGGCCAACTTCACGAAAGTGGTGGAAGCTATTAAAACTAACTTCAATGACCGTCACGATGAGATCAGACGTCATTGGGGTGGTGGTCTTCTTGGTAGCAAGTCGGCTGCTAGGATAGCTAAGTTGGAAAAGGCTAAGGCAAAGGAACTTGCTCAGAAGCAGGGTTAATTTAATATTCCACCATGCACTCTGGGTATTGTGAACATGTATGGCCAAACAATAAAAAAAATAATAAAAACCAATATTTTTACACTGTCATATATTTAATTCTTATGTCGTTCCTGTTTCGTTGAGATACAAATATTTTCTTCTGAAATCTTATGTCGAATTTGTAGTTAAAACAGCTCAAGTTTATTTTAGTAGCATTCGCTTTTGTATATCTTATTTTTGGACTTACACCATTTACATAAAATGACATTACACTATTTCGATATATTATTTTATTAATGTGTATAATTTATTAAAGATCCTGCTTAAAATGTATGATACAGGATTTTTAATTTCGCAGATACAATCATTACAATCATTCATACATAATGCATTACACTGGAATATTCTGTGTAATAGAATACTCAATATAGAAACTAAAAATATTCACAGGAATATTGCAGCATAAGTATTGTGTTGATAACACTTGCACATCGCTTAAATTCTTTTCTTTATCAACTTTTCTAATCTCTTTATTTTACCGGCTTCGTGCTCCGGACTGTCTTGCACAGTGTAATTTCTGGTGTCTCTCGATACGTCTGAATTTCCACTTTGCTTGAACTGTTCCACTAATTGTAATTGCTCAGTTTTTCTTAAGCCCTGAAAGAATCAGATATGATAATAAATATCATATTTAAGGTATGTAAAATAATTCATTGCAGTACCTTCATATCTAATATCTTTTGAAATTCTGCAGTAGGTAATTCAGGTAGAAGTTTTCTACATTGCTCCGCAAAGGCACTTGGAGATTCGGTAGGTGACATTACAACTTTCAATATCATCTCAGCCTTTGCCATACCTTTGACAACGACCTATAGGAAAATTTTATTATGTATTAGTAATAGTATACTTGCTGTATCATTACAAAGTATCAAATTTGTGAAACCTTAGTGTAAGTCGCCGGGGCTTTTCGTTGGACTTGACATCCAGTTGATGGAAGATCCAGTAAAGCTGTTTTGAGCATATGAACATCCAGTAACAATTGTTCAGCACCCACAGCATTTAGGGGTTTACACTTGTAAAGTTGCTGGACTAGCTTTGGTATAAAGGAGCTGTAAATGAAAAAAATAATTATATTGAACCTATTCTATCTAAGTATAACGCATAATATGATTACCTGGCAAATTTTACGCAAAGCTGAGTGAAGTACTTTCTGCACGAAGACAGTTTATCTCTGATTGTAGGAACTGTTTGTCGAAGATGAACCACTATTGTACTGACATAGCTACTTTGATCGCCAACACTTTCAATATAACTCCACTGAATCTAATAAAAAAATATTACAATATTAACTGTAAATGAAGAACGATTATTATTTAATAATTCGATACCTTAGTCATTGCGTTTAAGGCAGATTCACATCCAGACTCCAAATCTTGAACGAGTAACTGAATACAGTTTGAGATTACACTGTAAAATAATAGTGATTTTACTTAAAAACATATTTCAAGATCACTCAAAATCTATTTGCATTCTGAATTATGCATTACTTGTGAAAAATATCTTGTTCTTGAGATAAGTTAATTTTATCAGCATAACACTTATCCGCTTTCTCGCGCAGTTTTTCTTCAAGTTGCTGAGTAGTTTCGAGACAATATTCCGCCGTGGTCAATATGCTGCAAGAAGATTATACATTGTTATTAATAAAAATCTCTATATGTATATTATACATACAGCATGTATGTAACTAACCAGCAAATACGTGATTGTTCCTCTTTGTTAAATCTTGTACTCTCTCCTTCTTTTAATAAACTTTGAAAATTTTGTATGAGACCAGCTGTCGACAAATCTCGCAGATCTCGTGTTATGTTGCTCATACTTGTACCAATACCAGCACTGCCTGCGATCCTATTGAATTAATTAATTCACATAATGAAATTTGCAATAATTCGCTATCCAGGATGCTAAGTACTTTCAATGTTCAAAGGTCTCAAAAGGCTTGGTTGCTAAAGCAAAACACTCACTTGGGCAAATTATTCTGCAGTAATTTGAATGCATATTCACGTAGATACTTCTGAAAAGTTGCTGCAAGGCTTAGCATTATAGAGCCTGTGCTGAGTTGAGTGCACTGTAGCATACATTTCTTATAGAAGACAAATAAGTCCGCGCAAGATGAAAGAACACTGCTTGGACCCTCAATACCATCAAAATCTTTGGCACCAGGTGGTTGAGTTTTACAGTCGGAAACAAACTTCTCCATTAGATCAGCTAAGTTTCTATCGAGACTTTCAATATAAATATTTAAATAAGGCTCAAAGCATTTTCCAATGAGATTTGCGAATGGCGAGGCTGTAGGTTTTTCTGGCTCAACCTATAATGATGGAGGAATGGTTGTATTACAGAGTTTAATTTGTAAAAAATAAATTTGAGCATATTACCTTTTCATTCCCAGCCTCTTCAAATGGATTTCCGGGTACTTCGTTTGCAGCAAATGTATTTGTACGTGTAACTTTATTATCAGTGGATGAATCAGAATTCTCCAAAGTAATTCCAGTGAAACGTTTAGCTAGTAAATTTTCAAAATTTGTTGTTCGCTGAATAGCGTAGAGAAGTAATTTCACGTCTATTTCGGTGCGCCTCTTCTCCATTAATTTAGCCAGATCTTCACGCGTTACGTGGCAAAATTGTACGGCTATGCGCTCCGAAATTTCCCAGTCATGCGGAAAGATCGTCCCAAATTTTGATTCGAAGTCTAGCAAGTGTTTCTTGATCCATGCGTAACGTCGATCAATTTTATCTAACCATGCAAAATCTTGATTTTCATCAAACAGATGGGCGTATTCTTGCAATTGAATTCCTAGGAACCATGTGAGTAAATCCTTCCTTAAAAAGATTGTGATTTATTATAATTGTTTCTAGCAGGAAACATTAGATAGTTTTATACGTTTTGCAAATTACGTACTTTACTTTAGGATCTAACACTGACAGTACCAAGCAGCCTTCTGTGAGCTGAATAAAGTGTTTAGGATTCTGCCCTGAGAATGCCTCCTTGAAGTCTGATGTTATTTGTCGAGCAAGCTCAAGATGAATCTGGTGAACCTGTACGAAAGTAAAAAGTGTTAATATGCGATTGTGATTGAAAGGCACACATAATAAAAATCTTACTGACTTGATCCGATAGTTGCTTTATCTGAGGAATATCCATATAACTGCTAAAATGTTCCATCACTTGCATAATTGCTTGTAAGGGCATTATAATTTCACCATACTGTTTCTTTTGTGTTAATGTCCTAAGAATTATTTATATGACAATTGACATTATTTTCAATTTTTAATATTAACTATATTATTAATCAATATCACAAAAACGATGAATTTGTATTACTAATCATGTTACTTTAGTGCTTTTACCTTAAGTTGTCCACTAAATCCACAAGCATGTGCAGGTGGTTTAAAGCAGTAATGGAAGCGGTTAGATTTCGTTTTGCAAAATCAAGCTGTTTTATATCCCTTGTAATTTCTTTAACAGTTTCTTCTGATTGCTCTGCTTTGTCTTTAATATCCTTTATATGCACAAACAATTGTCTGATCACTTTTTGTGCATCTTCCAATGCTGCACGACCATCCTGACCTACATTTGTTTGACCACGGACAACAGAACGTATTTCCTTATCAATGCAACATATTTTAAACTCCATTTTGCTGACAACATCATCTATGTTGGATAAAGATTGTTCGGTAGGAAATAATGAGTTAATGTAATCCACTGCATTGAAGTTTGGTTGGTCCAAAGGATCATTGCTAGGTAGTACCTAAAATATAATATAATGACGTATTCAATATTAATCATGGAATTAGGTATATCAGATAAAAGAATACATTATAATACACGGTATAGTATAATTTCGGAAAATTAATAAAATTGGAGCATCTGTCAAAGTTGACAGTAGCAAAAATTGCTTACCTGTTCTATTACACTTTGAACACTGGCTGGAAAAGTATACGTCGTGGATTGTAAATCATCAATATCATCTTCTTCATGACTGGCCATTTTTCAATTAATTTTTTATATATTAGAGAATTTCTTTGATTGTAAAACGTGGTACGCAAGAACGCAAGTAGTAAACATTCAGAAATTATTGTATGTTGCGTGAAAGAGATGATTACAATTTGTTATATACATACCTGCCAAGTCCAAAGAATTAGTCGCTTTCATGAAAACGAATGTCGGCTGCAATGTGAGTTTCATAAAAATAAAGTTCTAAAGAAATTGAAAGAAATGTACAAAATAAACGTGACTGCAAATGCAGGAAAACAATAAAGGTTTAAAGTAATTTTTAATAAATATACAGCAAAGAATATATAATTATGTTAAATAAAAATTTAATCTCGGAATATAGGTCAGCAATGGTTTGTTACTAGTGGTTTTATGATAATCTTTAATTGCTATGTTAAACGAAATGTCAGTTTTAACCACGTATCATCAATATTTTATATTAAAATAATACAAAAAAAAAAATGGTACGTGTTTTGGATTTCTGCACAACGTGCCGTCTTTGTGCAAAAGCATACAGCATTGAAAAACTAGTAAAGATTTTTAGCAGCCGAGGAAATTCTTTAAACCTCAAAGACAGTATTAATATGCACCTCCCTATAAAAGTGACAGAAAAAGATAATCTGCCTTTAAATGTCTGTATCATGTGCTTACGCCGAATAAATGCTACAAGCGAATTCTTTAATACTGTTATTTCGTCAGATAAATTACTTAATAAATTTTTAAGAAAGGTAGGTTCATTGTAAATAAACATAAGAATTTTATGTTACTTATAACGATTAAACCAATATTTTAAATCGTAAAATGAATTTTGTTTTTAGAAACAGAATAAGCATTCAGCTTCGGTTGATACTCATAAGGATACGGAGCATGGCATATCGAAGAAAGATGCAGGATCTAATAAACAAAAGGAAAGAAATCCAGTTTTGATTACAGTAGAAACATCTACTTCTACGAAGGAAGTTGACTCTCGAGTTATCATGAAATCAGCAAATGTGGATGCAGGGTATCGGTACAATGAATATACGGAATCCAATTCAAAAGATAGTATTAAAAAAAATTGTGCAATTTTTGCAAATGGCAAATTAGTGAGTGATGTATGTGACAAATGTACAGATTGTTCAGTGACAGATGGTATAACGGAAATCGATAATTCTTTATGTATAGAAAATGATAATGTACGTGGTACTGAACACATTAGTACATCAATATCTGATAGTCAACATATTATACAAAATAAGTACTTAGATACCTCAGGGAGTGGATTAACAATGGTTCCTGAAACGAGTGCTGTTTTAATTTCTATAAAGAATGACCTTGCAACTTCTAATAGAGATGAGCAACCATTATCAAATGATATATTACAAAACAAAGATTATCGGTGCAATATAATAAGTAAAAATGAATCTGTAATCGTTTCAAGAGAAGCTGCTACTACTGTATCCCATAAATCACTTAACAACCAAACGATGTATACTGAATTTGGAAAACAGCAGAAACTAATATGTAGTGATACAAAGAAAAATGAGTATATTTTTGGAAATATCAATATTTTGAGCAGTGACAATAGCAGTGTAATGCTGAAAGGAAGTAGCAATGTAATGATTGGCGTCGCAAACAACATAGTTGCGAATAATTCTGCAAAAATACCTTTAGAAGTTTTGCGATGTCCTGATTGCGAAGAAAGTGTCAAAATTTTCTCATTGGAGGAACGGCGACTGTTTTTTGCTTACTTAAAGCAACATTCGTGCAATAAAATGAACAATTTTGAAAACGCAACAAATGAATATAAAAATAACCAGATTGTTGAATCCTTTTCCGAGTACAAGGAGAGACATCAGACGAAAACAAGAAAAAGGAAAGAAAACCAGGAAGTAGGAGAATTAGGAAAATCATCGACAAGGTCATGGCCAGACGGTGATCTTCCTGCCGATCCTGGACCAGATCCTGCACCGCAAGAGAACATCTTTGAGGACAATGTCAGACTGGATGATGACTTCCACTGGCCAATGCCAAAACGAAATCGTCGATTGCATCGGTATATCATAATGCAGATTAATATCAGTTATGTTATCGGTATCATATATTATATTAAAATATTTTACAGTTGTCCCTCTTGTGATTTTATCACAAAAAGTGCTGTGAGATTGAAATCTCATCAAAAACTACATCGAATGGATAAGAGACAAAACGTCTACTACACAGGTTGCCGACATTGTTATAAACAATTTGAAACAAGTGTCGAAGCAAGAAAGCATGAACGACTGGTACACGTTGCCAATGGTGCAAAAAATAGTTTGTGCGAATATTGTGGACTCATGAAACCACAAAAGACATTGCGAGATCATATCTTGAAGCAACACACAGTGGAGTCTGAGATAGAGATGCAAGGGTGTAACATCTGTGGGAAAATGTGAGTCTTAATTAATGGCACATCACAAAGATCAAACTAGTACACTGTAAAATATATTTTTATTAATATTAATGATTCATTGTACATATTTTAGGTTTATCTCACCAACGAGCTTGTACTTACATAAAAAAACACATTCTATAGAGAGACAACATCTGTGTGATTTGTGTGGCAAGGCATTCAAACAACGTATGGCTATGCGTCGTCATTACATGTTGCACTTTCCACGCGCGCCGCCTAAATTCATATGTAACATATGCGACAAAAGAGTCACTACAAGGTAAGTAAACTTTTAATTCTAAATGGACAACGTACCTAATCAGTAATTTATATCTTGACAGAGGTTCCCTACGTCTGCACATGATGCGACACACTGGTGAAAAGCCTCAAAAGTGTCCAGAATGTCACATGGCTATGCGTCACGGCCTAAAACATCACATGCGTTTGCATTCCGACGATGCGCCCTTTAAATGCGTCGTATGCGGTGCTGATTTTAAACGAAGAGATTACATACGACGTCACATGCGAAAGCATCTAAACGATACACAGAATCAACTATTGCACTGCTCCACTTGCAACTATGCATTCGATGATATTAAATCTTTCTTAATACATCATCGAGATGTGCATAACAACGAGATATTTACTCAGATCAAAACTTACGAGTGTAAAGATTGCACCGCGCAATTTATAGACTGTTCTCGGTATAGGGATCACGCGGAAATTTGTCGAAGTTTGCAAGAAAACGCACGAGATAAAATTTATTCAGATATTGAGCAAACTTATATCCCTAATAGTTATTCCAAAACAGTTGGGGATTTGCAAAAGTTTTGCGGGAGAATCGCAATCGGTCCTTGCAATGACAGTACCTGCAACAACTGCATGAACAATACATGCATGAACTATGCTAATCGAAATTGCATAAGTTCTGTATGCACTAACGATAATAATATGGTAGACTCTTGCACGATTCCTATAAGTACATGCAGTAGCAGTGCATCTTTAGACGTAAACCTCGTAAACAGAAGTTGTACAAATTTAGTCTATTCTGGTACGAATAATATGTCTAATACTCGTATGTATTCACCTACTAAAATAATAGACCATGCAAAAAAGTCGAGTCCTCGTGTGATTCTCAATCAAAAACTTACTAGTAACTATGACTATAGATTTTATCAAAATCGAATTAAGTCGAGTCAAGAATTTCGAAAGTTGAAAAAAATCGAGGAGCCTGTTTTACAAAATAATGGACCTATGACGATCATCCTTTCCGAACAGATCACACATTTAGATCCTGGAACGGAGTACGCTTATCTGAACATGGCAAAACAAAATATTCGTGGCAAGGATGTACTTTTGGACGTAGAGGAGGATATGATTACAAACGCTACTGGTCAAGGATATGAAAATCACATAGAACATTTTTCGAATAATTCGTCGCCTGACCAAATTCAGGCTCAGCTCTGTCTGCCATCCTCTAGTAGTAACAATACTTACGTAAGAGAGCCCATTTCTTGGAAACAATTGTAAAGATCAATATACGAGACAGAAAAGGTATAGCTATTTTTTAAATATATATGCAAAAATGATAAAGTACCCAATGTTAACTTCATTTCCTTCAGTGCATCATGACTTAATTAATCCTATTATATACGAGCTTCCTGATAACAAGCTATAGTTTTTATTGATTATTGTATTGATAGCTTTTTATCATTAAATTGTCAGACATTTCTATGTGTTAATTTTGTATAATTTAATTATTTATAATGTTAGCTGATTTTTCAAAACTACTCAGTTAATAAGCTAGGAATCTGTTTTAAGCTCTCCTAGGATCCTCTGGGAATATACTTGTAGATAGAAAAGATCACCCTTACGTGGTGG
The DNA here is from genome assembly GCA_031001745.1 of Hartigia nigra. NCBI lineage: Eukaryota > Metazoa > Arthropoda > Insecta > Hymenoptera > Cephidae > Hartigia > Hartigia nigra. Next base: position 1,295,455 of record JARPRG010000289.1, read on the forward strand.
GAATTGGATGCGCGAGTTCTGGATTTCGCGCAGACTCGGCCGCGAGGAGGATGGTCAAACGATCGAAAGGGCTCCTTAGTCTAGCGCCGACTCGGCTCAAAGTTGCGTAGTTTAACAGCACACACTGTATAAAATAGACGCACGTTTGTATTAAATACGTAGAGTAAATTTGAAGAACTATCACATCACACCTCATAAAATGCAGCGTCAACAAATCAACTGGAGAAAAACTGTATTCATATATATTTTTCTATTATTTTCATGTAAGTCTCGTATGATCGAATATCACCTTATTATTTCTGATAAACCCTTTCCGGGGTATTATATATACGTCACACGATCTGGAGATATATTGCTAAGAATAAGAATTCAATCTCAAGAACAGTAGCTTATTAAAATAATAATTTTTAAGCTGATGCAATTTAATATAAGCGAGTTGGCATACGATGAATTCTTCAAGAATCACATTTCCTTTCAAAGATATGTTAAGTCAGTGAATTTCCAATATGGTGCGTACGAAGAAAAGGTGTGAGTGAATACATGCAAAAATAAACTTCATGAATAAAAATTCAACACTTAATTAAAAATTACTTAAATTCTCTTACAGAATTTCGTAGTAAGGTTTTTACTTATTTCATTAAAATCGATAAGCAAGGAACGCGGTTGGTTGTTATTATAAATTGAAATTTAACTACCAAAAATATTAAAATTCATACCAAAATAATACGGTAACATTTACAAAATGTTTCTCTAGTAAATTCTGACACTGTATTATTTTTATAACTTCTTAAAAATATTCTTGCATCATAGTCACCCCATATACTCCGTTCGCCTTACTAATGTACTATTTCACCAGTAATATATTCAACTGGAATATTATTAATTATGACCTTATACTTCCAGGATTCACCCTACAAGTAATAAAGCAGTGATTGCTTAACTCAACGTTTTCAATTCTCCACGTACACGTCTCTCAAGCACACACGTTCACTGATCGATAACAGAAACGTCTCCCTGCAACAGGGTAGTAAAGAATTATAAAGCTTACACAGAAACAATACACGCTAAATAGTTTATATCTCTAAATTTAAATGTGCGCACGTTATTTCATATTGCACGAATTGTGCAACGGGGAATAAAACGCGGCATACAAACTCTCAAATGGCCACTGGTTGAACGTTCCCCAGCATTTCATCTCCTTTGGAAATGAACAATCGAGCCGCGTGATATACCAAAAATTACACGTATCTTACATCCCTTATAATTTACAGATGCAAGTGCAACTCATCCAGTTCGCGTGCAGTTCATTGCACCGCATTACGTTGTCTTCAATGATACAGCAACAATGGATTGTAACCACACGGTACCGGAAAGCGATCTGCACAAGATCGAGTTTGTCAAGGATGGCAGTAAGATACTTGAATACGTAAAGGGTCGAACACCACCTATAAAGACATGGCCACGTACCCTTAAGGAAGGTATCCTGAAGGTAGGACGTCCAGAGGCCGACGCATTTCCTTTCTCTCTGTCTCTCTCTTTTTTATTCTTGAAGAGCATGCCTATGCACCGCAATTACACTTAAAGTAGCGATACCAAAAGAGTGCACTGTCCCTCGTCACTTGGAACCTCGTGTAACTCGGATGCTTTCAGTATCCGCCGGATGGAAAAAGAATCATACTTGAGCACGTCGGCTTCGAAGCATCCGGCAAGTACTTCTGCGGGGTTTCCACGGCCAAACCGATTTACACTCAGGAGTCCAATAGAGTATATATGCAGGTCATAGGTGCGTAGACGTTAGTGATTTAGATATTTTTGCAAGTGTAGATATTTAACTTGGCACATTTATGTAAACGCCTATATGGTATATACAAAATATATATTAACAAAGTAGTGAAGCATGCATTGATATATATATATATATATATATATATATATATATATATATGTGTCTAACTGATATATAAATGAGTATACACACAACATGCGCACCCCTCGTGTAACTATCCTACCTTTCCGGCATCCGACACAATCGATCCTTCAAAAACTTCAAAGGAGGGCTCTGGATGATTTCAGTGCCGCAGACATCCGCTCCTTCGATAACATTCACTAAGGCCTTCTACGTCTTTGGCGAGTATCTAGAGGCGAACTGTACATCTTCTCCAGCGCGACCGCTTCCTCACTTGACTTGGTTAATTAATGACAAGGAGGTATTATACCCCACCCCCGAATAATTCTTATGACTGACTATTAGAGATAATTTTTGAAACACATTTTTTTTGCTTATTTTTCAGGTAGATGTTACTCAGGTTACTCAATACTCGTTTCCAACTCATGACGGTTTGATGTTCGCTATTGCTAATTTAAAAGTAGAAGTGTCGGCACTTCATACAGCAGAAAATGGCCATCTGGAAATAACATGTCAATCAACTATACCTGATTATCCTATACATCATGACGAGTATGCAAGCTTTAAACAGAGGACAGTGAAGGGTATGATCTATTGCACTTTAAAATAACTATGTGTATTATTAATTGTATATGTTAATTTCCGCTTTTTATCTCTTTAGTGAATATTATACCGACGCCGGAGAACCCTTCGTCGGCACAGAATCATCGTCAGGAAGTTTCACTGATTGTTATCGTATGCATACTATGCGCGATGCATATGAGTGTACTTTTATAAACGTCAATTGCTAGAAGATAATTAAATATTGTGTATAATATGTTAAGAGAGATAAAGAGAATATAAAAGAGGAAAATATGAGCGTGGAAGATGAAAAAGGTCATTATTAATGTACATCAAAAAATCATAAAATCTCCTATCGAAGAAATTTATCACGGGTTTATCAAATATAATATTAACTATGCCCATACTAGTCTTTCAGCTAGTGGCTGTAAGTGATAGGTAATATATTCAATGGCTACTGCTGTGACTTTGGTATAATGAATAAAAGAAGGGTGCGAGACTTTCGTCTTTAAAAGTCGCTCTTCATTTTTTGATCTCATCATATTTCATAAAGCTCGTTTAAGCGAGATGAAATGTCTGCACTTAAAAGAACATATTTCTGTCATATTCTTTTAGCATTGGTATGGCTTGTAGAAAACATGAGTACTCTGCATGTGGAAAAAATGCAGAACAAGACAGATGATGTTAAAGTTGAATCGCGTATCATAGGCGGACAGCCGATTGATATACAAAACTATCCTTATATTGTGAGTTAATAAACAATATACTGGATGTAGAGAATATAAGTAAGATAAATTATGTAAATTACTAGGGCACTGATTATCATATAGATCAAAGTTACTTCTACGTAATTGGCAACTAACAATAATTTATCATTTGTTATGTCGATTAAACATTCAGGTCTCGGTTCAGCAAATTCCTCTATCTCACATTTGTGGAGCTTCTTACATTCAATCAAGATTTGTTTTAACAGCAGCACATTGTGTAGTTCAGTATGTGATTAGTAAATAATTTGAATAATATTATTTTACTTATAGATAATATTACCAAAATGATAATCCTTATTAGTGCCTACTACATCGGTTACTCCTGGCAAATAAGACAACCCTCCACTATGTTTGTACTGGCTGGATCCAATACAGTGCGGTACCTGAGTTCTAACACCAGCCAAATCCGCTATATAGATAAGATTCTGCCACATCGTCTATTTAGATTTCAGAATATGTTTCATGACATTGCTCTTATCAGGGTAGGTAGTACAACTGCTGGAAAATAATTCTTTACATTTTTTTAGAGGTATCTGATATAGGATTGTTATGGTTTTCTTACAGCTTACTAAACCCTTCAACAAAAATACATATGTACAGTTAGCACCGCTACCCATAGCATTTGATAACGAACTATTTAAGGATGCTGTAATGTGCTCAGTTGCTGGATGGGGTCGGCTTTATCCTGATAGCAATGTATGTAGTTATCCTTTTATCTACTGTTTAATGATAATGAGTAGATGAATATATGCTGGTCAGAAAATTGATGTAGATAGTAAGTTGCATTTAGAAAGATGCAGGCAAGTTTCTCCAGCATGTTCAAGTACCACTAATTAAGACCAGTGAATGCAGAATGCGACCAGTGTCCCGAATAAGAAGTCTATGTGCTGGGAAACCAGAAGGTGGTGCAGATGCATGTCAGGTCGGCTATCTTGAATTAAATAATTTTAATTAATGTATTAGTATCAAGCATTAAGAAGACAGTCATAAAGCTAATGCAAATATTAAACCGCAGAAGATAATAAGAGATAAGTATTTTAGGGAGATAGTGGAGGTCCATTAGTTTGCAAGGGTTCAGTTTTTGGGATAGTATCCTGGGGTTCTGGATGTGCTCAACCACAATCACCAGGAGTTTATTGCCGAGTTGATGGATATTTAGATTGGATAAACAAAACTATTGCAAGAAACTGTACTGGACTTATCTTGCTTAAGCTTTATTATATATTAATGTTTGTACTGCTACACATAATAATGTATTAATAAAGGATACTGTTCACATAATTTAATTTAATTAAATGTAATATATTTTGAAAAAATGAGTCTATAATTTATCTCTATGACGTAAAAAGTTAACAGAATGCTGGAGTTCTAGATAGGTGCATTCTATGGCTTTGGTTTATGCCTGGTTCTGCCTGGTTTCTGGTTATGACAGATCCGAAGTGTGTCAAACAGATCGTAGTGTATATTAGATTTAAAATTATCCAGTAGTCATATACGTTACTGAGTTACACCTCGTTTAGAACCTTGTTATATTGATACCAGGAAGATGATCCACAGTCTTTTTATTATTAACTCTTCTGGGTAAGTTTTTGGAGCTTGTTTGACATATGACAGTTCTTAGGTTAACCATTACGATTGTTGATTAAACTATTATTTGTATAGCGATGTGTTCATGGAGAAACATTGGAAAAGTGCAGTCGCACGCTCACTGTGCGATTACTTCTTTGATCAGCAACGAAGGGTACTTTCACCTGAGGACACTCCTCCAGTAATTGCAACTCCGCATCACTATCTTATCAGTATATACAGATGCAATATGTTTTTTGTGGCAGTATGTATGACTGAAGGTACATTAAATAATTTTATAGGAATTTATTACTTATATATACTACAATATTTCACCAAGAAAATCATTTTTTTTTGTACGATTTCTTTTTCAGTTCCACCATTGTTTGTGATTGAATTTCTTCACAGAGTTGTAGATACTTTCGAGGACTATTTCAGTGAATGTACAGAGTCCATCGTAAAAGAAAATTATGTTGTGGTTTATGAGTTATTGGATGAAATGTTGGATAATGGTTTTCCATTAGCGACAGAGTCTAATATACTCAAGGAACTTATCAAGCCACCTAATATCTTAAGGACTATTGCAAACACCGTTACAGGAAAATCAAAGTAAACAATTCATATAGTTTCCTATAATTTAATTCTGAAAAACTCAAAAATTATATTTTTTTATTTTATATTGCTTTTCAGTGTGAGTGCTATTTTGCCAAGTGGTCAATTATCAAATGTACCTTGGAGAAGAACTGGTGTAAAGTATACTAACAACGAAGCATACTTTGATGTTGTGGAAGAAGTGGATGCCATTATCGATAAAACAGGAGCTACAGTGTTTGCTGAAATTCAGGGCTATGTATGTGATTTTGATACATTGAATGTATACACATAGTTTTTACGCATATTTACATTATAAGTTATTTTTTCAGATTGACTGTTGTATCAAGCTTAGCGGAATGCCAGATTTGACACTGTCATTTATGAATCCAAGATTATTTGATGACGTTAGCTTTCATCCTTGTGTCAGATTTAAGAGATGGGAGGTACGTATATAAGGTTCATTAAAAAAGATTAATTTTCAATGCGTAAATAAGAATTTATGACCATTCTGTTTCAGTCAGAAAGAATTTTATCTTTCATTCCTCCTGATGGAAACTTTAGACTGTTATCGTATCATATAGGATCGCAAAGTATAGTAGCTATTCCCATATACGTCAGGCATAATATTAGCCTTAAAGAAACAGGTGGCGGCAGATTGGATATAACTGTAGGGCCAAAACAGACAATTGGCAGAACAGTATGATTCTACTTCATTTTTAAGATTCTAATTAAATCTAATATTATACTGAGTTTATACAAATTTTTCAGGTGGAAAATGTTACATTGGAGATTCCAATGCCAAAGGTTGTACTGAATTGCAGCTTGGTACCGAACCAAGGAAAATATTCCTTTGATCCGGTCAGTAAAGTTCTTCTTTGGGATATTGGAAGAATAGACGTATCCAAACTGCCGAATTTGAGAGGATCGGTAAAATCTGAATAATTATTCATATCCCGTATTTATTTAAGATGTTTTCATATTTTGATAAATTCTATCCTATTTCAGATCACTATACAAAACGCAGCTACAATCACGGAATCTAATCCTGCTATAAACGTAAGGATATATCTATACGTTTTAATTAAAAACTTGCTATAGAAATATATAAATTCTCGATGTTATTTTATAGGTTCATTTCACAATTAATCAATTGGCAGTATCAGGACTAAAAGTCAATCGGCTGGATATGTATGGAGAAAAGTATAAGCCATTTAAAGGAGTCAAATATATTACTAAGGCTGGTCGATTTCAAATTAGGATGTAAAAAAGAGTTCAATCAATTGTATTATATAACAGAAGAGCGTTTGCAAAGCGTACTTTATTTTTTAGAATTCAGTTTCATAACTGAGAAAACTAATTACTTGAAGGAACAATGTGCCGCACTGCGATACATTTTTATTAACGTTCCAATTTTCAAATACGGATTAGTTTTCTAAAATGAGTTGCAATCGAATAATTGTACTATTACAATTGGACATTTACTTTGTTTTGTTTTTCAATTAATATTTTTAAACACGTTACACATTTTTCTTATGTAAGAAACAAAAAAAAATAAATAATGTGATTTCGTAAAAAATGTATTTGTTTTATAACACATAACTTACTTTTATACTAGTGCAGATCGATCTTCAATAGTTTCATGTCGAATTCGACGTAAAGGTTCAGTACTTAATTTATACATTAAATTATAACTAGATTAGAAGAACTACACCAATTTTATTATATTTATACGTATTGATTTTGTAGGAGTGTATAAACAACAATCCAATTCATCCAATTATTTTGAAGTGCCTAAAAAGATCTGCCCTGAAATTTTAATACGCACAAGTTCTCTATTTTTTTTTACCCACGTTACAGATCAATATTGCTTTCTAAAAATTGCATATCGTTGTTCGTTATATATACACGTCTGAGGTACTGATGCCTGATATTGGTACCAATAGTATTAATTCTTATAGAAAACGAAAGAAAGTATTACATCGAAGAATAAGACAATAATTTTAGTTTTTGGAGCTCCGACATAACATATTTCGAGCATCCAAATCTTCCCATGTTGGATGTGTCGCGTACGTATACAACCTCTCCATGTTTGTGGCATATATTGTGTGATTGCTAACAAGATTTTTGTAGATCTGTCAAATTTTAATAATATCATATCAAACGAATCACCAGCCTATTCTAGAAGCTATTATTTGTTTAGATCAACTAGTTTCTACCGTGTTATTGAAGTATTTTTCACATACCTTTAGTGCTTGCTGTAGATCTGCAACAGTGACGGGATGTGCTGCAGGTTTTGTAGTTTGCGTAGAACAAGCCATGGCAAATGCAGTGGCCTGTTCCGCTTCCTCCACATTTTGTTTTATTGTAGGTACTTGACCATCAGGATCTTCTATTCTTGTAGGTGCACTATCGATAAATAAAACAAGGATTGGTCATTGTAACGTCTAATATCAATTGTCATTGATCATACCTGTATTCAAATGATTCAGCAATATATGTAGTATTTCTCTTCCAGGAACTTGGTACTGGTTCTCCAATATTATAAATAAAACTACCTTCTTTAACAGAATATCCTTTTCGCCTAGCTAGAATGGCAGTAAGGAGATTTTTCAGGAAAACTTTAGTAGCAGCTATAATAATGTGAGCAGTATTCTCTTCAGCACCATCCATATTATTTTCCCATGCAGCTAGCATTAATCTGGCTAGTACAAATGTTCGGTCTGGCAATACAAGTTCTTGGGCACTGGAACGATTTGCTCCGATTGGTTCATCCCCTACAGGAGCTGAGGTTTGACCAAGAACTTCCACGTACATGTCTGCTGGCTATAAATTTATAACATATGTGAAACATTAAAGAAACTCTACCCAAAGTATCTTTAATACTTTTGCTTACTTCAAAATTGGACTTGTCTGTTTTGTATTTGCGCTTTAGGCGTAACCTTTTCTCTTTTAGTACTTTATCTTTATCCAGATGTCCATGAATATTATTGAGCTTCGACGTTCTAACTGTTGTTGCAACAGCTAATCCTCGTACTTTATTAAATAAACATAAGAGAAATTCATTGTGAAGATGAACTTGATCTTCGGTCATCATGTTGCGAGCCTCGCAATCAAATTCCTCTTTTGTTGTCTAAAAAGCATTAGATTCTCGTTAAACTTATTAATGAAGGTATAATAATACAAAAATCAAATTTTCCAGTGATTTAACTTTAAATCAATTGCAATAAAGAGACAATTATTTACCTTCATTTGAAACCAAAGTTTCATCTTCTCGAAATACCTGCCGAAAATTATAAATTTTAGCAAAACATATATTTAATTTAAAAATACAAGGGATTTAAAATTATATTAATATATTACTATTATTGTCATTATTCATGTGTTATTCTTAATTTGTCTCAAGTAAGTATTCAAATACCTAACCTCGATTGACAGCAATGTAAATATCACTTTCAAAAAGGCAAAAGAAATTTAATGAGCCTAATAAAGAAAACTTACGTTTTAGCATTCTCTCCCAGAGAAGCTATGAGGCTCTTTCTCGCTATGTTTAATTCCTTTGATGTTGTCATATTATAACATGCGTATCTTCTATTCTTGAATGATGTTTACTAATATGACCCACCCTGACCTATCTTTACATTTTCATTATGATCGCAACGCGTATACATTAGCAATTTATCGCGTGGAAAATAATTAGGAACATAATATTGAGCATACGTTGAATTATGTATTGTAAGAAAAAGAAAATTAAATAAAAAGGTATAAGATAAATGTACATTGGCAAAGTATAAATATACATTTATAATTTTTTAAAATAATATCCAGCAGCGTTTTGCTTCAATAACTTACTATATTCCTCAAAATACAGATGCTTGAGAATACGCAATTAAATTAAATTTAAGATCATTAACATTACATATAGGGAAATCATATTTATATTTTTATTATTAATCACAGAAAATACAAAATATGTTAGGAACACTTTTAGATCTAATTATGCAAATTATGGCCAGCTACGCTAATGATATCGATTTTAACTTTGATTCCAAGCAATAGCTTGTTACCTTTTCCTGCAATAATAATAAGCTTAAATCTAAGGATTTAGAATCATTATATGAATTGAGATTTGTTCTCACTCTGTACAAATACTAAAATAAAGATAATTTTCATCCTATTTGATCTAGTTATCTAAATTATACGCTATTCGGTTAAGATAAATTTTAATATTTAAAATTTTAAATGCTTCATTCAAAAAGACTGACATAGTATTTACATAATAATTAATTTTGAGATTCATATGAATTACGTACTCGGAAGGAACATTAAAATGAGTATTATGAATATATCGATAATAATAAAAAATTTGTTACGTTTACAATAGACCTATTCCCGTATTTATCACAAATGTTTCATGTCAATTGTTTGATTATGCGTTATCTTTCACCATTTACGACCAAGCCAATCTTCATCTTCCTTCTGCTTATTCTTGTGACTTTTTCTCCTACGTCATCTGATCTCCTTTGCAGGTAATTTCGAGCGCACAAGATCCCAGTTTATCAAGGAAGAGTCATGTTTTGTACACAAATCCATTATAATTTGTGCGTTTCTGTTTACACGCGTTACACCCAGACATGTACCAGTAGCCATATTATAAATAGGAGTTCCATTCTAAAGAATAGCACATGTCCGTCAATGTAATTTCCACTGTGTAAATATTTCATTAGATTTATCCCTATACAAATAATACTTACGCTCCCCTTGTGACGCCATTCCTGATTTCCACCCATTTCGTGGCATTTACCAAGTTTTGGTCTTCTCTCAATACCTTCCATGCAAAGCATTTGGCCAAGAACCAATTCGCTTTTATCAGTTTCGTACCACATCTAAAATATTATGTATACAACATGGTGTATAGTAATTTTGTTGTCACATAAAATAAAGAATTTTAATGCCTACCTGTGATTTGATTCGTAGACATGGTACTAAAATAAGCTTTGAACCTTTTGTTTTAATATCTTTTTCACTTTGTATGCAGAGAGCTGAATTAGCTAATCTAATTTGATACTGATCCGTGTAATTTCTTTTTCTTGAGTGCCAAGGTTGCATTTCTTTCTGGTCAACTCTGGCCCACTTGTCTTTTAAACGTTTTTTTGTATCATCAGGTAATGCCAGTTCAGGGTAAACAGTATCCAAATACCAAGAAAAATCTTTACACTTTAATCTTTGACGCAAAGCCACTCTTTCAGAGATATCACCATAATCAACTTTCTTAGCATCTCTTAAGAAGTATTCCTTATATTTATCCATCCAGACATGGGCAACGCGTAGGGAATTTTTAAGCATGGTATCCTGCTGATCATCACCACCGTAAGGCCTACGTCTACGGAATACGTGTCCCACGCGAGAACACGGAATTAACTCTATACTGCCACCACACATCCATATCTAAAAGTTATTATTACTATTACCTATACTATAATTTAATATTGTTAATAAAACTAATTAACGTAAGTATTTTTTACCCTAAATGATATTTCTAAGTTTTCACCGCCCCACACATCCATGCCGGAATCGTATTCACCCAATTCTATAAAATATTGCCGATCCATTGCAAATAATCCTCCAGCCATAGTTGGTGATCTACGCGAAGACAATTTATTACTATAAAGAAATAGATAATATAAGTATTAACTTACTTGATAGGTTTCACAAAGTCTTCGTCATGAACTAGAGTTCCTACAGGCAAGTTGTCCCATTTGAAATGCAATCCCCAATTAAAACCACCTCTCACTAGAGGACTACTGGTATACTGAAATGTATCTGCGTTAATAATATCAATAACTGGCATGGGTACAATAGTCCTTGAGATAGCAATTCTAGAAAGCAGAGGTTCTATCCACATCTTATTCACTTCTATGTGACTATCCAGGAAGATCAGCACTTTGCCAGTAGCTTTTTTAGCTCCGAACATTCTAGCTCTGATCAAGCCCTCTCTTCTTTCAGTCTTGAATAGCTTCACTTTCCCATTATAATTATTGTTCACATAGCCACTTATTCTCTGGTGCAACATATCACTATCACTCCAATCATTAACCAAAATAATTTCATGCAACAAGTCCTTCGGTGTTCTGTCAATAATGGAGTGTAATGATCTCAGCAGTGTCTGATAATGCTCATTGTAGAAACAAATGACAATGCTTGCATTTGGCAAGTTTTTTGGAAATGTTTGTTCTTTACAAAGCTTGTGTCTTGTATCTGGAATTTCTCTGTGAAGACTGAGGTTGTCAGATATAAGAATATTGAATGCATAATTCTTATAACCCTCATCGCGTTTTTGTTGCTCTGCTACATTCCTTACCATGCCAAGTTCTTCAAGACCTGGAAACCAATGAAATGTAAGCTGACGCAATTACTTTAATACAAAATACAGAGAGTAATACCTTGACCTAAAGTGATAGATGGTTTAACTGGCACTGGTTGTAACTGCTGCAAGAGCTTGTCACTGTTTTTATAAGGTTGATGTATTTTTTTACCTTTAGAATTATAAGCCTCTTTACCATTAGATTCTTTATGATCAAATTCAGATATGGCATTATCATGTAGTACTGATTCACCTGCATGGTCTGGATTAACTCTCTGATCAAACACAGACTCTTTCAAAGGTCTAGAGAAATCAGCCACGAACATTGTTGGATTTGCTGTATTTGAATTCTGAGACAATCTTGAATAAAGGTACAAGCTGAAAGCCCAGGTGGCAGATGCTATTATTATTCCTGATATGAAAGAAGCATATCTAGTTGAAATCATCTGAAAATAAATGATATGATAAGCAAGAATAACAAGAACGAAGTAATATTAAGTACATACAGTTAATACAGCTCTTAAGTTATCAGGAAACTTAATTATAGGAAAGAAAATATAAAAAAATTATCTAAAGATAACACTTTTCACCTTTAAAAATACAGTAATTGCAACATTATCATTAGAAGTGTATTATAAATGTACAAAAAGGATATCATAATATACGTATATTGTATAAAACAAATTTAAACAATGATGTAGATTGCGAATTTACCTTGGATAAACTATTAGATAGCCGGCACGTTTAAATTACTTCATATATTCCAACTTAAAGACTATAGAAATCATGTGTTATGCGGCATGGACGCCATTTTTACTGCATTGGCAGACAGCAATGGCTTAGCTGCACGTACGTTTTACACGGGTTTAACCAATCACGTATAAGCTTTAAGAAGAATGGAACAAACGTGATTGGTTAAACCTGTCTACACCGGTCGTGTAACTAAGTAAATGATTGTCGCATAACTTTATTCAGCAGCATGAAATGTCAAAATTACACATAAAATTTTAATAATCAAAGAATAGAAAACAAGCTACTATATTCTGAAATTTATATATCTCAAATATTATCAAGTAAAAATTATTGTTTGAAACTATTCTATTAACAATGTTCGTTACACAACAGCCCCTGTGGCCTAATGGATAAGGCATCGGTCTCCTAAACCGGGGATTGTGGGTTCGAGTCCCACCAGGGGTACAAGCATTTTTTTATAAATATACATCAGTCAATGTATAATTATGGATTATCGTTATTAAACATCTAATAAAATATATTTATTTCTTCTTTGTTGGCTTTATCTTCTAGAAGGAACAAAAAATCATATCCAGAGGGGAGTTATTTTTTTTCTCATAATATTCAATATAATATACTTCGAAAAATGTAACAAGCATTCTTACATTTTTATTATATCGCACGTACGGAAGGGCTCAGTACTTTTAATGTTATACAAAGATGAAATGTAATAAAATATAAATTTTACCTGATATTTTATTCCATTATTATTTATTATCCATATTTTTACATAATTTCTAAATTGATTTGTTGCGCTTGTAATGTTTCCTTCAGTTCCTGAGTATGCATGTGTACAGGAACTATAGCGTTAATTCCAATGAGTGTTTTTCTTTTACCGATACACTTCGTTATGCTTGTGCACATTCGTGTTTCATTTACGGCATTTACAAATTAATCATCTCAATTTTCAAAATTCACTGCTAGTGATACTGGGTTAGGGTTGTGTCTCGCTTATTTGCATGCAGGTAAACAGAGACAGACAACGATACTCGAATTTACTGGCAGTGCATTTTTAAAACGTACCATATGTTTCTAAGTTTTAGCCTACTAAATGAAACATGAATGTATCGAGGCGCTTCTGTAAAAGATTATAAAAAACAAAAATACCGAATATTCACAAATATACCACTGCTTACGAAGATGGTCCAATGTCCACTTTCTGATCTGCTTTATAATGTGTTATGAATCTAGCTGATGGATCTGATACACCCTTGACCCATCGTGGCATCCAATAGTACGGAGTAAAACTTTCTGCTTGGTTATTATAATGAGACTCAAAAATTTTCCTACAATGAAACATTTAATTTAAAAAAATTATTGAAACCAGACATTCGTTGTAAATTCTACAAGTCTCTACAGTTAGTTTTAGTACCTGTAATAAAGAGCCTCTTTTGTTTTTGGAGTACAGTGAGGGTAGGTAACAGAAGCTTGCTCCAGTTCTATATCCTGGACACGATCTTCCACTATATCCTGGATTATTTGGAACAGTGACTTTGTTATCGAGGCAACACCATCACTGAAGGCTTCCTTGTGCCTCCATAGAATGTTTGAAGGCAATAAATCAGTGTTATCGAAAGCAGATCTAAGTAAATGTTTTTCAATGCCATCTATCGAAGAAAATGTATGAAATTAATCACTACATTTCAAAGAAACTACATGTCCTATAACTATATCTTACTTTGAGGCTGCCTTAAAGCAGGATCCAATGAAAGGTAATAGTTTGTGAATTGAAGATCCAAAAAGGGTACTCGGAGCTCCAAACTAAATGCACTAGTTGTCCTATCAGCTCTCAGTCCGTCATACAAATAAATATCCTTGAGCAGTCTCAGTGATTCATTATGAGCATCAATTTCACTTGGTGCATCCCTGAAGTAAATATAGCCTTGTGCCACTTCGTCGGCACCCTCTCCACTAAATATCACAGTAGAATCGGTATTGCGTTTAATATACCTTGAAATTAGGTACATTCTGCAAGTTAAATTAAAGAAATACAATTATAGTTTAACAAATTAGTTATTTTAAATATCGAATCGTTAAATTATAATTGTACCCAACGGAAGCACGGATTGTGGTAATATCAAAAGTTTCCAATTGATAAATCACGTCGTCCAACACTTCTATAATATCTTTGGGTGTAAAGATAATTTCATGATGATCAGTTCCAATGTGATCAGCAACCTACAACGTAAAAATATTGAAAGAATTAACAAAAAAAGTTTGAGCGATTTGTCTAAATATTTAAAACACTAAATAACAACTTGTCTTGCAGCCACAATATCTGGACTATCGCCCATTCCAATAGCAAAGCTTTGAATTTTGTAAGGAATATTTTGCGCTTTGGAAAGTTTAACGAGTAAGGCTGCTATCAAACTAGAATCAAGACCGCCGGATAACAAACAGCCGATTCTCCTCTCTGACATTAGACGCTTTTCTACAGCTGCAGTTAATAATTTCTTGATGTTTCCATGAACGTCCTTAGGATCCAAAGCTGACAAAAAAAAGGGTTTGTTAGTTTCTCTTTTAGGTGGTTTACATAAATGTGAATATCTTATCGTATAAATAAAACATGACCTAAATAAACATAAAAATAATAATCTAAATTAGACATACTAGCCCTAGGAATATATTCTTGAAATTTTGGCTTGTCGCCAGGCTTATGGTAATTAACACATGTCAAAAGTTTTGTTCGTCCATCTGGTAAAATTTCATATTCCTCGTAATGTCCTGGTGGAAATGGTTCCAGAGTCCATTCACTTTTGTAATTTTTCATTATATCCATGAGACCCTAGGCAATGACAATTTTTGTTGTGTTTACGATTTATAGTGATTAATGATATTATATTTATTATTATCATCAATCCTAATTACCTTGCTTTCTGAGCAAATAGCCAATTGACCACTTTTATCCCTCAATCGGAAAAGAGGTCTTACACCATAAGGATCTCTGGCAATAAGAATTCTTGCCCTCTTAATGTCTAGTAAACAAAATGCAAAGACTCCATCCAAAGACTGTGCTGCAGCGCTTGCACCTAGTTCCTCATAGACATGCATAATAACTTCAACATCACATTTCGTAATGTATTCAAAACCATACTGTTTTTGCAACTACGAGACAATTTTATGATGTTTTCAATTTTCATTACAGCAAAATATGTATCAAATTTGTTAATGGATATTTACCCTCGCATGGTTGTATAATTCTCCATTGCACATTAAAACCAATTGTGGATATTTGTACAATCTCATTGGTTGCATTCCGCAGAACGAATCCACGATGGAAAGTCTGTGAAAGGCAAGATATCCATTCTGAAAGTAAAATACTGTATTAATAATAGACATGTAAAAAAATATGATAAGGGTGAATTATCCTACTAGATAAAATTACCTGAACACGACTATCAAATTCTATTTTAAAAGCATCTGGTCCTCGATGGGATATCCTGGGAAAGTTTTTGCACGCACATGAGAGTCCATCCTCTTTGCAACCGAATAGTGCCCAAATCCCACACATTATAAAACCTCTGAAAAGTTTATTTAATAAATTTTAATGGAAACAATAACCAAAAATTTCCCGTACAAAATGATGGAATTTTATAATCAAGTGACAATTTGGAAATTATTAGATGAAACATAAGATCCATTTCAAACATTACATATTGAATTCAAAGAACAGTATGTTAAACAATTTTATTCTGTATATCATCATAAATACAATCCTTCAAATCTTACCAGCAAGAACAGATACCCAATAATTAAATAAAAATATGTATTTGCAGTTTACCAAAGAATATTGAACGAACTGTACAACATGCCTAAATTAATGAATAAAAAAATTACAACTTAACGCACTGAGATTCCAGAGCAGAAAAAAGAACACGTGGATTCAAGTATAAGATATATATATGTACAAAAATCGACGCATGCGCGTCGATCTTCTATGTGATGCAATATAACGGAAATATGTCATTAAAATATTATACCATATATTACGGATTTTTTATTTTAAGGTATGATTATTTGTATCAGAATAACTAAATTAATCTGGCTCAATACATAGTAGTTTTCTAATTATTAGGACTCGTCTCATCTGAGTTAATACAATTACAAAATGAACCAATGAAAAGCGTATTTCTTAAATATTCCTAGAACTTTTTGAAATGTGGACTTTGTGATTGGTTAATCAAGTATGATCAAGATTGAATCTCTGTTAACACTTAATGACCCCATATTATTTCCCATAGGCTTACTCTAAGCCGGCGATTTTCTCTGAGAAAAGAGATAAAAACGAGAAATCTCGTGAGCGCTCGTTTAAGTGTTAACTTAGATTAGACAAGACTTTAGAACAACCAAAAGCATTAATTTTATTTTATAACATATTGCTATATCAATTGGAGAGATAAAAAATAAGTAATGCGTAATAACAAATCTCAAAATATTATTTTCATTTGATTTTACTATTGGTATTATTATTGTTATATCAAACCAGTAGAAAAATGAAATATTTAAATGCATTAAGATAGATAATTGATAAAACCATTTCAGTTATTGCAGAAAAATTTGATTTTTAAGTCAGCCAAAGTTAATTTTATAAAATCCAAAATAATTTGAACCTTGGAGATGTTTCTACTTGCTAGAGAGTGGTACCCATGAAGCCGTTAGAAAAATTAAAAATGAAGTCAATTTTCGTAATCGTAATATCATTGTCAGCAGCGATATTAATCTAGTTTAAAACGAGAACAATTAAAGATTTGTTCTCAATTAGAAGCGCATATGTGACCGTAATAGTATTCACATTTGGCAACGACTGTCGTCCCGTTTTGTAATTGATAAGAGTAAGAGGACGTTCTAACGGGCAGTCGTGTCGGGACGTTCAAAGCATTTGCAAATCTTCAATGAAATAATAAATAACAAGAAATATAGTTAATTATAATACTTAAATAACATTTCAATTATTATACGACAATATAATTCTCTAATTTAAACTCTAATTGCCTTCTGAATTTCTACAGAACCACGGATTTACCCGGACCCAACTGGATAATACAATATGCAGGTGAGTCAATAAAAATACCGAGCAGAACAATACCATTTGGCCATAAAAAATAACAGTATATTAGTTTTTATACAATTGTGTACTAAATATTTCAGGCTTCCAACGAGAAAATCAAGATCCACAAGAGTGTTTTAAACATATCCCGCCAAATGCCGTGGAGCCCTCGTGGCCGTTACTTCAGGGTTACACCATTGGGCACAACAGGATCGCATCTTTCCCCATCAGATTTAAACAAAGAGATGAAGCGTGCTGTTGTTCTGTAAGTAAAAAATACATGTAATATGAATTACATATATTATATGTATCTCATATAAAAGATAAGTACATCTGTCGTTAACGCCAACTGGTTAAAGTGCCAGAAAAATTCTCAATTTTTCATGAAATTTCGGGTCAGGGTCCAAACTGAGAACCTGATATTGCCAACTTTGAGAATTTTCTCTACATTTCAGAACCATTAGTAAAGTAATCAGAGGAGGTAATTTTTGGCCAGTGAAATTCTATAGTCTTCATCAGAGTAACTATTTATTTGATTATAGAAGCCCCAGGTGTGTTTGCATGACCCATTATACCTAAAGGTATAGTAGCTCACGTGCCAAGCTTTGTGCTTGCAAAACTCATAGCTGTTCTAATCCTGATACCACACATAAACGAATCAGATGAGAGGAAAATTATTTAGGTATACATACATGCACGGATTCTTCAATAATACTGGATTTATCTTACTCCTACTTAGGATTTATGATTTGGTTAGCTTGTAAATAGCTATTAGTTAGATGTGCATACATACATATATATATATATATATATATATATATATATATATCTTCAGCGCTGGCGCGTATATACCTATGTAAGTTGGATAAAAATAAAACAATTTGTAGGCGTGACCTGATGCCGCGAGTTACTAGCTACGATATTTTATGCGTCGGTTCACCACGTCATAAGGTGATGCCCGAGCCAAATCCCTTATTGATTGTACTGAAATTTGATCTGATTTGTATGAATTTTATTGCAGTTTCTCATTGGTTATTATATTTATGCATATAATCAGAAAATTATTTTGACGTCTATGCGATCTATGAGTGAGTGAGAAAGCTATTGTTAGAGCCTGAATGATTTTTGTTGGCAATTGCGAAATATTTGAAGAGACTATTGAAAACTGTTGAAATCATGATGCTACTTGTATTTTCATTATGCAAGATTTGCGATCATCATACGATCGCGCGCTGAACTCGTTTAGCCTACCACCGTGTAATTCAATGCCTGCCGTAAATATGTAGTCTGTCAGCTGCTATGTTGAAGCGACATGTGCGTTAACTTTATTTTCTGTACGTGAAGACATAGTCGGGTCTGTAAATAGAGTCCTTGAGAGCCCCAGGTCAATCCTTGGAGATATGAAGTAATTATGACGAATGTTAAGGTCAATTATGATATCTTTTTAGATTCTTCTAACGTTTCCCTCCTCATTGGTATCATCCCCTTATTAGTTTTCAACAATTTTATTATACACTAATTTTTGCTATAAATTAACTAATCCTCATCTGCACATATAACAATCAACGTGCAGGGATAGCGACGCTTATTGCTGATGTGAAAAGTTCATTTGCAATTTATAAGGTCGTTGCTAAGCGGTATCAATACCTATTGTTCAAACTGTTATTAATTTCTGACTCGTGATTTATTAAGTGTTCAATCTGTCATATAGCTATAGCTTGATGCATCGCCTTATTGAATAGCTAAATTAGGAAAGTTCGATTTAATATAGTCGTTGACATTGTATATGATTGTTAATATTAATGGAAAATGATTTCAATAATATTGAAATACGTTTTCAATAATAAATTTCGAAGTATCAAGGTACTATTGAATAACATGTAGCTTATATTAATAACAAAAAGGATACAAAATTGAAAAGAAAATTCGAAACAGCTTTTTACGTGCTAAATGTCCAATCTTAAATAAGGCTCCTATTAATGCGAAAATAAATCAAAGTCTAAGTATGGAATAACGGTTCGTAACCTCGATTTTAATATAAAATATTAAAAACACGGGTGTAGCTAGCACTTTTTGCAGTTTGGTTAAATTCTCATGAAACGGTGATGTTATTGATTAATTATCTTACGATACAAGAGGGGTTCGGGCTTTGCAGCGTAAAAGCTGGTGTATAGTACGTGACACAAGGGAGTGAGCAAACGAATATATTCTAGAAAGGAACCCGAAAGAAAAGAGAATCCATCGATGAGTGCGAGAGAGTACGGCGCGTTCGTGTATATATGCTGCAGTGGATGGTGGAAGTGGGGAAAGGGGCAAACGGTGCGTGCGTCGAGTTGCGTGGCGACGCCTGCGTCCTTTAGTAGCGGACGGTGGCGCCTACGACGGCAAGCGATCGAACTGCGCAGCTGTGGGTACTCGCGGGGCGCACTCGCCGCTTTTCCTTTCCGGTTTCCTTTTTATTATTTCCGAGGAGCCGTTTTCGCGGCGACTCGTAATCTGGTTCATCGGCGGCTATCCTAGACCCACGGGAACGTCCTTACGAACGAGGACGTCGAAATCCAGGGTGGCTAAGAGAAGTAAGGAAAGCCTATTCGGTGATTCGGTCTGTCAGCTGCTACTACTACACGACGGTCGCTGTGCTACTCGCCCGTGGCAGCTCACTGGCTCTCGTGGTTCGCCTTGTCTACGAGTTACAAGTTACAAACAGTCGGCGCTCGCCAGGGCTCTCGCGAGGATGTGCGCGGACGTCGTACGCTTTCCTGGATTCGAGTGTGACATCAAGACTGTGACCGTCCACGAGTCCACCGATCCCAAGGGCTCCTAGCTTCTGAGTGTAACCGAGTCGAGAGGTTCAGTAGTGTACGTGAACCGCTCCCAGTGCAAAGATTGCTCGCCCGGGATTTTTGAAATTTTATTTGGATACTTGGAGGACAACCCTTACGGCATATTTTTAATAACCATTGATATTTAAACACTTGGTGAAGTGTATCGGTATTCTTGTGAAAAGACGTATTATTACTGAATGATCCATATTTGTAGTCCATATTTTCTTGGTGAAGATTGTGAGTACTTCAGAGAAGATTTACGAATTTTAACATAAAGATTGTCCAAAGCAAGTGTGGCTAGTAGTGTATTTATATAACAATAACAGAGAAAGAGAATTTTGGAAGTCGATGCAATAAATATGAATATAGTAAAATCATTCGTGCTTCTCGCCGGTTAACGCATCATTCGAAAATTTATTCTAGAGAATCTATTTTGACTCACGGGGTTTGTGGAAGTATTCTGGAGCAGCCCTTAAAGCGGATGCATATCCATGTTCAACGTGGCCAGTACAACTGAAGCCAGAGTATTAGAAAAAAAAGAAAATTTCACATGAAAGTACTGTGTGGTTGGTTTGCTTAAAGAGGAAAAACAAGAAATAAATAACAAAGTGTCATTTCGTATATTTTGCAGTGTTTAAGACACCTGTGTCCCTGCCGGCCTTCAGATACTTGGGAACATAAAGCTCTTCTTTTGGAAGCAAAAAAAATAGTTTCTCTAATCTTCCAGAATTAAGTAAACAGTTTTTTTATCACTGTCATCATGAATCAATATCTAATAATTGATAAACTCCAACAACTATAAAGAAAATCGAGAAAGATCTAAAAAACAAAAAGATAAAAAGACTAGTTATTTTTGTGTTAAATTGAAACCAAGGTCGGTCTCTAAATTTACGTATAAGTACATTCACTCAGAAATATTCTAAAAATCGATGAGTTAAATCTAATTATTGATCACCACGTAGAAACAAATATTCTGAAGTCCACGGTCTGGCGTGAGCACAGATTATGTTCTTTTGATCTACGTTATTATTTATACAGACACCCGTGCTAGATATTGGGGAACTCTTCGAAATATTAAACAAAAATTCTCAGCACTCACGAGAACCTACAGCGCGCACCGACTGCTATGTTGCACACATAATTCTACAAATATATATATAAACATATATTATACAAATATATCAAGTGCAACGTTACCTAACCAGCCAGTAAGAGTCGTCGAGATTCTCTCTTCCCCATAATTTCTCTCTTATAAAAAGAAAGTACTTAAATCGCATTTCGCTTGATCTTTAAAGTTAATGTCGTTATACTTAAAAAGCCGTTTTAAAATGTCCAACAGTCATTGACTAGTCAACGAGTATATTGTAGCAGTCCGTGCTAATTAACATTTGTCGTGGCTACGTAAATTGTGCGAGTTAGAATGTGAAAAAAAGGATTTTTAACGCTTAATTCATTCGTGTAATATAAGATTTATGTGTGTGTTTACGTGGAATGGTGAAATAATTAAATTGACCCGTGAATCTTCATGCCATTGTGACGTCATCTAGGATTCTACCTGAGGATTTCTTATTCGGCTAAAGGAATCTACATCATAATCGGCATTCATTGACTCCAAAGGATTTCTTCAACGAGACGTCACTACTTGAAATCCAGGTAATTCATCTTTTATAATTTAATTCCACTCAAATTCCTTTGCAATTGAATCGTCAGTTGATCGTCTGTCTTTCATTTACCCATGCTTTGGTATAACACATGTATGAAAGTAAAAATCGAATATTTTGATCAAATTATGCTTAATTTTGAAAGTATTTCTGCAAAGAAAATATTTTCCTTGTCATTCAAAAAATTTCACTATAAACCTCACTTGACGATTTCTTTTGCTCTTCAAGTGATTTGGAAGGAATCCTCTTAAGTCATTACGATCCTCCACTATGTTAATTGAGTTCCATTTCCGTTTCCGTTACAAGAGAGGAAAAAGGAATGACGTGCATTTAGAGCGACGCAAGTCACCATTGCCGCCACGAGAAACTGTAAAACTCGTTGATTCGACCTTGCGCGTAACACGTGGTGTAAGGCAGGTCGTGTTTCTTTTCTTTTTTTCTATCTCATTTTCTTTAACTATTATTCAACATATCTACCATCGTATCAAATCAGTCAGTAAGACATTTTATTTCGTCAGCATCAAATACTCCAGAACCTAATATGGATCTTACGCATAGTCCATAGTAATAGATGATAATAATTTCTGCCTCGTTTGCCTATTTTGTAGATACAATTGTTTCGAGTAGAGTTGTTTAACCTTGATTAAATCTCAGCAAATTTATTTCCCTTTGTGAAGTCTTAATGTCAGGTCGCCCTAAAACGTCATACTTATCCGACATAGACCGTAGGAGCAGATACCATTAAACTGTGTTAAACGCAATGCGGATGTAACACGCCAATATAGATAGATATCTACTTTAGAGGTTAGGTCACATAGTCTTGCAGGTAACCGCAATATAGATATAGATAAACAAAACATACATAGATAAGATTCACAGGTTTTATGTCGATAAAACGAGAATTCGCAGGTTTTTTCTTTATCGCGTTCAGAGTGTTATTTAGGGGCTATTTCAGTTTTATTATACTGCTTTAAATTTAATATTTCTTACACCTAAGGTATGTGCTAATTAGTCGTGTGAATAGTGCGCTAACAGTTCTCCACTATTGATTATCCTTCTTTATTATAACTATGGTTAGAATTAAGGATTTCCTACTGGTATATAGTGTCAATACTATTTGTCATCTCGATACTTTTGAGTCAATCAATTATCATTAATTTGAGTATCGGTATGATGTTAATAAGTAGATACGTATTCTATGAATGGGAAAGGTTTTGCCTCTTTATGCAAGACAAAAGTTATTTGAATATTGCATAGGACTCCGTCGCGCTCAATTTTTGTACGTATTGTGATTTTGATGATTTGTTAAATTTTACTATTAGTATTACCATGTGACTGGCACTTTTCTCACAAACGTATATGTGAAATCTGTTATTAGTAAAAAATCTGTAAAATATTCAATTTCTCAGCAGTCATGTACTTCGTTTCCAGCGAGAGATACACGTACATTTCGTTCCGCTTAGCGGAAGGCACGTTATCTCGCTAGAAGGAAGAGCCGACGATAATAAGGTGTTTGTACTTTTAACACATTTTAATACAGTCAGGATAATGCTATATTGCAAGCGTTAAAGTAAGTTAGGAATATTATTTTTTTTTTTTCCACGTATTCCCATAATTTTTTGTACCTGATTTATGTTTCCGAGATTTTTCTTTTGACATGGCATTGTTTTTTGTTTCTCTCTACTACTCCTAGGGAAGCTATCGTTGCGCCACCCTCGAGTAACGGCGAATGCAGGAAACGACGGATCGAACAAGCGTGCAACTTGGATTGGAGAGTGAAAAATTCAGTAGTTCTACGAATTCTATGCAATAATGCTACTTCAGACTTTGCGTTGATCTCGTTTACGTGGACGTTTACGATACTTCCAAATATTCGAGGGAACGTTTAAAGACGAATAAGAGCTTTCATTCAACGTCGGATAAAAAATTATTTGGAACGTAAGCTCCGTGTATATACATAACTCAACGTAGACTCGAGGACTGGTAAACGACCGACTTTGCCTCTATCTCAATTTTCTTCTCGTTCTCATTATCTACTTTCTACTTTTTAAATGGTCTTGCGGACAGTGAATAACAATGCTAATGGCAGCCACTTAACTGTCTTGAAGATTATTATTGTTATTAGACTTGTGGTACGAAGCTTTACCTACCAACGAACTTCAAGTACCTTCGAAGGAGAATGTAATATTGGAAATTAGGTATCATGGCTTCAGAAGTCATTCAGTAGCGTCATTCAAGAAAATGGTAATTTACTAAACTCATAAGTAGCCTTGATATTAAGATGGCACGTTCATCCAGCTTGAAGTGGATATCATTGGATACTTCGCCCCGTTTTCAGTCTCGTTTTATGGAGCATGAATAACACGATCACAGAGAAGTTATTGTGTAGTGGAAATTACATCAGAATTTGTAATCGCATAGGCTGGAATAGAGAAGAAGAGAAATGACTGGCGTGCGGTAGATATAAAAGTTTATTAAATGTCTTGAAGAAAGAAATAAGAGTATAGGGGGAAATAGTGTAGCAAGGAAGGGAGGAGTTAACAGCGCTGAGTATTCCAGTGTAAAGGCTATTCTGCACGAATCGCGTGACGATTGTACCGATTTATTTAAAGATAACCTCGACGTAAAGGCGCGTTTCTCGAATAAATTCGTCGAGTGAACTTATTAATGCCGCCGGGTGACAGCATGAAATTCCGTGCGCTCAATTTTCAAATCGGCACAGTGAATTGTTGTGAAATAACGAGATTCCTTGCGTATCCTTTATGTGCATTGATTATAGAAAATTCTATGTATAAAAGTAATTGATATATTTCTCAGAACAATAGAAATATTTTTCTTTAAAGTCACTGTCGTCATTCCGTATATCTTCGTTAGATCGTTCACCACGTGGTTGTATTGTTCGCATAAACATTATGGCTGTTTATAAGCCAGGCGGTAGATTTTATAAACACCTTAATGTACACCAACACCCACTAATAGTCCATAACGTCTCGATAATTGCATCCACATGTGCTTAGTAACAGACCTTTTAGTTTTTGAAATACTTTGAAAAATTGTTGGACAAAAATTATGTGAATATTTGTAATTTGGAATTGAACAGTCGCAATAAGATTTTGGGAAAAGAATCTGTATGATATTCAATACATTAGTTGGCTGCATCAATTATTAATTTAGGACGGGTTATCAAGATGGCGTCGACATGGTAGGGAACGCGAAATAATTCAACAGACTAACGGCAGTATATACACAGCCATCCTATCATCTGCTCTGCTCCACGTATCTCTGGTCCCATTATTTCTTCTCTCTCGTGGTCTTTACTTGTCAAGTCTCCCTTTTGTGCAGTCTTTTCTTTACTACTTCCACGTGAGGTATGGGTACGTGTGCCATATGCGTACGCAGAGGCAACCTTCTTCAATAGAAGAACTTGAACAGATTAAATATAATGGATTTCTTACCTTGAGGCGGATTCATGTTTTTCCCTGAATATCATTCCTGATTTCTCTTGTGATTATATACCGACCTACTTGTATGTAGTATATAATTTGAGGATAATACCTTAAGGTCTTGGATAATGAGTCTTTAAATTTATTAGGAATTGATTATTAAGAATATTTTTAACCTTATTTTTTAAATCTTTAATGAGAATTCGCTAGAAACTCGTGCATTCTCAAATGAGAGCAAGAGTGATTTAGCGCGAGGTTTCATCGCTGCGTGACATTTAATTCCTTTACGATCGAGTGAGCGACAAGTCGAGTGTAAAATTATTACACGCCTTACGTAGCATACGCATGGAGCGACTCGCGAATTAGTAATCGCCGCCCTCAGGGCAAGAGCGGAACGCACTCCCATTTCTATCAATTGTACGTATAAGCGAACTTTCGACTATGTTCATCGAGCCTTCTCGCGCGATCGAGGAATTTGCGAAAAATTATTGCGAATTGAACGACTGTTGCGAAATCCATGGAGAAAGTCTAAGTAGTCGTATACTTTATATCTTATTCCTTTGTATCGGAGAGATATTGCATTTTTAGTTAAAGATTCAGAATTTGAATAAAAAACCTGGAGCTCCCTGATTACCCCAACATTCATCGCAAATTATTAAAGCCTCGGTTAAAGCAAAAGAACAAAGAAAATTATGAAAATCAATAGAATTCTTCAAACAACGTCGAAACGCGGTAGTCTATCCCACAATGCACAGGGATACGTCAATAAAGAAGGAACTTCGTTGGACTATAGTAGGTAGACGCAACTGTACAGTCGAGCAACCTACACTTTTCCTAGTAAGTTGCGTAATACGGCAAACAGCTGTTTCCTACGCGTGCACCTGGTTTCCTAGAATTGCATCTATCGCATGTTCAGAATGATCCTGTTGAGAGTCTAGTCCAAGTAAGAATGGAGCAGATGCGTGGATCGGTTTTAAAACAGCTACTTTTTTGTCTGTTAGCCTTAAGCTCGCCCATTTTCTTTCGACTATCTCCATATATGTATCTCAGATCTAAAGAAAGATATATATATATAAAAGATACTACTCGGGTCGCACGACTCGGCCAGGTATTCCGACGGTGTTTGTTCCGGCTGTTAACGAGCACCGAAATAGCGCACCAGAGTACCGGTCTCTTCGTTCTTGTCGAAGCATCCACGCGGACAATTTACATTATACGAGCACATACCCTCCTCCTAAGCAGGTAACAAGGTACCCAGGATAGCGGGTACTTTTACTCAATGCGGTCTACCTCACAATTAATTATACCATTGAATCCGTCATGGCACCCATGTTAATTATAGTCACTGCCTACATACGTACATCGATGCGAATCGCCCTTAATGCTATAATACACGACAAATACAGGTGTATGGAGCATTACGTGTTTCCGTAGGTCGTCGCGACACCACAATCGATCAAACTTTAATCACCAAACCTTTCTGTGCCTTTGGCTCGGTATTTACGTAGGGATAGAAATATTATAGAAATTTATACTGAATTTCCGTACCTGTACAAGCTGTACTACAGAAGGAAGCAATAGACGCCATCATTAGAGAGCTGGTTGACTTTTTTTTCTTTGGAAAAAATGATTGTATCTTTTCTGTTATTTTACACGTCATTTGCTCTGTTATTATTAAAATTTCTGACGTTTCGAATTTATTCAATTCGTTGTTAGGATAGACGTGGTTTTTAAAAAAATATTTTAATTTTATTATCTATCAGGCATTTATCGGTACCGGGAAAATCAATATGCTGTATCGATGCTTCTCAATAATGATATATGTACACCTCAGGGAGTCTTTATATAGTTCTTTTTTTAGTATACTATTATAACATCTTTTGGTCATTAGATGATCGAACTGTGACTATTTCTTTATACATATTTATTGTACTAATCTCGTTATGTTATTTAACAAGATTGACGTGACGTTCTTGCTTTTCAGAAATTCATCAAACCTCCAGTTCTTGGTACTTGGAGTTTAATGATATCGAAACCAATACGTCTGTCCTAAGAATGTAAATACGAGAAGTTTTATATATTTTATATTATTTTTTTTCTTACGAATTACTAAAGCAATTCTCACGTGACGACCGCTTCCGAGAAGCCTGCGGTTCTCTCGGTCATCCGTCAAAGAGTTTTACTCCGCGTAAGAATACTTGCTTGAGTTGAGGCGCGTGCCAAAGAGGTTCAGCTGGGTTAGGTCGCGGCTGTGTTGCACAATCTAAAAACTTGCTGTATATACAGTGAATACAAGGGCTTTTGGAGTTCTAACCCGTACTTCTTAACCGGATGACAGTGGAGCGCAACCCTCGCCCCGAAGACGATGGTTCAGTCTATTATTACTTCGGTGATAAGAGCTTCCAAGTTCTATAGAAAATTGGAGGTTTGCTCGACCAAAAAACATCTTCGCTTTAGGTCGACGATGAATGAAAGATCAGGATGAATCTTCGCTAGACAATCTGGCGACGCGAATAGCCGAGGCAGTCGCGTCATTCGTGAAAATTTCCGACAAACGAACTATGCTCCGCCTCCCACGACTTGTGGGATTACATTTGGCACAGCTTACTCAGGATAGAAATTGTTTACTGGCTGACTATGAGTGTTGACGGTTACGATGACTGAAGCTGACACTAGTCCAACGGAAATACGATTGTCCTTGATGAAGGTCTGTTGTAGAACCTTTATAGAAACTGAAATACTTTGTTTTCTTTTTTTTTTACATTACGGTAATTTAATCACTGATTATTTTATTTTGCTTGCCGAAATAATATTGGTATAAAAGGATAGTTATGTCTGATCTATTTTCTTCTGCCCTGAACACGTTCTAAAGCTGATATTCAAATATTAATTTGTTTTTTTTTTTGTATTCGATAAAAGTCTGTATTTACTCTACTAGTTTAGCTTAGTCTTATGGCTTGATTTGTTGAGGCACAATGCGTACCATTATTTCATTCGACTCGGTTAGATAAGATGAAAGGCATCTCTATCCGGGTAGCCTGTAACTCTAGATTTAATTTGCGTACCGACAAGTGCTCGCTCGTTGACATTTTAAATGCGCCATTGCAAAACGTCAAAACCCACGTGCTTGCGCACTACTGATACTTCTCGGTTACTTTCAGGATATCAGACGTGCCTTTAGGTTTGTGTTAACTTTGACGACAGTAGTAAAGTACATGAGTCACTATGACGCTTCTGCGTTATACTTGTAATACTTGTAATATACACATGACAGTTCCCGCGAAGAATATTTCTTCGTGACACAAATACAAATTGGCCCGAGCGTCAGAATGTTTTTTTCAAAAACTGCAGTTACTTGGAAAGTTTTTATAATATCTAACATCATCCGGAGGAAGTCAAGTTGAGTATTGGCGATTATATATCGCGAAAATCCTGAACGACTATTGCGAAATCGTATGCCAACCCCTCTTACATGGCTAAAGAATTAATTAAATTTCGAAACGCTGTTAGGAACGCGAAGGGAATTGGCAACTACGTATTAAATCTTTTGATTCGATCGATTATGATTGCTGGCAACTTACTTAATGGTTTTTACTCTGATTCTCCTTTTTTTACCCTTTTTTTTCTTACTGGAAAGCTAACTTTGTCAAACGAATGTAGCAGGTGCTGCATGACCTCGAGAGGTACTTGCGAATTGTCTGTTCGGCGGTGCTCTAGTACACATACCTAAAGATAAAGAATGATAAAAATATCCAATTTCATTGAGCGACATTCGAGAAGTAGTACAAAATTTAAAGAGATCAATTAAGAACGTAGGATGGGGCCAGATGAAAAATTGGCTAATCTAACGGAATCTAGGTCGTACAGAATAGGAAAGTCACTCTGGAGCAGTAATATAACTATTTCTTTCGCTATTTGTATCTCACTACTGTTTCTTTATCTTTTATTCGTAATAAATCATGTATTGACATCGATTCAATAAAACTGATCAATAGAAAGTAAAATCGATCTTCTTAACATTGACGTAGTTGCCAGATTTTGTCGTAGAGTTTTTTTGTTTAAACTTAAAGCACTATTTCATAATAGTCACTTATCAGTATATCAATTTTTCATATCATATACAAGTGCATCCATCAGCTAATCGCTTATTTCATTTGGTAGTTCCGACGATCCATGAATCAGCTGTTTTCACGAAGGACTACGCGAGTCATCGCGCCTGCTAGTGAAGTCATCGTGTAGTTTACGATAGAAACAATGAAAAGAAACGATGGCTCTTGACTCTTTATCTCACGTACGCTATCGCGCTGCTCCCGCTCGTCCCTCGAGTGGCCCTGAATCGCAAAGACAATCCCTGTGAATACCAAACGAAAGAATTCGATGGCGTGGGCTGCATATTAAACCGATGATTATCTAACAATCTTGGTCGAGTAGAAGTGTCTGTCGTTGCAGAGTCAAGTAAAAAAAGTCAATCCAAGGATCATCAATATTGGTCATAATCAGCAGCTGGCTCTGCAGCTTATTCGTACAGAGACTAAAAGTCTGGCGATAGTCTCACGTCCTTATCTTTTATCAGCTGGCTTGGACGTTTTATTGACAATATTTTATTTTTCTCAAAAAAGGTCAAGCGTCATTCACCGCCTGGCCCAAATGTATTTATAAGTTTTCATTGCAGAATGTCGTAATAAATCTCGTTCTTCGCCGAGATGGGGCTTACCTCGTGAAATTAATGTCACCACGCGTTATAGGATCAGCAAGTTTTTTTTTTTTTTGTATTGATATTTCATTAGCAAGATCTTTAATATCTGGATTGTAGAAGCGACGGCTGTCGCTCTAGTCAAAAATCTTTGATACAGTGTGAATCATACGTTTATAATGCATTTTCTAGTTCCCGTGCTGTCCTTGGGATGCATCATTGCAAGAACACGTGACAGAATGGAGATCGATGTCTGCTCGTGATAAATCAGTAAGATCATCCATTCTCTTCGTGGAATATCTACGAAGACTGAAGAATACTTTTCCGCGTGATACTGACGTTAATTGCGCGCTAAATGCTCGATTAACTTCACCAGGATCTTATTCGGATAATGCGAATCCTCAGTGGCAGGGACAGCGGCATAGTTGTGTTACGTACAGAGATTCCTGGCGGAAATACTTATCTTCAGAGTATCCTGACATATATATGCAGGCACCATTATCTATGTACTACCATGAAAAATATACGCAGAGAACTTGACAATTCCAGTAAATGAAACGGTCGGGTATCTTAACTGAAATTGTGTACGGTACGGGTGTCCTACAAGTTTTCCACTTTCGTCACTGGCATGTATCATCGTATCGTTGATTGTTACGTATCTTCAGTATATAAATCTGTATAAATCATACGTCTGACTGACATAGAGAACACTGTCTAGCAAGACAGCATAGGCATTAATATGTAACGACTTTGCGAGATCAGTTTGCTGGAAAATTTTACTTGGGTTCAGGATTTTTTTTTCCCCCTTATTACTACATATAAGTTGCTACGTCACGCTGTAGATAGTGTCGTGGGAGAGAGGTTTTATTTAAATCTACTTCACGCAGGGTGGAGCAATACAGTCCGTGCGATATTTCATGTATTTAAAAAAAAGACGTAATTTTAGGTTATACAGTGCCTAAGAGGAGTTACGAGGGAAATGGCGGCATTGATTCGAGTAGTTTGTTTATTTGTGGTTATTATAGTCAGACTACGAGATACGTAATCGATACTGCGAGAGAAAGTGAATCGGCGAAATAAAGAGAAAATTTACTCAATTTACACTCTCCTTGATCTAATGCTTTACTGCCGGCTCGTACGTTCTCGTGGAGCCGCGTACGATTTGTGAAAATATTATGAAACGATACGAAGATCGCTGACGAATTAACGAGCATCACGACGTCTTTCCCAGTCAGTCGAGTGCTCTCAATTTCTCGCTACTGGCCACGGTATATTGGGAAAAAAAGAGAAGAAAGATGTTTGTTTTTTTTTTGTATAACTAGAGGCTCTATGTACCAATGAAGCAATGTTTGTATTATTGTACTAAAACGTGCGCGATACGGGGTATCTGTGTTGCAGCATTTTTACTTCTGTTTTAATTGTGCCACGTAGGTCGATTAAATGCGAAGCTCTCTATAGTACCCTTGGTGTTAATAAATATCGCTCTTTAAGGATTGCCGTCTTAGGACATCGGTAGAACCCGTGTTTCCTGTGTATCTCAACAAAGAAAAGAAAAAGTTGGGTTAGGATATACGAGTCCAAGAGTCCTATGTAGAACCTGGCTTTTAGAAGAATGGGAGTTCTCAACTTGCTGCAACCTCATTATATACCGGGCACTATTCGTATGGGGATTACTCGACTGGTGCTACCTCTAGCGGCAAATTTTTTAATTTTTAGTACTGCAACAATAACGATGCGAAATTACGTAGATTTTTTTGTGACGTAACTATTTGATATACTTTTCGATAATTAATTGGTAATCGTTCCTTGTTTACTGTGTATTTTATTAAAATTCTCTTCGATTGATGACTCTATACTAATTTTAGCTTTTCTCTTGTCGACTGTTTGCTTTTTATTGATTACGTTCATCAATCACTAATGACGGTATATTCAACAATTTCAATGAAATACTCTTCCATGAATATGAACGATCGATTTGACACCTGTAGATAGATACAGTGAATATCTCTAATTAGTAAATTCCATAACCACGCGTAACACAGAGGTAATTAATTGGCAAGTATCTATCGCGAGGCTAAAGTAATTACAACAACAAAAAAACTGAAAATGCGTGTCGGAGTACACGTATATTTTCCATTATAAAAAAATATCGTTCCTCTGACTAAGCAAAGGAAAACATATATAATGAACATTTTTTCATTAGAAGTTACATCTGCACGTAGTATCCCATTAATAATAACTCCAAGCACTCCATTTAGATATTAAGTACATACATATATTCAATCCACCAATGACTTGAATTTCATCACATGATCACTTGAATTTTCTCATTTTTAACTTTCATTCGAGCATTCGATATCTCGTGTTAATGCCTTGGATACAATGAGCGCACGCATGATTTGTAACTTTCTCCAGACACACGTTAACAGTACTATTCTGTTCAGCCTCTTAATCTAGTCTTACCATATATATCTATAAGAATATACAAATATACTGCCAGAGATTGTACACAGGTTATATACGCTGAATACTCGTCGCGGTATTATCGCTGGCACGTTAGTGGGCGTTGGCCTTGAATCAGCTGTTTGCTTTCAATGTCAACGAGTATTACTACACCGCTGGTGAGACCTGCAAGGCATTTGGTGTGTATATATGTGTATATATATATATATACGCACATACGCTCTATGGATGTAACTTCTACGTGCATCGCAAAGCGAATATGCAACCAGTCAGCCTACTTATTCATGGATATTAATATTCGGTTGATCTCCTTGCAGTACGTAGCATCCGGATTACAATAAAAATAGTATTTTTGGTTATAGATACTAGAATATGATAATCTTATCACGGCTGCCTGATTGTGATTATTTTAGTTTAATATGTACTGTGTATATTTTTATATGCCTTGTTTATCTGTATGTTATTTTAATTTAATATTTAATTATATTATTATTATTATTGGTCTGATAGTACAGAGAGTGCACGAGAACTCTCGTGCGATATATTCGATTAATACTCGACGCGGACCTATCGTATTCATTCATCGTTGGCTCAGTAAAATCAAACGCTACAAGGACGGTCTTTTCAGTGGATAACAGAGAGAGAAATCAATTTATTTGATCTCGGCAGGAGTGCCATTAGAACAAGAGAGAGAGGGAAAGGAATGCGTTTTAATTGTATTTGCGAGTGACAATTCGCGAAAATATAACGGTTATACGTAGTTTTTATTTGCTTGCACGCAAATTATTGAGCATTACGCAATAATGCAGAAATAAATATAATACAAGAGAGAAGACTACGACTGTTGTGATAAGTACGTGCTTTCAGATAGTCTTATCGGTGGTCCATCTAACTCGCTTTAATTAAAAGTTCCTTACGTCATGCATGTGTAGTTAAATATGGTAAACATGATTTGCGCCATCATTTTGGACCTCGGCCAAGTTTCCTATATATATATATATATAGGAAAGAGTACGCGATGTTCTTAGAATTACACTATTTTCGAGGGAATATTTTTCTATCCCTATTTCTTTTTCTAACGCTAATGAGACTTTCATTCGGGACACCCGTTTAATGTATGCGAAGCATCTTGACAGATATGTATCGGCTACGAAGATCTTTTGTAATCTGTTTGGAAAATCGCATTCGATGGGTATTCACTTAGTAATCTCGTTTATCGTCAGTTATCGAAATCGCACTCTCAATAAACCAAGTTACAAATGATTAACGCGATTACACTGTACTTTTTAATTAATTCAAGTGACTTGCGGTATATGTCTGTTCCTTTTATTTTTGTAGTACGTTGACAATGCCAAGACATTTATAAAGCTTCATAAGTGACTACGTGCCGACACGTTCCACTTATTCGAATTTATTGTGTATCTGGTACGGACACTGGATTGTATGTTGACCTCCGTATTGCTTATTCGGTTTCGTGTAACTCAAACGTACCAGTTGACAACTACCATACTATCGATTTGCCTAAGCGATTTTTATGACCTTGCACAGGGAAAATTGTGTGCTTTTCCTTTCTCGATTGGAAAATTACACAAGTTGTGTACAAGCAATCCATTCTTGCGATTGGTGACTGTACTGAATCACTATCTATCTGAGAAAGAATACATTTTTTATTGGGTATTGGAATCTAGAGACTGTTCGAATAGAATTTATAATAAAATTTCCAATATTCTTTTGACCATCACAAATTGCTAGTATGACTAACAAAAAAGAAGGAAATTATGACTACGTAATGGTAGATCGATAATGCAGTAAATTCAAAGAATTCTCTTACCTATAATTCGGTCCTGCAGTATATCTAAATCTCTCTGACACACGTAAACGTCCGTAAGTTAACTTAAGAGACGAATTTGTCTCTCTCGCACTCGTGGGAAGTATAGGGCAACGCCGAAAATTGTGATTAAAATTAATAACTCATCCTCTACAATCTATCTATGGAACAATGCTAATATCTTTAATAATGAACCTTGAATATAGCTTCCCTAACTTTCGAGTACGAAATTGGCAAATGTTACGAAAAAACGCTGCCGTGACAGCTGTTACGTCTAAAACGGTGCCATTGAACTCGATAGTTCTATATATACACACACCTATAGTATAGAGAACTAGCTAGGCTCTCTATATACACCCGTATACAGAGATGGTCTAAAGGTAAACGTACCCGGTAGATTCGATCGATGAACACAGTAGTTTGCCGGCAAAGGGATTCACGAAAACGTGTGCGATGCATGCGCCTTCTTGGAGAGTGGGTACGCGTACGTGCACAGTGTGGTATTGGCAATACGCTTCGTTCGAGGGTGTACGGAAAAGCACGAGCTGGCACGATTGTGTTCGAGGTTCATGGTATACTATGGGATTATGCTCGGTCTAGTGTAGTATATCGATCAGATATGAATGGCGTCAAGGAGCAGCGTTATGTCGCATTCTTGTTGCTCTCTTCGTTCGCCTAATGTAGCTAGAATGGCATACTGCATACATTCGACTGCGTCTTCAGGGTCATGAAATAGAGGGCGAAGTTACCGCATTGCGCCAATAGTCCAACGTACGTGTGCATATATCGTTATACAAACAGAGCGTCTCGCTCCCCGAACTATAGCATATGGATTCTTTCGTCATTACTATAATAAGCTGCGTGAAGCATCCTTTTAGCTTGGGTCCCCATATTGCTATGTACCAGCTGCATCGGTAATGCATGTATTAGGACGTGTACGATCCTTAATCGACGCTGAGAACATCTTGCAGTGTATCGAATCAATGCCTGGGGATTTCTAGGGAATTTAATGGAAGGCAATTATACAATTTGCTACTCTGAAGCCACTTCTCAAGGCTCTTTTCACACTGAATTTCGAACTAAGAATGCTTCTGACAATTTGATCCGGTTTTACTAATGGATATTGCTCACGTTCGCGGTACTGAGAGCTGCGTTCGTCATTTCTTTTTTGACGAGCGTATAAAATGGCGGATCCCTTATCTGTGACGGATACGAAGTAAATTCTCTTTATCGCGGAAAACTAGTTGCTGGGTATGTGTATTGGACAGGGGCCAGGAATTGTTACTAACTTTTTCAGCGCAATGCGTCCCGGGCGCGGCATATGACCACTTCTGGAGAAGGTTTCAATAAAGGTGCTAGGGTCATTGAAACAAAACATTACGTCGATCATGGGTTAGCATGTTGGAGCTATGGCGAATAACGTCAGGACACTCGTACATGACTAATCCTATGGCTGTGTTGTTGCCAAAGTTCATCCATAAGGGAAAGAAGACAAAATTTGTGTCGGAAGAGTTTCTCGTTAGTCTACCAACTCTTGAGTTCTTGCGAACTTTTATTTTCGCAGCTTTAATGATTAGGCTGCAGCAACGTGAAAGAAGCTATGGTTTGCTTCGCGCGCAATGAATAGCTGATGAGTCTGGGTATACTTAGTGCTAATTGTGAGGAAAAGAGGTTTTTCAATCTGAATAATAAATCTTGAACTGAGGGCATATCACTACATAGGCAATATTATTCTATTTGCCTTTTGATCGGTTCGACTCAGCTTCAGTAAACCAACCTATTTCATTGAATGTTTTCGAGGTCAACATCTTAACATCACTTGTATGCTATTTAACCTAACGTGGGACTCACAGGAAGCGGAATTGCCGGTAGAAGTTACCTCCTGTATTTTTCCAAAAAACGATTCTCCTGGGTACTATTCATGATTGCGAGATCAATAGCAAACATGGGCGGTTGAAAATATCCTAACCTTACATTTCATTCTATTCACTAGATGGCATCATCGAGTTCGATAGCTTATCCGCGAAACAATGTCATTACTGACATTGGCCTCCATTCCTCTCGACAGTCATACATGATAATATCATCTTCGTATCTTCCTTCATAAGGGCTCTGCTAATGCTGCGTTGTACAACTTACAATTGGTTTTTACTTAACCTTAAAAAAAGGACCCTTGTACTCGTCAAAGTGACAGAAAACAGCTGGCGATAAGATTGAAATGAATTTGATCTCAATTAAAAAGAATCGTTGTGACTTTTTTGTTAAGAAAATTTATGGAACTGCCCTTTTTTACGTAAAAGGATAATGCGTCCAATAATAAAATTTGGGTTTCATTGCTTTCAGGGTTCATAGATGGAGAGTGCCGATAATAAGGAGCTGACCGATGAGTGCAATCAGCAAAGCGACAACCGGCTCCTTTTCGAGATGCCAAGCATGGACGCTGATCAGGATATCAAGGTGGAGAATATGAAGAACGAGGATCGTAAGGATTCCAAGGACACAAAGATGAGTGCAGCGGATAGCAAGGAGAGCATCGAGGGTACGAAGCTCACGAAGAAGATGTGTGAGGATCTTGACGAGGATGAGGGCAAAGGCTCGGACGAGGAGGAAAGCAAAGAGAAACCGGAAGAGAAACGTGATGATGATACCTCGACTACGACTTCCTCTACCACGACGTCGGATGACGAGTCTGACACGACTTCCGAGGAGAAGACGGAACCGTCGAAGCCTGAAGTTGCTCCGCAACCAACCGAGGCCAAAGAAGAGCCTAAGAACGATGATACCACCGATGACAGTGATATTGAGGATGACCTCATCTCGGCTATTAATTACAACACCATTACCTCCTTGGCAGCCCTCAAGGACATGCTGCAATGTTCCGGCGAGGAGTCCGAGGGCGTCGATAGTTTCTTCCATCATTATTTTTTATCTCACGTCAATCGGCTGCCATCTAGAAATCAGACGCACAGTCCTTATCCGTGGGGCAGACGATTATCGGAATGCCGTGAAGAGGACGAATACGAGACTGAAGAGGGTATGTTTTTCTTGTACTTTTCTCTTTAGTCACTTACTATAACCTCCTTCAAGATAATACCGCCAAAAAAAGATCGATACGGCGTTGGCACGGTCCCAACCTACAATAACAACAACAGAAATGATAGAAACGTAGAAATATATTATGTATAAATTAGACGCTTAAAGCTGAGAGTATACACACATATTCTTTCGTTTTAATTAATCTTTCGACAATAAACAGTATATGCTACATTAGATAACCTATATCAAATTTTTACGTTTCATAAATTGTCAGTCTCCTCTCACAAATGAAATGTCTTTTCTTCCTGAGATTTATGTGTATTTTTATGCGCACCTAACATAACCTGCCCGTTTGGCTGTTATGGCCCAAAAACGAATTTCAGATGATTATGTCTTTTTTCCATTTTCTTCTGTTGTGGTGCTAGCTTGAAAGTGGGCTCTTCTTATACCCTGGGTACAATCGATTTTCGAGATCAATAGGTTACTTTGATTTTGGACGAATAGAAATTTTACCTCGTTGCTAGAATATAGTCAAGTTTTTGCAGCATCTCATTTTTATTAATATGTATAAGCATAAAACGATATGCTTTTTTTGCAGAGGCAAAATATTATATAACTGGATCCCTCTTCGTTAATATAGCTTGCCGAAATTGTATATACACTCGACTACAAAAATATGACATTTGCCATTATGTAGGTAGTACACTTGTAGAGGCAGTGCTGGTTTTTTTAATGGGCTGTGCCTGAATATACAAACCGTGCCATGGACGACAGTGACGGTCGATATTACTGACGAGTTTTCAATGTTTCTATAAAGATTCTCCTGACCTTTTAACATGCATTTTTAAATATTTTTATTACTTGCGTCGATCTTACGTAATACTTTTCCTGCGATTATCGATTTGCCCACAATTTCCTTTCGTGGGAAGCTTCGTCCCGACTGTAGCGGGTAAGTGTTACAATAATTTTCATTGCGAAAGAACCGGAAGACGGGGATAGATCCGACAACGCCCATAGTACTATTTGATATGAGAATTCTATCCTATAAAAACGTACGCAAGGGTTCATTGATTTGTTGGTAAAATCAATTGGAGTCTCGGACGTAATGTAGCAGGGATTGAAAATCAGCCTTAATATCATAGACACTTCGTTCGGCTTCCAAATATCGGTTCCGATATTAAACCTACGCTCTGCAAGATGCTATTATGAATATGTATGCAATGGATCTAAGATTAGCTTACGCGCCCGGTGGTTTAGCTTCGGTTGGCAACAGTCGAATAAGCGTGTAAAATCTAAGTCAGTTGGCTAATAATTTTCTATTTATATTTTTGATTCGCGAGAAATGGAGTCGTGGCCAATTGCTTTGATTGCGGATGTCGAACCTTGAGGCGGAAGTTGACGTGTGTTGTTCGTAGATTTTTCTGTACATTATATATTATTGTATAGTATATGAATTCGTATAGGAATTGGTGGAACTTTTATTTGAATTTAAACGTAATTTGGCTCCTGGCAGGATAAAGAATTATTTTCTAGATCTCTGTCAACAGTTTTAGTTTTCATATTGTGATCTGTTGGAACGTTAAAATCTCTGGCTTTGATGCGTAATCGGCTGTCAATTTCAGTCTGACTGAAACAAGGAGTTGTTTGTATGTGAAGAAAGCGAAGCTCGCGTATGCGAAACATGAAAAGTATCTGCGACTCGATCTTAAAAAGGAATTGAAACTTCGGTGTGACAGACTTAGAGCCCTCCGGACATCTGTCTCGTTTTCAACGAATTTTCTCAATGGTTTCTCTTTCTTCTCTCTGAGTTTTTATTCGAATTCTTTCTTTCGCTTCGCTTTTCATTTCTTACTGCTTGTAGCTACGTCTTTGACAATTCGGGGAAATTAAATTTTTTATTTGTGAACGACTGCTGGGGCAGATTTAGCAGGTAGAGAATTTTATCTCTGAGCGCTGGTCTTTTTTTTGATACATACTTCATTACGTTTGCTTCTTCTTCGTATGCTTGGAGAAGCGTCTCATTATAGATATTCATGATTTCAGGTAAAAATATGGAGAGTACTACAGCTGACATGACGACCGAGATCAAAAAGGAAGCAGTTAGCGCACAGGAGTCCCAGGAAAAGTCAGATAATGTGCCTTCGAAAGCCTCGAGTTGTTCATCCTCTGAGAAATCAAGTTCTGAAAAGATTGATCAAAAGTCAACAGCATCTGAGTCCCGACCTCCTCCGACTACGACTACGTCTCGTTTCACTACGTCAACAGTAACATCACCAACGTCGACCAAGCCCCCTCTACGTAGAAGACACACTACCGGACCTGGAATGACATTTCCAGCCACGGATCCACCCACCTACTCGAGCAGTATGACCTTCTCCAGGACAAGTCCTTTACCCAGCCCACATTTGGACAAGAGATTCTTCGATTCGAGTCTTATCGAAATGAAGAGTCAAGCCAGTAGTTCGAGCACCCTCGACTACGATTCCACCGACGAGATCTGGATACGTCGGGTGGACTTTGTCCAGGAACGTAAACGAAGGGTGAGTCTCCAAGGAGGATAATCAAAATCTTGAACTATTCAAGAAATACGGAACATACGAGAAATATGAAAAATTTATCTCCTATTACGAGAATGTCATCAGCACTTAGCCAGCTGTTATGAACAAGGGAGCATCATTCTTCGTTGATAACATTAACAATTTTCGTGTAACGCTCGAAAAGAGTGACACCCGTCGCTTAGTTTCCTTTAAAACGTCGATAAATTTTGCGAATGACAGTTCCCAAGACTTAACGTCCACGTAACGTCGACGTAACGTCCACGTAACGAATCTTGCACAGAAGCTCAAGATTAATTAGGCAACTTCGAAGTTAATTCATATCCAGTAGCGAAAATTTAAGCCAAGGCGGTACTACTTGAAATTCGCTAGGAGCACAGACCTTCAAGAAATCACATCTCTAAAAAAATCTAGGAAACTAGGTTGTGCTGTTATATAGAAATATAATAATAATTAAGCCACTGCAAATGAACATTTTACAGAGTCGTCCAAGTCCAGTAACGCAGTTCATTATTACTGACTACATCTCGTCGCGGTCCTGTGATCTCGGGTTCACGTCCCGAATCGGACGATTGTTATTGTTGCGATGCATGAATATATACTTTAAGCAGTCGTACTCGTAGAGAACTCGATCTGATCATAGGACTCATTTATATTTAGTTCACTTCCGCCCCGCCCCTCCCTTGGAAATCTTTGTCACCCGTTCCTCTCCTTGAACCTCTCCACAGTATGCTTAATTGCAGTAATTGACAGATTCCTCAAGTAAATTTGTTTACCAGTCTGTAGCCACTTTTACATAGAGTTCATGTTTCCTTTCAGATCCTTTCTGGCAATACACTCTCCGTCTACAAGATCACCATCACCTCCTCCTCGTAATCCACCACCTCCGCATCATCAAAGCCACCTCTTGCGAAACGAGGTCGCCAAACCCGGCTGTGCGTAGCGACTCGCGAATTCGTCGCAAACAAGAGAAACGCTCGACCTCCAATCCGCAAAATTCAGCTATCATGCGAATTTTTATATGGTGCGCGAATTTACCATGTGTGATTTTTAGAGAAAAATTAGTCTCCTTCCAAGATCAGTCGATAATACATAACTGACAAACCATTTCTAAGCAAACTTTATCCGCCTGTTAAACAGCCATTAATTCTAATGTCAGTGTAATTTAACACTCCTAGAGAGATGACAGTAATTTCGACAAAACTAAAATATCAAATTACTCAGGATTTCGTAAGCTATTCGTGTGGGCGAGCACGGGGACTGACATTGTGTTACGCGTTACGAACGAGGTGTGGCTAATGTCATAATTATTCAGAGGACTATCACGCTTCGGAGAATCGCACTATTAGCTTCCTAACTTCGCGACTATCGATCCGCATCTACAAATAATTTATTTCTTCTCACTCGATACCTTGCAATTTTAACTCGTCCAATTTTACCGTAAACTCGAACTTTTTAACCTGACTATACCGCCGTATGGATTAAGTAAGCACATGAGCCAATTGAGTTAGTTACCTAATACTCCCGTATTAGGTACATACTACGTATCCACGTAGTGTACATGCACACGTGATACGCGATCGATCTAGTTTTCTCTATATGAAAATATTCAACTGTCCATTGCCGTGGCTGTTTCTCTTAGGGTAAAAAGAGTACTCACCTTCTTTACCATACCGTGACAATGGTGAAATCCTTGAAATTTTCGAAAATATTTTCATGGTATTTGGCACATTTAGGGATACGAAATCATTATTCATAGAATACGTATTCTGGTTTCTGTAGAATTTAAAAGATTTGTTAATAGCAACAAATTATTCGATGCAAACTATAAGCCTATAGAATATGGGTGATAGCTCGAAAAAAATGCGGGGCGTCTGGGCCGGGATTCGAACCCGGGACCTTTCGATTACTGTTCTGACCACTGAGATACGTCAGGTCGCTTGCCGCATCTTTCCGAACTGCCCCCACTAACGCAAATTCCATTTTCATTACAAAACACGCAGTCTTCGCAATGCCCTTTTGGTGTTACACGATGACACTAATCTACTTGTCATTTAATTATAGTTATTCTACTGATTTTCCTAATACTCGAGGGTACTACTTCTCAATGAATATTCTATTAAAGATACTCTTTTATTATTTGTCAGGCAACTCGCGTAATGCATTTCTACGATAAATACCGCTATCTGGTATGCGTGGTGAATTTTCACGCGTTTAGGTGAGCACGTACACGTGCCTGTAGAATGAATTACATAACAACGGGATCTTCCATTGCATTTATAACCATATTTAGGAACAGCTCGTGAATTTTCACTGCTCTGATTTTTTATTCCGTGACAATTTTCACATAGTCATTCACAATTTTTCTACGGGATAATTGTGCAACAGTGAACATTAATACGATGATTACGTGCAATTTTGGTAATCGCTTAGAAATAACAATCAACTAGAGCGAAAGGTCCCCGCGTTTATTTTATACAGTAGTGCACAATTGAAGTGGAACACTTTAATTTTTGTGTATCTTTGCGAAAATATGACCGATTTCAAAAAACCAAAGACATATTTTTTAGGAAATTTCCTTCCCG
>JARPRG010000289.1:1338237-1407419 GCA_031001745.1 Hartigia nigra
ATCAGGAAACTAACAACGATCCGTGATTTGCTGACGCAAGTGACGCGTACGCAAAGTACGCTCCATGGGAAATGTCCAGCCTGACCATCGAGAGACTAGTTAAAAAAAATTCCCTAGTCAAATTTGTTTTATTTCCAATTACAAGGAAAATATGAACTTTTTCTTGTAAGTAATAAACCATCAATCACCGACAAACGATTCTACATCGATTTATATAAAAGTCAATTGAAAATATGACGATGGAGTTCCAATTAGTTCGATCGGTCGTGAATGAGGGGCTAACTATATGGAGCTTTAAACTTGTCCACATAATACTTTATCAATCCCCATGGACTAAACTTTTAACTACATACGACTTCCCGTTCTATACAACAGCTGATCATAAGAGATACAGAGTTGTTCCCGCGTAAACACGTCTAACTCGTACAAGTATGAATGTTGTTAGGTTGTAATTTGTTTCGATTGACTTAAAAATTAATATGGAGAACAAATGTTGCATCCGCTTATAGTTTTATCTCGACAACACACAACAAATTTAAATTTAAACCCCAAGAATACTATTAGCACGAGAAAAATGTCGAACAAAAAAAATCGCCGTAAGGAATCTTCAACTTCTGAAAATTCTAATGTAGAATCTGAAGAAAATTCAGCTTCTGACTCTGAAAACTCTAAACGACGTACACGTACTAGAACAACAACAAGAGGAACACCTTTAAAAAGTAATCATACCAATGTACTGAGAAACAAAAATTCTAAAACAATTGAAAATAAAAATGGAGAAGGTAATGGATACTTTTTTGTTCTTTGTGATCTACATTACTATATGCCCTTATGGTTTTTGATGTTCACAGTTTCTGCAATGAAATTTATTCTATGCTTTTAATACTTTAACTCATGAGCATGAGGAATGATATAAATAGTAATACAGCAAATCAAATTGCGAAGTTATATAGACTTATAGTGCAAAACATATATCTAATAGTAAAACTGATATTTTAGCTGAACAACTTTCACCAAAAAAAAGGAAAAGGGTGACGAGAAGTACAAGTGAAGAAAGTCTAGAACCCAGAAGTCGTAGTATATCACCAGAGATTTCGTATGAAGGTAAGGATGTATCTATTATTGCATATTAAGTGGAGCAAATATTTCATTATATTCAACATAGGAAGATAAACTTAATTCTATATATATTTGTCCTTTCATTATTATAATCTATAATATAGAAAAATGATTAATTTTGCATAATTTATTTGTATTAGGACCACCAGCTACATATAAACTTTATGAAAGTAATGGTCATTCTCTGATCATAAAAAAACCTTTGAATATTGAAGTACATCGGAGACTTAAAAAATGTAACGAACTAGACATATCAAATTTATTGAATTCTGATAGTGATTCAGATGATATATTCACGAAAGTAAAAGATGCAGGTGCAAAAATTGTAGCTGTGTCAAAAAATAATCGTGTAGAGGAATTAGAATTATTAAGTACTCCAAAAAATAAAATAGAAACACCAAAGAATCGCAAAGTAACCATAGCAAATGAGTTCTCTCCAAAAAAAGCGCGACGAAATTTATCGGATTCCTTAGATACTGATGGTTGCATCACCTCTGAAGTTTTGCTGAAGAAACTAGAACAAAAACGCGAAGATGCATCATTAAAAA
Organism: Hartigia nigra; assembly: GCA_031001745.1. Taxonomy (NCBI): domain Eukaryota; kingdom Metazoa; phylum Arthropoda; class Insecta; order Hymenoptera; family Cephidae; genus Hartigia; species Hartigia nigra. The sequence continues at coordinate 1,339,905 of JARPRG010000289.1, forward strand.
TAAAATTAAGAAGATCCACCGAACAAAGTCAATATAAAATTGATTCAGATTCGGATTATGAAACTCGCAGCCGAAAAACGGTAACGAATACTCCAAGAAGCGCTGTGAAAGCAAACTTGAAGAAATCCGCAACACCTGTTACAAAACTTAAAATAAACATACAAGCAACAAACGTCGATTATACAAATGAAAACGAAAAATCAATCGAAGCACTCGCCGAACAGAACCATATACGAAAATCGAGGAGAGTTCGAACTCCTTCAACAAAGTATGCCGATTACGAAACAGACGCAAGTGTGACGCCCCAAATGAATACACCAAAATTAAGAACCAGGAAATCAATAAACTACAATGAAAACATTTTATTGAACAACCAGAATATTGTAAATACAAGTAACGAACCTTCAGAAACATATTTGCAACAAAGTGCGGCTGTTACACCAAGAACTACAAGACGTACAAGAAGTTTAATTCCAAAGAATTTGACAAATGACAAAACTACTGCCGCTTCACCATTAAAAACAGCAACAAATGTTAGCACTCCTACAAAACGGGAAGTTATAGAACAGCAAAGCGATTCCGAAAGTTCGGACAGTCACATATTTGACCAAATTGTAACGAAAACTCCTGGGAGAGCAAGAGCTGCAAAATCTCAAACTAAGAATGTTGCAACTCCTCGCAGGACAACTAGACAAAATTCCACTGAAATTTCGAGAGAGAAAGAAACAGAAACTAAACGCTCTTCAAGTAATACCGAAGTAGAACCTACTATGAAAATAACTCTAAGCAATACTGAATTGCACAAAACTCCAAGAAAAAGTACAAAATCATTAGATGTTACGGAGGTATCCACACCTAGCCGAAGGAATGCTGCAACAAGAACTAAAGAAGAATCAGGTTTTTCGACACCGAAACGAAACATAACAACTACTGCAAAATCTCATACGCCTTCAAGTATAAAACACGGAAATCTAACTCCATCGATGCGTCAACGAAATGCCGCACTCTTAAAACCAGCTACAGCACTTGAAGAAGCCAGAGCTCGTTTACACGTTAGTGCAGTACCGAAATCCCTACCTTGCAGAGAAGAGGAGTTTAATAACATTTATACATTTCTTGAAAGGAAGTTATTGGATAACAGCGGAGGGTATGTTGATAGTCATTAAACGAAATAATCTATAACGTCCAATCATAATCCTATATGCTACTGCATATATAATTAAAACCAATGTTATGTATTTTATACAATATTTTCATTATTATTTAAGATGCATGTATATAAGCGGCGTGCCTGGTACAGGTAAAACTGCAACAGTAAACGAGGTAATAAGGTGTTTAAAGAAACTGGTATCGAAGGGTGAATTGAATGATTTTAAATTCATTGAAATCAACGGGATGAAGTTGACCGAGCCAAGACAAGCCTATGTTCATGTATTGAAACAACTAGCAAACCGTACCGCAACATGGGAACAGGCACATCAGATACTTGAAAAGCAGTTTATCCGTCCTACTTCAAAAAAATCTATGACGCTACTGCTTGTGGACGAGCTCGATGTATTATGTAATAAACGCCAAGATGTCGTGTATAATTTATTAGATTGGCCCACAAAGTTGAATGCCCAATTAGTTGTAATAACAATAGCCAACACCATGGATCTTCCTGAAAGAGTTTTAATGGGACGTGTCACTTCTAGATTGGGTCTTACGAGACTAACTTTTCAGCCTTATAATCACAAACAGTTACAGGAAATTGTAACTACTCGACTAGAAGATTCTAATGCCTTCAGAAGCGAAGCTATTCAATTAGTAGCAAGGTAAATGAAAGAAATAGCGAACACAGTTGTTTGAAAGTACCTGTAGTTGAAATTGTCTCAAATAATTTGATATTGTTTTTTCAGAAAAGTAGCAGCAGTATCTGGAGATGCTCGAAGAGCTTTAGATATTTGTCGACGTGCTACAGAAATTGCTGAATCTCATGATGCTGGAACTGTGTCCATGCAAGATGTTAATCAAGCATTGACTGAAATGATCGCTAGTGCAAAGGTTCAGGCTATTAAACACTGTTCAGAAATGGAGAGAACATTTTTACAAGCCGTTAGTGTCGAAATAACAAGAACAGGGATCGAGGAAGCCACATTTAAAAATGTTTTTAAGCAATTCGAAGCATTATGCTCATTTGATGGTTAGCATTGCATTAACTACTTATATATGAAAATAGAAATATACGTTAGTGATAATGATAACTTTTTCATAAACAACGCGTGTGATACGTCAACTGTTTAATTTGTTTATCAGGTGTTAAAGTACCCAGCATTACAGAATCACTGGGGATTTGTGGAAGACTCGGTGCCCAAAGATTGCTGATATGTGAGCACTCAAGAGCAGATATCACCCAGCGAATTTTATTAAACGTTTCATCGGATGATATACATTTTTCTATGCAAGATATTTCTATTTAAAAAAATTGTTGACTAAAGTTAATATTTTTATACAAAATGAACTTGCAGCCCAGAAATGTTACAAATTGTAATTAACGTTAGTATTATGTAATCGGGTTGCATGTGCACTGTTTTATCAACGCGAATATTAATAATGAATAATTCATATCCCTTACATAGAAATAAGATTAGTTGTATTCATAAATTATTTGTATTGTTAATTATTTTATGCTACTACACTCTTACTGCGAAGACTACTATTTAAGAAACTTGTAATTTCTAATTAAAATATGAAACAAATTATATTTAAAAGCACATGTTTGTATTACCTCAGCTATCAATTTACATATAAGTAAAAATATTTTGAATTCAAATCTTCAGACTTTATAATTGAAAAAAAAATACTAATGTATGTTACAATTGACAAATGCCACATAATATTATACGATAATCTGATCATTTAATTTCTGTACGACCTGATTAGATGAAAACTTTTCATTTTCTGTTTATACCAGATGATAACGTCTCGTATATATTTTTATTCTACAAATAAAAATGCATTATCAGTATCATGTTTTTAAAACGTGATAATTCGATTAGGCCGCCATAGGGGAAAATAGTTTTCTGCGTATGCCTTATACCAGGCCTCTAGAATTTCAACATGGCGTTTGGGACGTGTATAATATATTCAACTAACTTCGATATTTCGTGACGTCTATGAAAATTGCTACTGTAAATAAGTTGAGGTAAGTTTCTATAGAAATCCCTTATTGATTTTCTCTATAATATTCTCATTAACAAAATTTAATTTTTCTCATATAAAATGCTTTGGTAATGTAGCCTCTTTACGGGCCGTAAAAGGTAATTTTGCTTCAATGGCGATGTTCCATTTACAATTTCATTCGATAATGTACTCACTGCAGTATTTATATATTTTATACTCTAACGATTGTATTGTTGACCATTTTTTTTCGTATAAAATATTGAGAAGTTTTCTGATTGGAATAAAAGGCTAAACATTAAACTGCAATTGTAGGCATTACATTACGTCATTCTCATAATAAGCGCGGGAAAATTCAAAATCGTAACAGAGGACTAATGTTACTTAGCTTATCAATTCATTCGGTTGTCCCGTATATTTGTAGCATTGTTGTGTACATTCAGTTACCGACAATACTACACGTATCCTTGTGTCCTTGTTTATTTGCATGTAATTAAATGACATACAACCACGCTCGCAGTACTGGCAGTACATTTTGGAACATACCTTAAATCAACGCGATGAATGTATGAGACGAGCCAATATTCATGTATATTATAAATTATTATATTATGTTACTTTTAATTTATTTTACAGGTAATCATTTATAATACCAGTTATCATGGGAGACAGCCAAGTGGAAATAACTTCCGAAACTGTAAAAAACGAAGAAATATCTAAAATGCAAAACGTTGGTCAAAAACGCCGAAGAACTTTGACACCAATGCGCCCTGTAGCAATTGCACCAAAAACAAATTCACCAAAGAATATCCAAAATTTCGATTTGAATCAAGGTATAATTATTAAGACCGAGCCAAGTTTTATCGCTATTACTCCAAGAGAGAGTCAGATCACTAGTAACAATAGTAATAGTAATAAATTAGTTTCAAATTTGACTCAATATTGTACTAGTGAAAGGTTTACTACATCTTCCGAGCCGATTAGCAGTAGCGATTGTACAAAACGTCTAAAACTCACAACCAAAGATGACGGAACACGATTTATCATGGTTCAAAATCAAAATCTAGATACATCCAATACTATTATCAATACTGATATGGGTGATAAAGTAATATCAAAATCGAAGGACTGTCTGCAAGAATTGTCCACAGTCAAAAATAATATACGTAGCGTTCATAATATTACACAACGCCAATGCGATGTGTCTGAGAGAATAAATTTAATTAATTCCAATGTCATACCAGTAGGAACGGATATTACTCCAAAACCTTCTAATGACGTTCCTATGATCAGCAATTTTGAAACTTTGAGTTGTGACGTAAATCCTACTACTTCGGTATTGCCTATCCAAAACTCTGTGATGGACAATACTAACGTTAATAAGGAATTGAAAACGAACGATGGCACAAAATTAATGGAAAATCTGAATTCCAACGAAATATCTAAACAGACAAATTTAACGAAGCCCAAATCACAGAAACCCGTTGTTATAATGCAACAGTTACTGTCTCCCGCGGTGAAGGGCAATGATCTAAGATCGAAACAAATATTATGCCAGAATTTTAATAAAATATTACCGATAAATATGCAATGCGTAAAACACGAAGGGAAAATATCGGATCACACGTCCCAGGCTAAATCGAACGAAACTTTTAGTGACGAATTGAAATTGATAAATACCGACGCGACGAGAAATATCTACGAATCCAAAAACGAACTTATTTTGAAAACCGAAGAATTTCCAGCTATCAGCAGCAGTCAGATTGATTCTGTATTGATGTTGATAGATATGCAAAATCAAAGTAAGGAATTTTATTTACACGAAACTGACAATTACACGAAAGATAATCGAGAATACGACGGGATTAAATGCACGAATAATTTGCTGCCATGTAATCAGGTATGTTTTATTTTTATTCTATAATTTTCTCTTATTAATGTTTCATTATTATATTTTAAAAAGAGCATGACAAAATATATGGCTATAAACCCCTCAGCCCGTTTACAATTAGAAACTCAATGTACGAATTCGAAATCGTCGAAAGATCCAGAACAGGTAGTAAAAAATTCAAAATTTAATTTTAATCATATTGTAAACCTTAGAATCACTTTCAATATCACGTTTGTTACAGCTAATGGAAAAGTGCAATGATAATCTTCAATGCTACAAGTGTAAAAAGTGTCCATTCATGAGTTTAAACAACAAACATGTTATGGAACATATGGAAAAGGAGCATTCAAGCATTGTTGAAAAACATGAGCAATTGGTACTGAAATGTCCAGGATGCACAAATACTTTTCATGCTCGAACGTCCTTACTGTCGCATATTGTGCATGATCATCAAGTACGTATAAGAATGATTAAATATGAATTATCAATGAATATTTCTCATATAAAAAAATTGGTCATTTTTAAAAATCGGTTTTTGTATTTCATCATATTATAGGTACAAGAAACTGAGGCTCAAGTAATGATAGAGAAATTGTGCTACCGAGACAAAACCATTGATGAAAATGATAATACGAAATCAGCATCCGAAATAATTGTCCCGATAAGAAAAACACAAAACGACATAATTTTGCAAAGACAAACCTCTAATTCTAGTTTAGAAATTTATCGATGCTTTGACAATATTCCACAACCCCATTTACCCACAAGTATATCTGTCGATACTGTTGACACAAATGTACACACGTTAGACAACAATTTATTAGTTAATAATAATGATGAGCAGTACCTGCAGAATATAAATAACATACAAATTGTATTAGCGAATAATATTCAAGTGGAGAGATTACAATCTATACCAATTCTGAGCGATGTCAAAACGATGTCAGATAAAGCATACGAAGAAGGAATACATATAAATAATGGAGAACCACAAGGTGAAGATCGATCTAAAATTTTAGCTTTAAACGAATTGAAGCAAGACGTAAGAAACGTGAAACATGTGGACTTCAAAAATGAATCCCAAAACCAGGAAAAATCTCACGTGCAAGAGAACAGTATGATAGAGCGTGCTTTGCATATTAAAGACACAACGTTTACTCATATATCAGAAAATGAAGTCGATTCAGAAAGTATTGAAGGAAAAATTAAGGAAGTCGAACCGAAGAAAAAAGGCAGACCTAAAGGATCGAAAACTAATTCGAATAAACAAAATTCAACGGAGTTAAAACAACTTGGCTACAAGTAAGTAAATGTTGTTGTTCATTGTTTTATTGTATACATTCGCATTATAATCAATTACTATATATGTACTTGTACAGATGCGCTGTCCAAGATTGTGGCGTGCGTATGCTTGCTCAGGAAAATATTGTTTATCATCAGAAATGCCATGCAGTAATAACGACTGATAAGGCCAATATGACTTATCAATGTCCTGAATGCTTAGAATTTAAATCTAATAATTGGAATAACGTGGCTGGCCACTTATGGAGGGCACATATTATCGATATGGAACTACACGCTTGTGATTTGTGTAGTTATAAAACACCTAGGTATTTTTGTTTGTAATACTGAATGATGGTATTTCAATGTGATATAATTTTAAATGATTTTCGTACATTAGTTTAAGCAATCTAATGAATCAACATCGTGGTATACATGGAGATGACAGGCCGTACCTATGTGACAATTGCGGGAAAGGTATTTATTTAATTATACCACATATACATAGAAATTGGTTATATGGTTTATTTATAAACAAATACATTACTTTCCATACAGGTTTCAAAACGACGAAACAATTACGAAATCATCGAGCTCTGCACAGAGCTAAAAACAAGGAACCGTTAGAGTGCGAGGAATGTAGAAGGGTTTTCACGAATACAAGGTTACTAAAATTGCACAAAGATGCAGTACACAAAGATTGTAAACCATTCATGTGCAATTTCTGCACTTACTCAGCATCCACTAGAAGTGCACTAAAATTACATCTTAGGCGGCATACAGGTGTGTATGAAATGTATAGCTCTGTCTGTTTTAAAATTTCCCAAAAACAAGTAGTTTTTAAAGAAAGGATAAAAATGAATATTAACTATCTCGACAATCTTATTAGGAGAAAAACCATTTTCATGCGAGCAATGTAGTTACTCAACGGGTGACCATAACTCCTTAAGAAGGCATAAATTGCGACACTTAGGATTAAAACCTTATAGCTGTCCGCATTGCAGTTATGCCTGTATTCAATCTTCTACGTATAAAGTTCATCTTAAGAATAAACATCCAGGTAGGTCTGATCATATTCACCACAATTTTCATTATGGTATAATAATTTATTTTCATTTACATTTGAGCATACATTTTTGTACTGTACTATATCTTATCATATCAGGTTTGGACCATGGATTAATGTTTTCCTGTCAGTATTGTTCGTACCGATCGGTAAAGAAGGAAAATTTATATACTCATATGGCCAAACATGAGCAGAGGACTTTGAAAACACCAGAAAAATCAGACTCTTCTATAATAATTAATTCGGTACCAGTACCTTAACGTTATAATTAATCATACGTATAGATATGAAAATTAATATAGTCATAAATTCCGGTAAAACATATCTTCCACGGATACCTGTGCATTTCTTGATATGCGCCCTCGGAGAGCCTTCGAAATCGTTCCAAAAAGTTATATTTTATTGTGTTACATATATTATTTACGAGCTATATATATGTATACGTTTATATAGATTTTATAATGTTCCCGTTTACAGATAATTTGTATCTTTGGCTTCCACATTTTCTAGCTAAATTTTATACAGTATGTAAATTAAATATACATAAAGTAACTTAGCGTTATCTAGTGTATACGGCTATATAATCCTTGGTATTTCCAATTTCACGAAATTTATAAAGCTGCCAACCAAAATCAGAAAACTTTTTATCGAATGGCTGTGGATCTGTATGAGAACCACGTCCTTCGCCAGGTCCAATCACAAAAAGTGTATTTCCATTGTAATTCATAATGTAGTTTAAAAAAGCAGGTCCATTATTGAAATAGCAAAATAAGAGTGCATGGCTCTTTGGTATTTCCACGTTATTGTTATCCTCATCGATGAAGATAACCTTCTCTAAGAACAATGGCGGCGAATAACCACAGGTCCACCAAGCACGATCCACTTCTATGCCAACAATAGGAATACCTTTCATACACAAAAAATATTAGATACGTGAAGTGTACCAAAAATGTATCTGTCTACATATACCTTAATAGTATCAGAAATTAAATAATTGACTATTAATTTCTTATCTGCATTGTATACATACCGGAATGTTTTTGAATTAACCATTCTAATAGTCCACTGCCACAACCAATGCTTATAATTCCATGTAACTGGAAACTAGCAATTATATCTTTTATCCACTGTAAATCCTCCAAACTTGGCCAAACCCACAATAATCTATACTTTTCAAACGTGCCATTAACATTTCTTAAATTTATTATTTCTTTCCACTCGTTTTGCCGATATAAAGCGATCACTTTTTCTTCAAGATCGTGGCTCGCCATTCTTAAAAACCTCAGAGGACTGTGCATCTCTTTAATTTCGGTTCGGTAATTGGCGGACAGTGTATTTTTGTTTCGTTTATTATTAGCCTGACCTCTGTCTCGCTAACCAGCAGAAAATATTATCGATTATATAAATATACATATGCCACAACTAATTTCAATATCGGAATAACATTTACTAGTATTCAAAATATTAGATAATGAAACCGCATCGATACAATTTCAATTGATTAAACCCACATATTCATACATTTTACAATGATTAAAATTAGCGAAAGGAAGTTCAACTATCAAGTTCATCTAGTCATTTGGCAGCAGTCCTAACTACGACTATTACGTTTAGAATATACAACATCTACATGTATATAAAGCATTGATTACACCATTCTTAATATTCTAAGTCCTATGTTGATGTCCATTTAATTTATCAAAACTATGTTGCAACTCTAATGAAGTCATTTTCACCCAGCACTAATGTTTACATTGTTGGACAACCTCTGTCCATAGATGAATTTAACAAAGCGGAAAGAACTAAAAGAATTAAAACCGGAATAAGGTTCCGGTTGGACGTTTATAACTCAAACAGCCAACCAGGTTACTATGGCCAAATAAAGAACCATTACGGGTAACAAAGAGGTGTGGTCAGTAAAGTCAAGAGAAATGAATGCTTATCGATGACTGGTTAGACAATCTGTAAAAATTTACAATCATTTTTTACAATTCTCTAAATATGGTTGTTCTGTCATTAGGCAAAAACTAAGTGGCATATATATCATTCAGTGTTTTTATAATCCTTACATTTAACGAGGTGATCTAGCACTACCCTATAACAGAAACTTTATAATTCAAATTTAACAAGCAGAATATTAGGACCATAAAATGCTATTGAATTTTTTACTCCAGCTGTATTAATATTTTAATATTTTAAAATCATGTACCAATCGTTATGGAATATTCCTTTACTTCTCAGTTAGGCAGACAAGACGTTTTCACTCGCCATGTAGTCCTCCTTTTTCTCTCTATCTATCTGCTTCTGATTAAGTCCCTTCTCTTACTACCATATACTTACAATTCTATAGAATTATATACGTTTATGCCTACATTATATATACGTGCAATACATACGTGCATATTACAGTCTAGACTGTAGGATGACTCCCACTCACCGTATGCCCCCATTCTCACCGTCTAGAATATTCTCAAACAAAATGACTGTACCGATATAAACACTTTCACGGGAAAGTATATATATGCCGCTATACTCTGCAGCAAGTAACTGATGAGTAAATGGCTTCTTATATATAATTTTTTAATAGGGCCACCGATGTACATCAAATAATTCTTCAAACGTGATATTAAAAATTATGTGAACTCTCTTTGAACTATATTCGTAATCGATTAAAGTGTGTTTATCGAAAAGTTTTTATATACTTTATATGCATACTCGGTATGACCGTTCACGCGCATGGCAATATAACCATCCTGTCATGATAGCCGATTTCATTTAATTCAGGGAAGTTTACTGTAAAGGATAATTGCTATGGAAAAACCAAGAGCGTGACCAACGTAAGCAGCAATCTTTGCTAGGAAATAATTCTCTTTACCGTGTTGTTGTACATGGAAAAAAGAAGAATAGAATTTAACGATCAACAATTCTTCATGGATAATGAAAAAAAACTTACTTGACGGTCATCACTCCAGGAAGTAAAGATCTCACGAAATTTCATCACGCTTGGAAACCTTATAGAAATCGAATACTTTGTTTTTTCTTAAGCGAGATCTGTTCCTTATATATAATAACGGATAATTGTTCGATTTTCCACTTGATAATCTGAAGCCAAACGTTATCGACATTGAAGAAGCAAAGATCCTTTTGTAAAAATTACTTGTGCACAGAATTGTATGTAGTTCCTTTTTTTCCAGTTGACCTTCGCATGACGGAAATAAGTTTTTGCTCGACGTCAAAATATTTCGTTGCAGATTGTCAACATTGTAAGAACTTAGTGATTTTATTGATAAAATATCGTCCAGTCTCTCCTTTGCAAGTCTCTTGACATTTCTATAGTCACGGATATAAAACGTAATCAATTCCACCCACAAGGATAGGATAGATTATTCTCAAGGTTGAAAAATTACATCTGCATTGGTTTATCTCTCAACGAGTTTATTACTTTTAGATGTTGCAGATTGAAAAGCAATAACAAAAATTTGAAATTTATCATTCATCTTTAATACATATTTAATGCATATTTATTAATATTTGCTATTGCAATGACATTGTTATCAGATACATTAGGAATTTTAATAATGCATTAATACACTGCCTATATAAATTTCTTCTCAGTTCATACCGATTTAGCATTAGCACGTATTTCATGCGTGAATTTCAACGGTAGGACATATTGCATTAACAATAACCAGTGTAATTGTTATCCTGTGATAAAGCGTGGAATCAGTCAGACAGAACGAATTGCATATTTCCGCGTGTGATCCGGTATTACAGGCGAATGAGCATTAGGAAATTTTTCATTTGATTGAAAAAGGAAGCAGTATCGGATGAAATGATCGGTTTATTGGGCAATATCCAGATTTTTCTAAGAGCAATGGCGCACGACCATGCCCCTGACTTCTTTTTTAGCTTAATGCTGGAATAAACAATTTACAACTTCATGCTTGAACTGATATTTCTTTTTTTATTTAATTTAATGTGTTTATAATATAGACAATGTCGTGCCAAGGACCCTGTACCCACTATATCATTATTTATAGGATATGTTGTGCGTATTTTTCCACTTAGAACATTGCCAAATAAACTCTTCATCATTATACACAATCTGTTTTCTTGTTTGGCTTGAAGTATTGACTCATTTTGTAAATTACAACACATATTGTAAGAGCATTTATTATCATTATTTTTTGTAATTACAATTTTTTGCTACGGTAGTGAATTCTGTACACGCTAAAAGTAGTATAAGGATTTCTTAGACTTTGTGCTCATAAATTCCTTTTTTTCTTAAATATATTTTTTAGTACTTTCAACAGTAGTTATGGACGTATAGTGATTCCACATCCATGTAGATTGTTATTTTTTCCTGGCACACAGTTTTACCCTGCAAAATGTTAAAAGTATTGTCTCCTCGAGCGTAACAAGATTTTAGTAGTTACGTCGCATCGAAATTGAAAATTCCACAAAAATAATAGTCTTCGTGGTATTCTGCTTCTCGTGAAAACAAGAAGAAGAATGAAGGAAGGGAGTCGAATTGAATAAAGACATGAAAAATTCTGTACATTAAATAACTATTAGTTTAATCACATTTAGTTACAATCACACATGTTTACAGTACACACGCGGAAATGTTCTCCGCAGGGATATGTTCTCGAACTCAAACGACGTTGTCTTACTTCTAATATTAAAAAAAAAAACGTATAATCATTCACAATAAAAAAGAAGAACAGAAAATGAAATTAAAAAAAAAATTCTAAAGAAAACCTACGCCGTAGATACAAAAGTAAAATCTTGTTTTCACCTAGCGACTAGTGAAATGGAAAAAAAGTTTTCAAATTAAAAATGATTTTAAACAATTACCAAAAAGTTATAAAAATATTACAAAAGATCTCTTATACGTATCGAATCTCGAAGCTTCAGTAGAGTATACGAATTAATTAATCAATAAAAGACATGCACTTCAAGAAAGTAAGAGCAAGTTCTGAACTTATATAAATATACACCAATTGAAATCTGGAGTATATACAGCATTGAATCGCATGAAGAGTGAATGGAAATACAGTATGACCTCGTCCTGATGACGTGTACCTATCAATTGTAATCCCTGACAATACACCTGCAAACTAGTCTATCCATCTGGATCATTTTTTCTGATCGCCTACTTCTTTCCCTTTCCTTCTCCTCACGATTGTCATGATCGCAGATACCTCTCTTCTTCTTATTTAGCTTCTGTCTCTCTTCACTGTAATGTTATACGTCTCTCCTACCATCAACTTTGGTAACGGAATCTAATCCGTTACCAGATTTAAATTAGCACGAACGGAGGCCCCTTCAAGACAGTGTTGTCCGATGAAATTTCCTTCGTTATGATTTTGATGACTGTTTAGAAGAAACAAGGAAGCCTTATCGTAGCGAGGCCATACCGTACGAGGTTGGAAGTTAAAGTTAAAGAGATTTAAGCTTTTGGAGTAGTGGTAGCATCAGCCTTTTCAGGTTCTCCTTCGGTAGGTGTGGTCACAGTTGGAATCTCAGGGTATTCCAATTTAGCGCCTTCCTGGCATTCAAAACTTGGGCAGCAATCGGGAAAGCTAGCGGTTTTGTTTGTCTTTTCAGACAGCTTGCACTTGGGGTTAGCCTTTGGCGGAGGTCCACAATCCTCGACCAATTCGAAGAGACGACCGGAATTGTCGTCAGCAAGGACGCAGGTCGAGCGACCGCAGAATGGTGTCAGATCCCAGGACTTGGCGGGCTCGAAGGTGGCGCATTGTGTAGAGGCAAAACACATTCCCGGGAAATCTGCATTAAAAGAAAAATATATATTATTACGTTTTTCTTAATGGGCTCAGTGTACAACAATTTTTATCATTCAAAGATTCATATTAGATAACTAGTGCTTGACAAGTTTACCGATCATTAATTTAACTGTCGATCAAAAGTATCATGATATGAGTACGTTGCAGGATATGTATTATTACATATACTTTACAACACACCTACTGAATTTAGAATTACATCAGTCATGGATAAATGCATTTTACAACGCAGTAGCCATCCGTTAAGTATATGCTAGATAAGTTAACGGTTCTAGTATATAGTTGCATGTACAGAGGGAGCACCCGGTATTCCAGTATTTTTAAAACTCGCCTCCTTTACAATCCTATAGTACTTTATTTACTTGAGGGGAGGCTACTGTAGTTGTAACAGCAATGATTCTTACACAGAAAGTTCAATTATATGTAAATTCTTCGATATACTGCGCAATTCGATACAGTTGCACTAGAAATCTCAAGGAGAAACACTTTCACTGTCACACACAGTGAAGGCTTCTGTAACGAGTAAACCCTGTATCAGAATCATATACCTCACCGCAAACTATACACAACCTCTTGGTCGTGATACATTTAAATAAAGACCCCTGGTACGGATTCGCGATTGAGACGTGTTTATAATTTTCTACAATAATTTATCAGTGATAAATGATGTATTTAATCAAATTTATCGAATTATACGTTGTCGGATGTCTTTCAACTTGTTAACATGCTTAATGCTACCGACGGGTCAAGAATTACTTGTGAACATATTGATGACTAGATGCTACCGACAGTTCTGGAATTACTAATATAATGGCATCTGGCAGAGAATCACGAAATCATTGAAATTCTACAACGCTATAAACATGGCCTATATGTAACGCGTTGACATTGAATAATAAGACATACGCTAAAGAAATAATAATACTTAGCGAAACGGACTTCCCAAAATTTTCTTCGCTACCTAGGCCAATTATGGATTTACATAACTGAATTTTAAATTACTGAAAAACCCCAAGTTCGGACTTTGCATATGAATATATAAGACGAACGTCAAAGCAGGCCAATAAGATTCACGGTTAGACAAGGCGTTTGAAAAGGATGTCCTTAGAACGACGTTAAATATGTCGAAACGTCTACGCCCACCTTTGATTAAAATTACCTAATGAGATCACTTGAGACAGTCTCGTTTACCTATTCGCGAGGATCTAAGTCTAGTGCAAGAAACAACTAGGCCACTGCAATTAAAAAGACTATCAAAGACCGATCGGAGACCAATGCTTGAGCTAGAAGTACAAGGATTCTCTAAAGAAGGTCAATCCATTAAATGTGTAACTATTTCAATTTAAATTCCTTCATAAACACACTAAAGCACGTATTATCAGTCACGCGAAGCACGTATAGAATTACAATAAAAATGTGCACACTCTTCTTCCTTATAGACATTGTTATTAAATCGTATAATATATAATATATATATTATATGATGGTACGTAGCATAATACTATACAACGATAAAGAAATTTCGTGAAAGTGCATGGAATATATAAAATTGTTATTGGACTTAATCGAGAGTTGCAAAAAATCCAAACTCCATGTCCGAGTACATCGTCACGCAATTTAAATTACAGATACAACTGTACAACTCAAACTCCATTCGCTTAAGCATTGCACGTATTAGCAACAAGGATAAGAAGCGGTAGTCATACCGGTAAACTTTCTCGCGATTGTGATAGGATCGGCACTACCGTTTCCTACATTCGATATCTACAGGATCTCCATATATTATTATTAACAAAGTTATATCCATTCTGCTAATAATTGACAATATCAATTTAAAAAATTCAAAAACCTAAATCGTAAATAAATCGAAATAAAACCAAATGAATTCGTGCATCCAACGTCGGTAATATCAATGTAATAAAACAAATGTAACAAACCTCTGAGAACGTCCGCAGGGATGAGCCTCTTAAAGGTCTTAGGTCGCTCTTCCTCCTTTTTCTCGTCAGCGGCATAGACAACCGCGGCAATCAAAACAATTACTGCGACGAGCTTCATGGTTTCTGCTTTCTGTGAAAGAAGAACAGGACTGTGAAGCGAGCCTCCAAAAATGAAAAAGAACCTCCGTGCACCGATTAAGACTGGTTGGGAGCGATCCCCGTGGCGACATTTTATAGCCAAGCCAAGCTCCGGACAGGCTTCCCTGCCTTCCTACCGTAACTAACCCAACCTAACCCAGTCAGACCTTACCTCTCGAAACGCCGATCTCCAAAGAATCTCCAAGTCAGTGATCAGTATATACAATTTTACAAGCGGCTCATATTACCTTCTACACCGTTCATAAAAAAAAATCTAATATTCCAATAAACAGTGGGTATAGTAGTCAAGTATAGTTAGGCCTAGACATAATATTTTGATGAGGTTAACCGATAAGAAAAAATACATATACAGTACTTGTAGTAGAATCTAAAAAAATTACTTATGTTTCATCCGTCAAAATCAGTGTCTGATTTCGCGACCCGACTATACATTATAATGTTTACAGAAATTATAACAAATTGAAAAGTTTGAATGCAGTAGCACTTGTTTCTGTCAAGTATATTATAATTATAAGTAATACTCTGATTATGAATCGATGAAAATCACCTCATGAACAGACGACATGGCGAACAGGAAATTAAATAAAAAGTTTTATTCGCCTGAGTAACAACGTTCAGAAGTTACTTTCGCCCTAGAGTTACACTCTGCACTCACGTTCATGATGGAGGGTTAATGCCTTTTACTTCTAACTTATACTTGTTAATCCAGCAATACACTTTCTTGTCTTCCTTTTAAAGTCTCTTGTATCCGTAAGCATAGTAACCTAGGACGGTTAGCACTTATACAGAAGTGCGATTTCGGACATCGACGTTACCATCCAACTCTACTTTTTTATGTTATACTTTCTTCCGGCTACCAATGCGAATAGTGGGAAACGATGTTACGAGCTGCTACGGTTTAATTTTGCGTAACTCTTTTTCACTGTTATAGGTGCAAATACAGTTGTACATAGAAATCCCCTCAGCATTTAAAATAAAGTTTAGTTGGAGTTGAGTCTATTGATATTGACTTATTAGGAGTTAGTATTTTGTATATAATAACAACATAACTAACCGTACAACAGTGACACGTAAGAGTCTGTAACCATAGGACACTCCCAGCAGCTGCATAAGTTATGAGTTCCTGTTAATGTTCTTTTTTTTTTATTACTGCATTTACGATTCAGTCTACTGGGAATGCATTTTGCAATTGGATGATAATATCATTTGATTGAATGATTTAGACGTAGAATTTTCGTAGAATACTTAATTTACATGAAAATAAACTTAGTCTCTACATATATGTAATGGAAGTGAAAAGGAAAGGATGGCGAAAGTTACATAGTGACATCACTTATAGGAGATACAAGTGAAATCTATAATTCCTGAAAATTTAAAAACACATGGAATTATATTTTATTCATATGTCTATGCGTAATCTCACGACTAATTTCCAGGAAATTGTCTCTTTTTTGGTCGTCCTATTCGTGTATGTGCACTACGATGATTTTTTTTCTATTTCTGAAATCATTTTTTCGTATGAGAATATCAATATTGTACCATTAAACAATAATCTACATAACCCTCCAATTTTTGAATCTTCATCCTTAAATTTTTTTCTATAATCGTAGGATGATATGTTTAAATGTCAAATTCAGGATATGCGACGATTCAAAAGTCGATTTTTTTTACTTTAACCTCGTTGATCTGCTTAATTACATTAATATATATCTGCTTAGTTTACATTAATATATATAGTATGATTAATCCATAGTCGATTAAGCAACACGTACATTAAGATACGCCTGAATGTCTGCCAGCTTTGCTTGATAAATGCTAAACAGTCATCGTATCGTAAAGGTCTCCTCTCCCATTTGCACCAGAAAGTTATTGGTAAAAGTAGGCAGTTTTTAAATACTGCGTTATAAACTATATGCGGAATCATGTTGATGTCTAAAGCAGTTGATAACACGTAAATTTTTATTTTTATCGATTTTCGTAATTTTACGCTCAACTTTAATATGAGATATCATACACAAATACTAAATACAGTGAACCGAATTCAAATTCCTGCTAGTATAAAATCTCTCAATTTATTAATTATACAAAATATCTTGACTTATTTCGAAAGTTTTTGTTCAGTTTTCAAGTTACTAGAAAATCCGTCGACATGAGGTATATCAAAGGTATCAACAATATAAAAGCCTTTCTATAGTTGACAATTTCATTCAACCGTCGACCTCTTTACGTGTTCGAAATGCGTTAAAATTATGAAACGTTGACCATAGAAGTGTAAGAAACAATTCATCAGCGACCGAATCGAAGGTAAATTGGATGCGAGTTGCTCCCGTTAAAAAAGTCGAATATCTCCTTGAGCGAAGAATAATGTCGTGCTTGGAATAAATTCAACGATTGTCAGTTTAAAATAAAAAATTAAAAAACAAGCGGCAGACATTCACTCTCGTGGATCAGATCGTTTCATCCTTAAGAAGAGTCAATCCGGTTCTGTTGCTAATGAGAAAGTAGAATGAAGGTCCGATTACCATACGATGCTCTTTTTTAATGGAAAATTAAATCTATGATCCATACTGGCGTGACCTTCCGCCACAGTGATCGCAAAGATTTCTAACGTGTTTACCAAACCGTATCGGATATATTGACAAGGTTGTATACCCTTTAATTTATTCTAATACCGATTTAGCAACCGGAGATACAGATTATTTACGAAATTCTGTACAATTATTATAGAATGACTGGCACAGTGATGATGGTGACACATCTAACAAAATCAGTAAGTACTCTCTGATGCGGGACGTTGAATGGACGTGATCTGATTGTTGAAAATGAAACTGTAATATATACATTTCTATTTTTTATATACATATATATCGTTATATACTAGTGAACTCCTCCTGCATGATTCATACTGAAGTAATGGTCACGTGAATGTTGAAGATATACAGGTTCTACATTTGTCACAAATTTACAAAGTAGGCCAACTGGTTTCTGTTAGCTTTTTAAAAAAAAATAATAATGGTAACAGAACAATATAATTGCTATTAATATTAATCGATTGATCTACGCCATTGTTTATTGTTCGTATTTTAAATCTTTAGAATCCTTTGAGACCCGATCAAGTCCAAGATGAAAAGGTGAAAGCAAATCTAACCGAATGATCCTGCGAGAACGTAAAAGTTCTCTCTTTGTAGAGCAATTCTTTCTTTCGAACGTTGCCAAGCTTTCTTTTTGGAGAATTTGTGAGATAAAATTAAAATAAAAACAAATTCTGAAAAACTGGTCATGGAGATGTTACAAAGTTATTATTAAAACGTACAATGTATCATACTGAGGTATAAGTCTTTTAAATTAGATAAATCAAAAAGGATACACAAGATGTTGAATATAATGAAAAGCTATTTAAGTTAGCGATTAAAAAAAAAAGAAAATATACAATTAACGTTTATTGCCTGCCAGATTTAAACAGTTTATTCAAGAACTGAAAACAGATACCAGCAACTGCTACTTTGTACTAACATCAAGATCTTCCACGGAAAGGATATAGCAAAACTGAATTCACTCCATTATATGAAGAACCAGGTGTCGGGGACATTAAGTGAGAAAGTGGCAGTGAAATTTTGCAAGCGAAGACTTCAAAGTTCCAGGTTAGGCACATGAGCAATCGATGATTCGTACTACAGTTGACATTAAGAAATGTAAGTGAGGCAGTCCACATAAAAACAAACACCCACGATGTTATATGAATGAATTCTCAAGAATTTGGCATTAACATCATTATATACATATGATTATTTTTACTCCTAATACAATATAAAGTACCCGTCGTGATTTCAAATTTTACACAAAAGAAAATGTTTTAAAAACTCATTCAATATATTTCTTTCATTCGCCTTTTATTTTATGATTAAACAAAGTGATGATATAATCAGGATTTTTGCATGCGATGATTATGTGTATAGTATACTTACTTGTTTATCGTCTTTCTACGATATGTGAATAAACCTTTTCTGTTTACGTTCATAACATTTCAATTGCAAGCATGTGTTGCAACAGTCCTACCACTTCTGTGACTCATTCGATTAGAGCCATGCCCATCCTCTTCCTGTTCAGTCGTTCATTGGGCCTCACTCTCATTTTCAGTCACTGTTAGAATTTTTCAAGCGAGAAGAAAGCCGTCCACTAAGGAACTTGCCTCGAATATACTTATACAGTACATTTATTAACAGAGTAGGTTAAAAGTTAACACACGCTTGGAAAAATATACTTAAATTTCAACAGGTCCTGGCTTTTGACTCCTCCTAAATATGTGGGAGAATATATTGTTATAATACCTACTTATGGTAATTCATGAGATAACAATGAAATTAATATACTTATCCTTAGAGATTAGGTTTAGGTAATTTTGAATAAAATGAAAAATTTGTCTACGGTACAGAATTATAGGTTTATGACTGAGTGTATTAATAAGTTGCATTTCGTGTCACAGTTAACGGATATGGCATTACTTAACTCATTTTCATTGGAAGTCGGCAATTAGTCATCATTATTTGAAATAGTCAAAGACCTAGGACTGTCGTAAGGATCTTCA
Source organism: Hartigia nigra (assembly GCA_031001745.1). Taxonomy (NCBI): domain Eukaryota; kingdom Metazoa; phylum Arthropoda; class Insecta; order Hymenoptera; family Cephidae; genus Hartigia; species Hartigia nigra. The sequence goes on from JARPRG010000289.1 coordinate 1,359,793, forward strand.
GGTATCTAGTACATATATATTACGTGATAATGTTCTTGAGAAATAGAAACGGATAAGTTACTACCTAAGTCGGGTATTAAATTCATGCTTTTCATTGAGATATATGTAATGGCGTAACCGCGCCTTTATTTTTCACTCACCGCCTTCGCTGTTTAATAACGAGTCGCATTTTCTCTATACTAATAAGTGTCCGGTGATGATGTACCGGCTATTTCACTTTTCGTAATCGTTGAGAATTATAGTTGTTAGACAGGGTAGCTGTCTCATTGACGCACTGGAATAGTTTTATAGGTAGCGCGTTAGGTCATAGTTAGGACACTGTTGTCTTTGCGGATATAATTTCTCGCAGGAAGAAATAATTTTTACAAATAACACCTCAAGGTATATACCTTGAGCAAAGAGTAAAGTGAACCTTGTATCGTGTGAAAGATACTTGATATAAGTATATAGATATTACGGCAGCAAAAATAAAGAATAAATAACGTAGCCAATATGACAAACAAAAAACTACTGTTTCTGGTTTTCTAGATAGTGATCACGTAAACAGTCATTGTCAATGAGTTCAAAATTCATGAGAAATCTCACGTAATTTTCTACCATAAAGCGGATACCTTTAAGTTACGTGACATACAGATACGCACGACTTCCGTGCAGCGTCGTGTTGTTAAGAAAGAAATTAATTTGTGCGTTGCGTTTTTATCTTATGATCATGAGTATTGCCCTTGACACAATTTTGCATAGGTTATTTTGCGAATCGTTTGTTATCCATGGGAAATTTTACTTGATTGTGTAATCTAAAGAATCATTCAAACTATAGTCCTCTCGTAAAATTATGATTAAAATCACCATGCAATTGGATGATGTTATCTAATGGAGGAAATGTAGGATATTTAAAACTATATAAACGTTGTATACAGGTATATAATGATTAATAGGAAATTAAACTGAATGGATGAAATAATATATAATGAACGTACAAGCGATTTACGCTTCCGAATATATATTATTTATTAATAATCTGCTAAATATAATTCGCATTACTGTACCTATAAATATGACGATAAAAGAATTTATGCAGAATTAAAGGAAAACGTAGAACAGAAACTTGTTGCGGATCCAACTCGCTAATACCACGCCGATGAATAACAATGCATTTGCAATAGATCACAATTTTTCCACTTTCCTCGTAAAGCTATTATACCTACAAATATCTAAATTAAAATTAGGCGTACCTTCATCATCAATCAATCATCATTGATTTCACGCGATATACAATTACAAAATGAACAATGAACAATAACCTAAACCTACACCTACCTATCTAAATGTAAATCATATCGTGGTCTTCCGCATAAACTCTTTCGTTGCCACAATATTTTAATCCGGAATAATCAATATACATTTTTCTTTGAATTATGTACAGTTGCATTGTCGTTATACCATAATTATATATTATTATACATTGATATATAAATACAGTGCAGGAAAGAGTATGTTTATATGTTTTTTGTATGTCTTTCGTGTCTTCATCTGTCTGTCTGTTTTACAGTTTTCAAAAGAAAACGTTTTTCGGTCATAAATTCATCTTTGCATAAGGCAATTTAACCGAACTTTATAGAATTGTCTAATTGCGGTCTAGTGGAGATGTATCTTTTTTTTTCCTATCAGTATTATAAAAACGCAGGCTTTGTCCTCGAGGTTTCGAATTATCCTCACACAATATCTATTATATGCGAGCCACCGAGAATCAAATTGAATCACAAAGCTAATGACCAGATAGATACCCGAGAGTTACTCGTGCATTTCTCTTTGCCAGGCTCAATCAGATGGCAGCATTAAAATATGCAAACGGTAAGTGAAATAAGTTAATATGTATAATTAATATCTTCCGTATCGAATGTTAATTTGACAGCTATCTAATATTATATACAGTTTAGTAAAAGACAACAATCCAGAACAGCATCACTCACAGGCAAGCTCAATTCAAATGTAGTGACTAAATTCATATAGGTACATTACTAAATGGCATATCTTTGGAATAAATCATTATCGAATTAATAAAATACAAAGAGGAAATAGCAACAAATATTGCAACGTCATTAGCACCTTTTTCTTTTCAACTATGTCGTAAGTTTGCGTTGTGCTCTCCATTTTGTTCTTCATGTAATAATTCAAATCCCGGCCTGTGCAATCTTCTACATTAATTTTACAAAAGAGAACAATTACATTTGCACCTCGTTAAGTGCCAATTATATAATGCATTCTGCGATTCTTAGGAATAAATTAATTCACAAATCGATACTAGTATCAAAATGGAAATTAAAAGACGAATGCTGCTCACATGTAAATGATTACACAAAACGTCAATGAAACATCAATGCCCTTTTCTTGTGTAATGTAAACTATGTAGAGAATACGACACTTAGCTATCCTGTACGTTTACGAATTAATTTCGGGAACATCTTTTTTTCGTATCCGACACGAATATTTAGCTCTAATAATTTTAAACAGATCTCAGCCAACTATCATTTGCGATTACGAAATGAATCGATATATTCTGAATTCGCAACGTTACATTTCGAAATTGGAAGACTTTCATTAGACATATTTCCTTTTACAGTGTTGCACAGTACCTCCCTCCTTTACTTTCTCCTTCGCATTTGCTGTACCGCTCTTGCGCTGTTTTTAAGATTCTTATTTTATCGGACGTTAGAAAGACAAATTATTCCTCGGTAGCAAAGCGTTCCTTCCAAACATGATTTCGATGTTGAACTATCAAAATCGGCTCAAGGACACGTGCTATGCAATTGATACGGCCTTTAAATCGTTCTCTATCTCGTGCCATTTGTTCCCAAGGTCCCCGGCGTGCAGCTCGATATGCATAATCCCATTTTATCATCGTATGAACTTTTGGTTTTGGATCAAATCTCACCTAGAATAAAAAAACAGCTCAATATATTTCAATAAAATATGAAATGTATGATCTACATGTAAATTTGACACTTCCGATAAAACGGTGGTGATATTTTATATACCTTTTGAACTGATGTTTCATCCTCATCGTGGTCTTCTTCGTCACTGCTTTCTTCAAATTCATATTCAGTCTCATATTCCGACGACTGTGAACCAGTTTCAAAAACAATACAATAGCTATCTTCAGAGTCTACGGAACTTTCAGACATCAATCTAGGTCGAAATGCGTTATTTTTCTGTTCGCATTCTTTTTCGTCTTGAACTTGATTATAAATATCAACGTCTATCGAATATTCAGGTACATATCTGACTCTAGGGGAGAATTTGGTTGATTCCAGATCGCCGAATTTACATATTCTTTGCTTTCGTTTTCTAGGCTTTACATTGGCTAATGCAAAACGCATAGTATACGCAGGGGGTTCGGTAAACAACGTATCTTCTGCACTTGGAATTATTGTGAAATCTTCCTCCACATTCGGAGAAATCGACAGTTCATCATTCGTTAGTGTATCGTATTCTTCTTCAAAAGCGTCGAGATCATCCCGGATATCCGCTGTAAGACTTTGCCGTATTCGTTCTTGTCGATGTCTCGTTTGACTTACACCGGAACGTCTCAATTGTGATCGTGCCCTTCCTCTGCCTCTGCCACTTGCGACAAAGCTGGGTTTTCCACGTAATTTTGGAGAATACGGAGTTTTAGGTGGAATTTCAGAATCCGGGGACTCTGTGCAAAGATGAAATTTATCAGTCACACCGTTGACAACTTTCTGCCACATGTTTGTAAGCAAATTTGAAATACTATTCTGATTACACGGAACTGTGATTTTCGTGCTCTTTTCTTCTAAACTTTCTGAGATATTATGTGACATCCTGAACCCTCTCGTCGTACACTTCCTCGTGTACAGCTCTTCACTTTCAGATTCGTTAGGTAGATTTTTTCTATGTAAAGAACTTTTCACATCGTTCTCAACACCACTGATAGTATTTGCTGTTGCGTTTCCAGTATTTTTTGTACTTTCTTTCGAAATTGTTTGTTCAGGTGGAAAGACGCAATTTCTATTTGTTGATGTTATAATGCAATTGGTTATTAATGCACTATGATTTGAGAGAACGTCTTCGTCGTGCGATTTGACGATTTGCGACGTATACAAAGTTTTTTTACTTTCCTCCATAGGTATGAGAATTTCTTGGGGCTTCTTTTCGAATGTGTCAGCTGTATGAGATATTTTCATAGTCGTTGGTACACTGTACATATTATCATCGACCATTACTGTATCACTTTGCTGCATACTATGACTGTACAAGCTGTTCACTCCTATGTGGTCTGTACTTCCAGTTAACGTTTTAAAGAACTCGGGAGGTACAATTTTATTTGGTACAACTGTTACTGATAACGAGTTGCTTATAAAAGAACTACCCATTTTTGAGAGGTGCTCTCCAACATTCTTTAGAGCCCTAAACTGTGACAAAAGCCAGATATTTTCTTTCTTTGAACTTTCCATTTTTGACAAACTATTATCCACATTCAGGAGATGGTCTGTTGAATACATTCTGTCGATCAGAGACTTAGATGATACATCCAAACCTTGTATGGAATACATTTCCCAAATGTGAGATAAAGGACTCTGCAAGTGAGCTGCAGCAGTCGGTAACGTAAGCAAATTTAAATTCAGAGATACAGGATCGCTAGGAGCAATCTCCATGTCCTGACTCAGCAAACTAGTATTATGTCTCTGCCACCTCTTCTAAGTGCAATCCCTCTTATATGAGGTGCTAAAACAAAAACAAAATTTATATAATCCATGAATTCAATATTTTATAAGAGTATATAATGTGATTGTTATAAAATAAATATAAAGCCAAAAATGTTTCGTCTGTATGATTATAAAAATGTAATAAATATTCATACAAAAAAGAAAGCAAAATTTCATAACTTAAAAGAAATATTTTTTACCAATATCTTCCTCATTGAATATGAAATCAATAAAGTATAAATGTCATTAAAGTTCTAAGATAATATATACTGTTCATTGTGAATTTATAATCCATTATACAGAATATTCTACACAGTACATTATACAATTTTAAAACATATTTCTTTAAATCGCCAAAAATAAAAGTTTTAATTAAAAATATACATGCATAAATTTCATGTACATGATGACAAAGGGGAGTACACGTAATAATAACGCATAAAAATTAGTATACCAAGAATGTGGCATTCTGAATTATTTTTAATCTTGAAATGCGAAACGCAGCGCGCGTAAATATCATTATAGTCGAAGCATTCTATAAATTAGTGGTTACATGTAAAAAATATAATTTGTTAATCCAATGAGGTTATTCAAAATCTATTTTATTGCATTCTGTAAAGGCATCTCAATGAAACGACAGTTGCTACGCAATCAGACTTCCGTCCATACTTACAGCAAGAACAGCCTTCACACGCGTGACAATTGCAATCACTAAATTGATCAGCTTGACCGTATGATGATGATTTTCTCGTAAAGCCTTGACAATTTTCCTTTACTAGATAGTTCCCAATAAATTTCGCACTCTCGACAACAATATTCAGCTCAGTATTCCCGGCAATTTCGAAGGATTCCATGGTAGATAAACACATTGTAGTAAGACTCGTAGCGTATATTACTTTCAAGCGGCCATTTTCATCAACTAAATAATCACGCGTGAGGGGGCGCTTTCGTTCTTCTCTGACATCGAACTTGATCGAAATTTTACTGCGCATGATTTTCATTTTACGTACAGCGCTATAATCTACACAATTATCAATGTTTGTTGCAATATTAGAAAGTTAGTTGATAACGAATTAATAGGTTTATCGCGAATCGATGCCGTGAAATTTTTCGCGTTAGAATAATAAAATCAAATTGGTACAATCTTATGATAGAAACTTTGCGAAGTGCAGAGTCCTTCATACTGATTTTCTACGCATTTGAAAACAATCGATGATCCGAGAACATGGTGGAAGTTTCCGTCATTGTAAATTATCATACTTGAAAGAAAAGTAACGTTAACATGCCTTTGTTTTCATGATTTTATCACGTTTTTCATTGTCTGTATATATTATCCTTATTTTATATGATGAAATGTATACGAACTTTTTATAAACATGGAGTTCTCAATACTGGTTGCCATGCTACTTTGTATTAAGAATCATAAACACCTATTTAGGAAATGCATTTTGAGATAGGAGATATGTTTAGACATTCATATAAATAATGTTTATAATAATACAAAAATTCGATTTGGAGCCAATTAATGATGAACACATCACTTTTGATCTGATGACATCCGATTCTTAGAATCTGATGTCATAGTGTGTCAATGCATTTAGTCATTTTTCCAACTACAGACGATATAATAGTAAGGAGATTGAAATAAAACGAGAAGATTTCAAAGCGCAAGAAATTTGATTATATTATGAAAAAAAATATAAAGTAGAGATACCGTACTCACAGTCCAATATATTTGCATTAATAAAACGCGTAGTATCTAAACACTGACCCTAATATTAGTCATAAATTATACTCAAAGTAATATCAGCAAACGCGTCACGGATTGATTATTTTAGCCACATATATTTAAAATTATTTTTGGTATTCAAATATTGTAACTGTATTTATGTGACACACGCAAATCAATTTTCACGGTCGTATTTTACGTTGCTTATTCTTATATATTACGAGAATAATTTGAATAAGTGTAAAAGAAAAGGAAATAATTACAGATTTTCTTTATTATAAATACTATACAGACACATGTCAGCAACAGAAACAAAGATTTGGCAGGACTATTTAAGTAACATTTTGATTCGTGTCTCCTGTCACATGCTACCTGTGATAATTCATGTGTGAATTATTGCACAATTATAGTTACTATTTTCAATGTTAGAAGGCAAGACGTACTACAAGGAATCTATAAATATTGTAAACCAATGCCAAATTGAAACTGTTGAAGTAAATCGCTCCTGACAAAATATAATGGTAAGACCAAATTTAATTCCACTCGTGCAACGTTACCGAGTTTCATAGCGATACCACCGCCAGCAGCACATCGGACATTCTGTGAGAAGATCTTCAAGTTTTCCTTAAAGTCGTTATCTGAAATACAAGAATTATTTATAATAATATTCTACTAACTAGTACTACAATGTATGGGATCAAGTATATATACCGAATTTGAATGTGAAATTGGATAAGTTGCCACCATTAATAAATCCATGCAACCTAAAGAGGTCACCAAAGCTGTTACGTCCTGGCCTGAATGGCAGCGGAGTATAAAGATGAAGTGCCATTGCCCAGTAAACATCTCCACCAATAGAATTACCATCATGGCGAGGACCACAACCTCGCATATCAAAACCTCTTAGATTAAGTGGTCCTCCGAGGAAGAAATTGTCAACAATGCTCACTTGCATGTCATTGCTAATACTTCTTAACATTCCTGCTTGCAAACCTAGCTGGAAAGTCTATAAATTTTTGTTAAATTAATTATATGACATTATATTATGAGTTAGAATAACTTACAAAGTATTCATGAGGTGTCCAGTTGTTTTGCATGACAAATTCATTCTTTATAAATCCAATATTACCACCTAGGCCGGCTACCTCAGTCGTGATTTGTACAAGGGAACCAACAGTGGGAAATATTACTCCATCTCGTTTGTCAATTGAACAAATATGTCTTAAGGCAGATTTTAAGCTAGGACCACACTGTTCGCGAACGCGGAATGATACTTGCTTCGCTGATGTGACCTCTCGATAGACGCCTTCGTATTGAAAGTTATGTTTTAAGTTTCCTGTTCCACCTGGTGATACAGCCATGTCCAGTAGAAATCCATTTTCAGACTGCTTGTAACCAGACCATGGCAGATCGCTTACAGTGCTAAACACAGTTGTGGTTAATCTGTATTAAATAAATAAAAGTTAGTTTAATACTGATTTAAAATAGTTCTGTTGATGAAATTGATAGTAAACTTGTTACGTCAAATAGTTATATAAAAAAATCATAATTGACATACACTTTGTGAAGCCAGCCATTTACGAATGGTTTGACTGCTGAGATATTGATATTTGTCGATTTTTTATTGCCATATGAATATTCAAATTGTAATCGTTCGCCACGTCCAAATATATTTGGTGCTCTAGCTCCAATTATGAGAGAACCTTCGTTGTTTCCTACCATCGTGTTGATGCCTCCCATTACACGTTTCAGTTCACGTACAGTGAATGTGACCTAAAAGAATAGTATACTAAATTTAGTTTTCAATGAAATTAATCTTTTTCATATTCATACAAATATGTAAAGCTCACGTACTTCAACGCCTTCGGGAGTCGCGTGGGGACCATTGCTAGTATCAATGTAGACCCCAATGTTTTTAAAGCATCCCAAGGATTCCAACCTTTCACGCACTTTAAGCGCTCGTGCAAGGACATCTTGGAAATCTTGTGCTTTAAACAACTCACTGACTTGTGCTTTGACAATATCATCTTTTGTACGGATTAAACCATCTACGTGTATCTTATCTACTCTCGCCTATAAAATCATAAGACAGTTTAAAATAAGGGGGTAACATTGATTATACTTTTAATCAATTGATATATATATATATACACCTTTACTTCTTGTAAGTTTATAGTTTTTGTTTCTGGTGCTGTTGGTTTCCTTGATAAAGTATCATGGTCCTTATTGAAATATGCTGACTGAAACAGGATAACATATGATTCTATATAACATAATAGCAGTAAATTATTATAAACATGTCCAAAAAATTAAAATAAATATGTTTCCAATGCAATACTCGAGCTGTCATTACAAAACTCACTTTTCATTCCGAAGGACACATTTCTTTTCATCCCAGATAAATTCAGTCATATTTCTTCCATTGAAAAATATTAACAAAATAGATTGTACAGATAAAAAAATATAAACCTACATGCTTATAGTCTCTTGAATAATTTGATCTGTTCTGCGACACGTTGTCACTAGCTGGTGTGCCAAAATCTCTGGGCTTACTGAATTCCTAAAAATTAAATATTATTAAAAGTTAACTTAACAAACTAATAAAAATGACTTCCTAATTATTCTCTCAAAATAGTATTACTATTATACATAAAAATAGTCTTATTTCTCATATAACATTTAAAATATTTAAACTATTATCACATGTATTATACTTTAGAGTAAAAAATTATTGACAAATTATGTATACTATTTTTGAATAAGTGTATTGCATGACAATCTATTTAAAATTATGAATGAACAGAAGATGGATTATCAATACTAAATCCATATGTATTTTAAGCAAACGTAAGATTTCATGCAGATGAACCACAATGTATTATTAGAGATTACGTTAATATTGTCGCGCTGAGGATAGAAACGAGTCTAATAGCTAGGTTATAAGTCTATCTTAAAAATTTACCTTTGCGTAAACGGTACCCATTATTACGTTATTAATTCGTAATAACACTTGACACTTTCAGATTGTCATACCGATTTTCAACGTAAAAATTTATTGTATTCGTTCTACCCACAAGAAAAATTTCTGTATTTTTTATGTCAAATCTAATACGGAACAAGCGAGGAAGACCAGCCTGTTATTTCCAATGTGCAGCATTCAACAATGCTGGCGCACCATTCTATTTCTATATGTACAATAATATAAGAATACAACCCGCCAATACAGCAAGGAACATTAATTGTCCTTTAAATATTCCTAACAATTGCAGTTAAATAAAAATGATAAGACTATTCCAATAAACAATAATATATAATTTATCAATATAATGCTCTTATGTAAATAGTACAATAGTAAATAGCTACCGATAGTTATCTAATTTTTAGATAAATTATAGAACGAATCTAGCCTGATTTAGAAAAAATGAATTATGGAACCTTGAGGAATATAGTCTTTAATTTTCTAAAAACTCGTATCTTAAATGATTCCTAAGAAGTGATAGTTTTATTCATAAGTTCTGAGTATCTAATCATAATATCATAAGCACAATTTCTTGCCTGAATGCATCCTCCATTCATAATCTTCCTGAAGCAATGTTACCAATGTTTTCATGACACCTGTTAAAATAAATATTTTAGTTTTAGAAAGCCATTGTAGGAATAGTGATTAGCGTTATGAATTATTCTATGGCACTGTATGGTTAATAAACTTATTTTGTAAGTTCAAGTAAAGTAGTGAAGATTTTTTTCTACCCAGCCTTAAATATCGCTATGTTGCAACCCTTAAAATGATATTGTTTCTTCATCCTGCTTCACCCTAGTTCCTTGCCGATATCACGAGAGAGAGATTTGTTGCTCACATGTGGTCGTTGTGCGGTGAACATATTTTTCTATTTATTGCAGATATTTAATAATTTATTAATAAAAATGAATATTGTTACCAATTGTGGAAATCCCAATGCCTTGAAGCTACTTCTTGCAGCCAAACTCGGCCAACAGCATATCACTATTAAAACTGTATCCACAAATTGTGAGTTAGTTAACCTGATTTCTGATCATTTTTCATGTTTTTTTTAAAAATAATTGTTATAAATTATTATGGCCGAGTTATTAATCATGTGTTCTATACAGAAAATAAAAGCCATATAGTCATTTTATATAGCTTGCACTATTCTATAACTCATGTTACTATAAACAATCTGTTAGAGAAAAACTGTTTTAATTTTATTTATAACTGCGTTAAATTTTACTAAACTACCTATTTATGCCATTTATACAGATGCTGGATTAGGACGCTTACCTGTGCTTGAGTTGCCATGTAGTACGAGCATTTTTAGCATAAGTGCTGCACTACAGTTTCTTCTACCGATGGATGAAGAATTCAGTATTCTTATTAGTAAATGGTTAGAATGGGATATTTCACAATTACAGGTAATTATTTGTTATTCTACAAACGTACTTGCGTGGTGTAAATTTATTGATATAAACAATGTTTTTCTTAGCCTGCATTGGTCTCATTTGGAGGTTTAGGAAAACTTGATAGTTCTCATAAACCTCGAATTTGGTCTCTTTTAAAAGAACTAAATGCAGCATTAAAAGACAAGAAGTACTTAATTAAGGTAATAAATTATAAATTGTTAATCATTGTACTTGCATATAATTATAGAATTAATTCCAAATATCTAAATATCTTTAGCTTTGAAATATTTGAGAGACTAGCAATGGTATTTAGCATATGATTTTCTTTATAGGATAAGGATGACCCATCAATAGCAGATTTAGTTATTTGGGTTACTTTGTGGTCAACTGTAACAGTTTTGGATATAAGCAAGGAGATAGTCATAGAGTTTCCAAGTGTCAACGAATGGTTAAAAACTATTGAAGTCATACCAATAGTTCAGGTAATTAAAATATTTAGGTAGAGATTGAAAACATGTATTTAAATTCACTGTATACATTAAATATTTTTTATTCCCAAATAGGAATCTATAAAGGAATTCAATATTGAAAAAGGTTTAAAAGCTATTACCTGTATTCAAGCTGCTTCTTGGTTTCCTCTTAATTCATATACAGGTAGCAGCTCTTCAATGTCTGCACCTAGTGATGTAAGTAAAGTTTCCTCATTACTAATAAGTGAAATTGAGGTTCTGCTGATTGTCATTAATATATTACATGACTTTTTATGTGACTGCATATTATTAATTTTGTAAGTTCATATCGACTGTACAATTTTATCTATGTTTGTATGAAAATATTGTTAACTCAAAATGAATCGGAATGATAAAAGAAAATTTCAGGTCAATGTGTCGAAGGAAAAAGAAGTTGAGACAGTCAGTGAAGAAGAACTCGATAATGCAGCAAAGAACTGGAATGAATCGTGTTATTCCACAGTCAAAGAACCTTCCTATCCTGTGTACGTAAGCAAAATATGAGAATATATTATTTACTGTTCACACTAATAATTCATATTTAATGTTCTAATTAGATTACCTATTAAAGGCGAAAGAAATATAATAGTCACATCAGCTCTTCCTTACGTTAATAATGTCCCTCATTTGGGAAATATCATTGGTTGTGTACTTTCAGCAGATATATTTGCTAGGTATGTAAATATTCTCATAACATTGTCTTAAGGTTTCAATTGTTATCATTAATATCTTTTTGATTTCAGATACTGTCGTCAAAGAAACTATAATACGCTCTTTATTTGGTAATAACACCGTTATACTACTAAATTCTTGTATTCTATTATGCCTATTTCCAAAATATTAATAAATATTGTATCATTACAGTGGTACCGATGAATATGGTACAGCAACAGAGGCTAAAGCCGTAGAAGAAAAAACAACACCACAGGAAATCTGTGATAAATTCTTTGGAATCCACAATGACATTTATCGTTGGTTTGGTATAGGATTTGATTATTTTGGCAGAACCACCACTGCCGAACAAACTGAGTAAGAGAAACTCGACAATGTTGACGTCAATACATTTTCCCACTGTTACATACACGATTCATTACACTTCGTTGTCATTGCAGAATTGTACAGGCGCTTTTCTTGCGAATTCAATCACAAGGTTACATATTTACTGAGAACGTTGATCAATTACTCTGCGAGAGTTGCGAAAGATTCCTAGCAGATAGATTTGTCGAAGGAACTTGTCCAAGATGTAGTTACACAGATGCTCGTGGAGATCAGTGTGACGGATGTGGTCATCTAGTTAACGCTACCGAGTTAATAAATCCCAGATGTAAAGTATGCAATAGCAAGCCAGTAATAAAAGTATCGACACAATTTTTCTTAGATTTGCCGAAGGTAAGTAAATTGTAAAACCACAGCCACGATTCTCTAATTGTACGGATTAATAATGAATAATTTTTTTATTTTAGATTGAATCAAAATTAAAGGAATGGGCAAGATCTGCTGAAGTAGAATGGTCTAGTGTAGCGAGAGCTGTTTCTAAGCCATGGTTTCGTGATGGTCTTAAACCACGTTGTATAACAAGAGATTTGAAATGGGGCATTCCAGTACCTTTAGAAGGATACAGAAACAAAGTTTTTTACGTTTGGTTTGATGCACCTGTGGGTTACATTAGTATTACAAAAAGGTACACTAAAGAATACGAACAATGGTGGAAATCTAAAGGTTTAAATGTCAGCTTGTATCAGTTTATGGCAAAAGACAATGTGCCCTTTCATTCTGTTATGTTCCCTGCTTCACTGCTGGCAGCTGATCAAGGACATATTTTAGTCAAGCACATTATGGCCACTGGTATGTAATTCGTAATTAAAGTACACATACATATTTTTCAAAGTTCATCGAATAATGCATTTCTCATATGTTTTACGTTTCAGAATATCTTAATTATGAAGATACAAAATTCTCAAAATCTAGAGGTATTGGCGTGTTCGGTACAGATGCTAAAGAAACTGGCATACCTCCTGATGTATGGAGATTTTATCTCGCCTATATCAGACCAGAAAGTCAAGATTCGAACTTTAATTGGGTTGATTTAGCCACGAAGAATAATAGCGAGTTATTAAATAATCTTGGAAATTTTATTAATCGGTTAGTAAATGATTTATCCGCTAATATCTTTTTTCTATATTGTCTGCATATGAAAATATAATTTTTAATATAAACTAGTGCTTTAATGTTCGTGGAACGAAACTTTGCTTGGAAAGTTCCGCCTATGGAACCGCAAGAAGATGATCTAACGGTACTTGCGCTCTCGCAACGAGAACTTTCATCTTACGTTGCTGCTCTGGAACAAGCTAAATTAAGAGACGCATTGAGGCATATACTTGCAATTTCCAAGCATGGAAACCAATATATGCAAGCGCAGGAACCCTGGGTAAAGGTGAAGGGCACTGACGATGACAAGTAAGAGTAACTGTAGAGTATCATTAACGTAATATTCCATATACGCATTGTTTTTATCGTACATTAATTGTCACTAGGAAAAAGGCTGGAACGGTCATTGGCATTTGCTGCAACTTGGTAGCATTGCTCTCAGCATTACTTGCACCGTATATGCCCAATACATCAAGGGAAGTACGATCTCAATTAGGATTAGATAAATCCAGTTATGGATATATTCCTGACACTATTACAACAATACTGCCAGCCGGTCATAAGATCGGGAAACCTAGTCCATTATTCACAAAGATAGATGATCAGAAAGTTGAGGAGCTGAGGAAAAAGTATGCTGGAAAACAAGAATCTACAGCGCGAGAAGTTTCTTCTGGGATCACGGAGAAGTGCAATGATGCTGCGTCTTTAGAGGCAGCAATTGCTAAACAGGTTTGTAATAATTTTCTGTTTATATTGATATGAGAACAATTTAAACTGTTTTTCTTAATATCGTAATTCAGGGTCTACTTGTCAGAGAGTTAAAGGCTAAACAGGATAAGAGCGTATGGCAACCACAGGTACAAATTTTATTGCAATTAAAGAAACAGTTAGCTGATTTAACTAGCAATACAGAAAAAGCCAGTGTCCAGACAACAGAACAAAATAAAAGTGCACCAGCAGTAATATCTGAACAAAATGGAGGTGGAACAGCAAGAGTTGCTGATTTGGAAGCAGCTATAGCAGAACAGGTAAACAGATTATTACCATTAAATTAGACGATATATCAACTTAATTTAAAATTATCCAAAACAGGGACTTCTTGTTCGCGGATTGAAAGCAAAAGAAGAAAAAAGCGTTTGGCAACCGCAAGTTGAAATTTTGCTCAAACTAAAGAAGCAATTGGCTGACTTAACTGGTGTAATAATTCCAGAATCCGGTAACAAGAAGTCTAAGAAAAAGAAGTAAATTATATATTTCATATAATTTATTACGCTTTCAATCCGACATGTATCATTCACTTTTCCATGACTTTTCATTCTTTGTCTATCATTAACTTGTTCATCTACTCTGTAATCAAGTATTAAGATGAACGAGCAATAAAAAGGTAATTTCATTGAATAAATTGATAAGATTCTCAATGGGTGTGTATATTCGTTCAATGTTAGATGAAAAATACAATAACAAAGATATTGTCGCATAAATAAAGTAAGTTTACTGAAAATGACTAGTACGAAATGTTACGTCGCAAAACATTATCACTTTTTGTCGGGTTATTCAAACTCAACCGATATGACTAGTTTGATTAAACTGCAAACGGCGGAGCATCGTTGGTTGTTAGGTAGAATTTACCACGTAAACTGAAACATCAAAATAATAATGTTGCATAATAATTAAACATACTACATTAGCGTTATGCATAATGTAAAAATTATATTACGACGTAGATGCATATTCTCCCATAAGAACTACAGGATTATAATCACAGCGGCCCTCCTTGTATTTTTCCCAACTTTCGCAAGCTCTCGCCTTGAAACCGGATGTGCTGCCAATACTTTCAGTCATGAATTGATGCGCACGAGAGTGACTACAGTATGCTAGATTTATAGAGAATTTTTTAAATAATTTTTTACCTGTAAATCTCTTCTAAGAAGATAGTACGTTATTATTATTACTACAAAAAAATATCATACTCGTCGTTGGCAAAAAGGAACATCCTGGTTGTGGAAACTTTCCATTATTAGGATAGAAGTCTGCATGACCTAATGGCGCCAGAAAACCAAAGGCAGGTCCACTTGTATGGATAATATCTACAAATTGAGCGTCGGTTGGATCCAGTCGCGATTCTGGGTCGACGATACCGGATATCGTTTCGAAAAGAGGACTCGCTGGATCTAAACCTGACGAAATATGTCATATAGTCATAAGGTTCTTAAAACTCATTTTTATTTATATTTTATTTACCTGTTATTCGGCCTATACGTCCTTCTAAATATGCGCCAGCAAAGCCTGCTACATGAGAGCCTAGGCTATGACCGCTAATATGTACATCCTTATATTCCAAATTTGATTCTCTGTTCAGAAATTCAAGGAAACTTCCTAAAAATTCACCAACACGTCGTGTATTGTTTACTGCTACCGGATATAATTCTGCAGCCAATAGACCCCATCCAACCACTATTACGTTTACATCCTCATGTATTAGGTATGCTTAAAAAAATAAAATAAAATTAGAACAACCAGGTAGACATTTTATACCGAATATTTGATAAATTAAAATGATTTTACAGTATCGCTACATGATTTACTTTATGACTGCGCATTAGAAAAAAAATGGTAAAATCATCAATTAAATCGTTATCAGAATGACCGTTGAACTCGTTAAAGACGATTCCGTATTTACCGAAACCATTTGACCCTGATTGTTATAAAATTTCTACATTTTTGTTTTTCAAATATGAGAGATACTCAATAATTACTTACTTTTTTACATGCAATCTTTTGACAGTCATAGTGATTCATGCAGAATACATGTGTTCATATAATTATTAAAATTATATAAAAAAAACCTACCATCAATTAAATTGCGCACCCACGCTTCGCTTCCTGTGTCGCTGAATCCATGCACGATAAATTTCGTTGGCCGGCTTTCATTGAAATGTGATGCGTATAGAACTTCCGTATTGTTTAAAAACAATTGTTCCTCACCAAATGGATTTTCTCTGTACGCATACAAAATACTTTCATATACATTACATTGCACAAAGCGTAATATAATTTCTCTGAGTTTTATACCTTAATTTCTCTAAGTTTATTTATGAAATACCCTTAATGTCATTTCCTTTAATCAATTCTTTTGTACATAAAGTGCAGCTTATAATTTAATGAAAATAAAAACGTGTCAATTCACCCCCCCCCCCCCCTCATTCTGTCATTCAATAAAAGAAGAGGCGCGTCCACGATATTTACGCATTCATGATACTTACTGGATCGTCAGCGCTGAGAATAGAACACGGTGATTACTGATTATACGTATCATTTAAAAAATTAATCCGTTTACGGTTATAATTGTCTTGAATCTAAAAGCAAGCTAAAAATTTCATTCGATCGTGATGTGCTGAGACATTGCGAGCTTCATCAATTAATCAAGGTTTAATTTAACGTCCGGTTTTATAGCATAAACTGTACTCTTCATATATGTCGCATACTTTAATTAATAAAAAAATGGTATATTGATTGAGGCGAAACTGTAGATGATTCCGTCTTAAAACGCAAAACTTGTTCGCTTAAAATCAAGCGGAATTATTCATCGGAAAACTCCAGTGATAATGATTCTGTTACATATGGTTTAGAGATAATTATGGTTAAATATTTGAAACATTATTACAAAGAAATAATCTAATTTCAATCTTTACGTACCTGGTGTACAAATGAAAAATAGCTGGCTCGTGAATGAGCTTGAAGACTGACTTTATTATAGTTTCCACGTCATTAAAAAGCGTATTTTGTTGATGCGAATATCCTGTAATATTGAAGTGAATATTGCATCATTAAATAGGTACGTGTATACTAATTAATTTTGAATATTCATTCATAGACTATACGCGTATTACTAAATGTATTTAGATGTAGATCTTTCTTCTAGAGTCATTCTACGTAATATTTATTCTATAGGGATACTCATTGTCAACCGTGATTTTTTTACCTGAGGCAATTATTATTCCCAGAAGAATATAAAAGTCGACAAGTGACATGATTTCTCACACGATACCACTCGCCTTCTCACTGGTTTACTACTGCAGCCAGTTTTAGTAGCGAAGCGCCATTCATCCCAGAATTTGTTGTCTTTAATAGTTGATAAGCCAAGACCTCGCCAATTAACAAATTAATTATATTAGACACTTTGCCATAGTATAAAAAAATCGTAATACCATCCTTTCCTTTCTTAAATCTACCTGACTTATCTGCTGCACAAAAAATAGTTTGGAGAAACAGTAACGCAGCATTAATAAACTGTACTATAATTGTTTAAATGATTAACGTATTCGCTGTTATATACATATCTGCATAATTAAACTTGACTATATAATTTCCGTTGGATTTGACTATGCGCGTGCAATCATTTTGAAAAAATTCATCATCTTACCAACATCGCGTGAACTCTATCGTGTCGTCATTCTTGAAATCATTACATAAATGGAGCCCTGACGTGACCTGTCGGAGAATCTTTAACTACGTTACCAGATATGCGTTAATGATATGCGAAACCCCAGCGGTCATATTTTTTTCAATGAATTTCATTTCACGCATACACATTTAATAAAAAGTCCATTTAGACTACTCTAAGCAGGTCTCTATCACTAGATGAAGTATAATATATATTTGAATTTTTTAAGTATTATATAATAACTCAATCAGCATATCTTTTTGACTTTCTAAAAGATACATAAAAATAATCACTTCTCTAAACCATTGTTATCTAATGGAATCATCAAATTTCATAACTTTTTATATTATATTAGCTGTACGTTATTTAGAATTGGGTATTAGATATACACGTATAATGTACAGGTTTTCACTTTAAGCCTTAGAGCTCTGTCAATACGGTTTCCAAGGAAACGTGGTACCAGTACGAATGGCAACAAGTCCGATTTTATTCCAGAGTGTTCACAGTTATCTCGTACAGTAAATTATAAATCCTCGTCGTTAGTTTAATTAATGAAGTTTTTATAGAAGTAATAAAAAATAATCTATCCTTGTGTTCTATTTTTTGGATTATAAAAAATTATCCAAGTTATACTGTTTTCCTCTTGTAATAATGCCTCTGGCCGAGCAGCTTTATTGTACTCAACAAATTAATGTTCCACCACGGTTACCTATGATATTGAAACAATTTTGTAAAGCGGCCATTAGGACACAACCGTATGATCTTCTTAAATGGTCCAGTGCTTATTTTCGGGCTTTAGCTGATGGTGAGGATCCACCTACGAAGATGAGATTGGAGTATCCTCCACCAAGTACTTCTTCTGGTTTAACTTTGGGGTTTCTTAAAGTTCTTCTTCGGCAATTTGGAGGTATGTCTGTTCTAAGTTATTTATACTATATTTTTAATTAATAAGTGAAGGAGCATAATATGTGCATTCAATATAAGAATGAATCCTGAATTTTTAGATTATAATAAGGTATTACCGATAAAGACAATTTTACGTCGCTGGGAATGTCTTTGCTTGGATCGCAAGGATTTGAATTTAATAATGATGATTGGAAAATTTCGTCAGGAATGTCAAGTGAAAAAATTCCTTGCAATTGCCGCTGGTCTTCTGACTTCTAGTCTTTTTGAGACTATGATTGTTATTTGTGAATTATTCACTCACGAAGCTGACGGTGGTTCTGCGATGATTCCCGTTACATTATTCATGGAGATTTATGGGTTCGTATTCTTAATTGACAAGTAATAAAATTAGATTGATTATAATTTTATATACGATAGTTATTTAGCTGGTTTGCGATGTGATGGTTCTGAAAGAGAGTCACTTGATGAGGATCTCTCGGATTTTGTCGTGCATGATTCTGACGAAGAAAGATCAAATGTTTTACCTCAGGTGATAAGATTATCTGATGAATCGGAAAAAATTGCTATCGAGGGTAGAAATTCAATTTCAAGCCAAAATACAGATGTCAATATGAATTCTAAAGCTACAAACAAGGATGATGGTAATTTTGAAAGACAGTACAAATACAATACTATAAAAATGCACAACAAAATTCTCATTCTCGTCTAGATTTTGTAAATGAGAAGAACAAAGTAACAGACAAGACGGAAAGTGATATTGGCCATGGCGACTCTCTTTGCGAAGAGAAACTGGTCTTGGTCGATAAAGAAAAAGGGAATGATGAAGCATCGGTAAATGAAGATAAAGTAACTGTTGGTAACATTATAGACGTACAAGAAGGAACGACGATTTCTACAGAATTCGTAAAGCAAATATCTGGCGAAAATGAATCCAGTATAAAAAGTGTAGATCAAGATGGAATCTTACAGAAATCTAAAAGCTCTGATAAATCCGATTTGAGTATCGAGAGAAAGCGATCACATTATGACGATGATTCTACGTTTTTCAGATGTTACCCCAGCATACCAGGTAAGATTTCATTAATTGCATTTGATCTTTAAAGAATGAAGAATTCAATTAAGTTTTACAGATTATTTTGTTGTTAATAATAGGGATAGGTCCTCGATTATCAGCGGAACAAATAGCTAATGTTGCAATATGGATGAGTGACTGTGCTAGACGGCAGGAAGGAATGGTTGGCCCAAGAAATATTCGCCATTTTCATTGTCCTCCCTTAGGCAAACAACAAATTCAGGATTCCGAAGATGACTTATCATCTACACAGTAAATGCTTTTAGTACTGTATTAAAATAGTCCATTTTGTAAATGTCCTTAGAAAATATGTACAAACAAAATCTGTTATTATAGTTTTAAAATAATATAATTTTGGTACATTCATTTATGAATCTTATAACACATATAGTTATGGTTGCAGTATAAATCATTTTCAAAGAAACATTTTCCAAGTATCTCTATAAACTGTAATTTTATTGCATAATAAAAAAATGCATTTTCTTGAAGTCTACATTACATTTGTTAACCGTCTTGGATACTACCAGCGGGTCGCAAAGTTTTTAAGATGTATACTTGGAAGTACTACTTTGATTTTCATACATAAATGTTATTAACACGTTTTATTAGATAATCATCGGTTAATAAATATATATTTAACAATGATATATTTATAAATTTTATAGTTTCATACAAATTTCTATGAAACTGCACAATATACACTGGGTCGTATAATATGTCGTTAAGTGACTAGTCATAATGCAAACAGCATACGATTATTCAATACGTAAATATATCAACATTTTTAAAGACTTGTACTAGAAAATTTAAAAGATTGTTGATCGTTTATATTCACAACCTTCTTGTTAATTAATAACCATTAATGCAAGGACGTCAATGAATTATAAGAAATGCACAAATAATCACTAGCAAATATTAAACCTTTTTGAGTATGTTACTTAAATCAAAAAATGAACAATCCATGCGTAATATATTTTATGTACAATTACAGTTTCCTAAGACGTTTTACAGTAAAACTGTATCACAAGCTTTGTAACTATGAGAAAATACGAATATGTGATTAGAGATTTATACATTAAATGAGGTCTCCTCTATACAAGAAAAGTATGACAATAAAATTAAAACAGCCAAGCTGTTAGAAACACTAATTAAAGAAATTTAAAAACTTTGAGATATTGAAATAGCAACCCTAGAACATTAGTCAAAGCTGCACAGTGACAAGAATACTAAATCATTATAAAATACAGTAATTATTTGTAATATTTGATTTTCGATGAGTTTTCGATGACGAGACACTTATTTTATTCTATGGTGCACAATGTTACCATCCATCGATAGATATTTAATTACATTTGATATATGCGAATTAATTTTTTAATATTCAATTCAACGTTATAATAACGTATGAATAAGAATAATAAGAATGTCGGATTATATGTGTCACGTATATATACTAAGAAAGTGAATCAACTTTGGATATCCTATGTTACTATTAAAAAAAAAATTGAAATTCAGTCTAGCTGCAATCGGTGATTGAAATTTTCCTTTTTGGGTGCGTTCCGAAATTCACTGTCAGTACTACGAGTACTTTGTACTGCTTTTTACCTACAAGCAATAGAGTCAGACATAACGACACTCATATAGTTTAGAGCGTATATCGGAACGCACTCTTTATTATAAAAAATAAAAAGAGATCTTTGCAGTCTATCAAATATCTCTAATTTAATATTATATGGTACCTTCTATGACGTATCACAGTAACAGTATTTCTGAAAATGTTGAAAGTCCGTCCAGTTTTTTACAATCCAATGAATAATATTACGTTAAAAAAAATATTCTCATCCTCTACATTATGTAATCAAATGTACCTTTAATGAAGATTCTAAATTCTATCTTGATCATTGAATAATTTGCATTACCTGAATTATATGTTAGTTTTGTTTGTACTGACATGTCAAAACTCGTTGCTGTTCAAAAGGAATTAGTTCTGCGTGATTCTTAACAAGGAGTTCTGAGTTAGTTTTATAAATCATCACTAGGTTTGAAGAAAAACAATTAAAAAATAGCTATAAGTTGATTACTGGAAAAACTTAATAATAACAGTTTCATAAGTTGTCAATGTTAGAACATCGACTGAGTGACCAGATGCTGAGGATTTGTATATAATACCTTACGCTAAACAAGAAGCGTGGGCAGTGTTCGCATTCTGAATAGTCTTCGCACTTGATGATGAAACAAATGATATAGTGTTGCAATCAGCAAAAGGACTAATAAAGTTAATAACAAATTTCGAGCTTTCATACGACTCGCTCTCCATTCGAATAATTCATGACGATGAGAGAAGCGATTTCGATACTGAGATGGTAGTTCGAAACTACTTCTTAAAGGATACAGAGATCGATAAAAATCATTGAGAAGTGCCCGAACTATGTCATTTTCAGAACGACGAATTGGATCCATATCATCATTCAAGCATATAAATTTCCTGAAATTTATTTAAGTCAGTAATATTTCGTGGAATGTTCAAAGAATATTTTAAACACTGATGATATATTCTAGTAGACTGACTACTTACTTGGGATCACGCCTTATCTCATCCAAAAGTTGAACAGTGAGCGACACATTGCTCGTCAGCATTTCGAAAATTTCATTCTTTCCAGCTTTAATTATCTCATGTTTATAGCGCTTCCTTTTCCCGAATTTGGCAAGTAGTCTTTTAGAGATTGAATTGCATTTAAGTATTATCTCTTTCGTGACCACAGGCTGAAGGAAGTTGATGCCTTTTATTTGTTTATTTTCATTAATAAATTTGTACATATTTAGTAAGTGGATACTTACGAGAGTTGAATCCAGATATCTTTCTCCAGATGGAGCTTCTACCGATTCTATAAGTTCTATGTTATGAGAACAATTTGATATTATGTTCTCAAAGTCTACAACCAAACTATAGTCCAATGGCAATGAATAGAGTTTAGATAAAAGAGTTCTAATTTCTCTATCTGACCAGGTCCTACGAATAATATCAGAACGAATTGAATTATTGAATCAATGGTGAGTATTAAAACAACTTACCCTGATTTATCAGTGTCAAACATAGCGAAAATTTCAGCAGTGGGTACGTCGCGCTTTTCACTCATTAGGAAATAGAAATATGAAAATGCAAATTGCATATCCTCTGCATCTCTTACTCTGTGACTTGATGTTTTTCTAAATTCTAACTGAAAACGTATTTGCATATCCATGATGATCCCTTTGTCCAGCAAGTGAGGCATGTGAGCAGGGACTCTACGTCTTTCAAATCCATAAGCTGTATTATAGATTCTGTTAACATGTAATAGAGACTCCGCATATGTATCCAATTGCCTATTTCTGTGCTTCCAGTTATTTGAATGTTTGAATTTATTTGTTTTTCCAGAATGATTTACATGCACGAGATTAATGATGTCATCATTAAGATAATGTTTTAGTCGGGCGCGTCTCTCAGTATAATTGAAGTGATCCAGATCCAAAAGATTCGTTGTTACTGCATATTCCACATCTGTTGTATTTGTTTTTTCTATCTCAGATTGCTTATTCGCATTTTTAATAATTTTATCATTATCATGCTTCTCAAATTCAGTACGTGCGTTTGTACTGTAAATTTTCTCTTTATCATTTTCTAAAATTGCTTGATCGTAGGACTTTAACGTTCGAAATAACGATGTACTAGTGTTGGCATTTGTCAAAGGAGCATTACTTCTTCGTTTTACGAGATCGAACATTCTGATTGTGTCCTGATTTCTTATTTGTGTTTCTTGCAAATATTTATATGGATAATCGTTTCCATCCTCCATAGCTTCACTGTCTGTGGGAATTGGCGTTGGATCACAATCTCCACCTATTAATTCAAGAATTAAAAGATATTTGATATAGAACGATATAAAATAATAAAGAAAAATCTGACTAACCATCAAATTCACATATTGTCGTGTTACAAGCAGAATCACATGCTCCATCACCGACCCAAGCCCATGGACAAACTTCTGAACAATCGGGAACCCACCAGGCTAGATAAACTTTTTGGCCATCTGCTTGTGTTATAAAATCCTCTGGCCAAACTTCAGCACCCAACATAACATCGTCATTGAAATAAATGAATTTATCAGAAAGTCCAGGAATTCTATAACAGTATAAATATATTTTGAATATCACTTTCATTTTTAAAACTATTTTAAATAAAGGCCATTATTTTTTTATACATCTTACCTATGTATATGACTTTCAATTGCAGGGCTAGAAAATGTTGGTAAGTCACTTTTCTCAGGAAATATATCGTCGTGAGTTACGAGTGTCATCCGTGGATTATCCATGTCTAGCCAACTTGGTATTTGACCATTTGTAACTATATACACGTGTCTAACCCACGGGGCATACATTTCCAAAGACCTAAGAGAATATCGCAATTCATCTTTATCGTTAAATCTTGATACAGCCACATTGACATCCGTTACAGGAATATATTTCTTAAGATTTTGAAGAAATACTGGATCAGATCCATTCACCCAAGTATATACTACATCAATAGGTACGTGCTGACATAACTTCTTTTGAAAAGAAATGCCAAGTATGTTGTCGTTAAAAGAATGAAAAACTGCTTCATATTTTTCTTTACTCCACTCGATCCACACCTAAAAACAGATAAACATTTTACATCCAGAGCATGTAACTATTTGTCTTGTTAAATTGCTATCGATGTTTACCGTATGACTTTGTAACAAATTCTTGAATCATATATTTTATAATATAAAAAATGAAAATCTAGTTTGCTTGTTGAATATAAAGTTTCTAAAATATGACAGAAATTAAAAAAAAAAAAAAACAATTTTTATGAAAGTCATAGCAGCTTCACTATCCAAACAAGTTTATTAATAGTTCTTTAAATTAATTATATGAATAAATCATATATTTGATAATACACGATTTAAAATTGTGAATTTCAAAAAATACAAATTCAATAAAAATGCAAGAAATAAAGAATATCTAGAAATATAGAATATAAAGAAGATCTCATTCATGAATCATACAGTAAAAATTTATGCTTTCTATTATTACATATAATCTGTGTACTTCTAACCTCTCCAAAGTGTATTATACCGATGAAAATACAGGTGAATGCAATTAATATCACAAGTAGCGAATATCTGTACGAAAGTAAATCGTAACAGCGTCGCTGAATTAACTTCCATGTACTCATTATATTAATGAAAACTTGTGATGCAATTATCATTGCAAGGTATTAAGGAACACATTACATCCACCGCAATTTGAGAGGCGCTGGAGACTTAGGAATAAAAAGTTGGATTAAATCGGTCCATCGACTCATATATATCGAGATCAATCGAGATTGTTAAAAGAACCAACGTATGTATATTTATTTTAAGATAATGTATCATATAAAAAAGCAAAAGTTAAGATTATTTTTTACTGGAAAAATTATTGACGTATAAGTTTTGATTAGAAATAGAAAATCGTAACAAGAAATCATCGCTGCAACCAACTTCTTATCCATCAATCTAATATATGATAGAACGTATAAGACAATTGAAGCAAATTATTTCAAGTATATTAGATATATTGTGAATACATATTTTTGTGTGATTTTTCTAAATAAACAGACATAACTCCAGTAAACAAAATTGAAGGACAAAACATGTACTTGGTTAATGTTACATCCATAATGGACGTGCGAAGGCCGCTTTGTATTTACCAGCAGTTCTCAGATTGGCATGATATTCCAGACTTTATTCTTATTACGTATTATGATTAAAAATAATGATGGTGTATTATAAAGGACGAAATTTTGTTATTTAAAAAGATTATTATTGTACAATTACATCTCAGTATATACGTTTATTTTGTCGCAAAAGTACATAATATGCATAACTTATAGTATTCATTAAGAAAACGTATAACTTTGTTTATGTTAAAGCCTTTCGGTTAGTCTTTGATTGTACGGTATATCGAGCGAGTTCATAGAATCAGTATAATACAACAAAAGCTAATAATGCACCAGGTAACCTTTAACACGGTTCGTGTTTTTCAAGTAGTTACCGTTTTCATTATATAACAAAAAGGAACTGCTTGAATTCTTCTGTAAGGTAAATCGCAAAGTTTTGTGGTCGCCGTATCGTACATGAGAGGTAATGCAAATGCTTTTAGTTAAAGAGAATCTCCGTAATTAATTCTCTCTGCGTACAGCACAATACATATTATATCGTATCAACTATGTATAAATTTAACAATCAAACTGCAGCGCCTTATAATCGGATACACGATATATATACATATATCATATAATTTGCAAATAAAATATATTATTACTAGCTGCTTATAATATACCGATAAACATATATATATATATATATATATATACTGTGCTGTACCCGGTGCCCAGTATGACGCACAATATACGTGCTAAAACTGACCGAAGTCAAATAAAAGTTGATTAATTAATTTTCATTCGAAAATTTCAAGAAATCGCTTGCCATATCTTATTCATAAGACACACGAATTCGATCTTCGCAATAAATGTATTCCGTTGTGTCATGGCTTCGAACTAGTCGATCGCATTATTGTAGTATTTTTGATTCCTTATATATTGTAGTCGTTATATTATCTAGCTAATTCATTATAACTGATGGGCAGCATTTAAGAGGTATTTCAAGTTGATCTTGCACTTACGTTTACAATGTCTAGGAGAAGCGTATAATAAAGTCGAGAGCCATTTGTTAAACATTTACAAACGTGAAATAATCGAATGAGACATTATGTGCCATGCACATGGCACTATTGAATTCGTTGACCAATTCAATTTTGATTTAATGGCAAGACTTTAAATATATAATAAATCCATTTACTACATGTCCCTTTATTCCTTCTCTTAGGGATTTTTATCTTAATTCCACCGACCGACTGCGTCGTCCTACAGTATATAATGATATAAATTTCTAGGCTGAATTAATCAATATCTACACACCCGTGCTTCAAAAAAAAAAAAAAAAATACAAATCTTATTAGCTTTTGACAAACGATCCGCTTGCAAATATGTAAATATGTTAAAACGATATGTGTACACGCGTGCAAAGGTCATATATATATATATATAGACTTTTCGTGTATTATTCACGTCGCACTTGTCTACTGCATTTTGTCAAAAAATGCATAATACCCATGATGCAAATTCGTGCACATAAATCGCTTCAAGCGATGTAAATGGTATTACTAATATATTCAGCTTACTAGTTCAGATACACCTTTCTTCGTTTTTCGAGAGCTTTCTAACAGTTGTGTGCTTATAAAGAATATTTTTACATTTCGCCGAGGTATTCTTCATAAACATCACCGACCAATGCGCCCAATCATCTTTACTAGGACGAACAAACTGACTACCTGACTGATTTTATTAGCCCAGTACAATCTGGAAGAGTAGCAATTTTTACATTAATGATTATGAATTATTAATAGATTATATATAAAAACGGTTAGTCACTCGTTTAAACTTACTTGAACAAACGATGTCTGGCATTGGTTAACGTATCAGGATTGTCTTTTAAAATATATTTTCTTATTCCCAGCATATACTGGTGCACATAAGAATCCCAATCCAGGCTGCTGATACTGACATTAAAATGATTTGCGTCGTTAGCTGCTTTTACGTATTTTGCCAACTCGTTCATGTTTTCTCCATGAAATCGCCATTCATTTACCGCAAAGAATTCACCAGTTTTCGCGGCACGTTCGAATCGCTTTGTGATTTTCATCATTCTAATGGGATAAACAATTTTTATTTATAGCTATATGTAATTTATTATATGATATGTAGAAGGATCGATAGAAATTGTCAACTTACATCGGTTTGCCTCCTTGAAATCGTAAAGCAAGATCTACCACGAAAGCGGGTAGAAAATGAAGCACAGCTACGACAAGTTTGTGTATAAATTTATTTTTCCTAAAAGTGAAACCCGGATACCACATAACGTATTTCGAGGGCGAATCTATCGCGTGTTTTCTTGTCAGACTTCCAAATTCTTCCCACCTGCAAACACACGGTTCTTGTGATTGTTTCAATTATATATAAATATTGTACAATACGGTATTAATTTGTATCATACAAAACTTACTTAATGGGATTGAACGGGCCACTTGTACAATTGTATACTTTAAGAACATTTGTTTTCTGTATAACATTGTGCCACGATGCACATATTAACGTGTTCACAACATAATCAACAGGCACTACGTCTACTACCAAATCTTGATTACATATGATACTTCTGATAGTACCTCTACCAATCTCCATCATAATACCTGAAAACAATGAATCGTATACAATTATATTTCATGAGACTTCACGGATTAATATACGAACAGTTGAAATATAATATATAGGTTGTATAGTTAGTAGCATAGTAGCCAGTTAAGAATATCGTCAAGTACCTGTAATTCCACAAACGTTATCGACCCAGCCGGGAAAAGGTTCTTGATAAGCAGCACATACTATACTTGGTCGAACAATAGCGACAGGCAACTTAGTACCTCTAGTGAAAATAATTTGCTCAGCTAGACCTTTTGTCAGGGTATAAGTATTAGGATGCTTTCCTATCAATCGTTTTTCGAGGATCGCCGTAGTTTCATCATCTAAATTTTCGCACATGTCGATGATCGTTTGAGGTTTTATTTTTGTACTGTAACAATGACATTGACATTAAATGACATTCTCATTCTTGTAATATAATTGCGTGAATCAATGAACTACACACATATATATGTATCATGAAAAATCTTTACTCACTTATAGATCTTTTCTTTGATTTCTTGCTGATCTGCATTACTATAGGCCGTGCTTACGTGAATAAAACTAATTAGGTTTCTCATACTTTTGCACAGCTCTACCATGCGCGCTGTACCCTTCGTATTCAAATTCACTGCGACCTTCAATGGTTCGTCGAATCGGACGGTAGCTGCACAATGAAATACTATATTCACTCGTTGGCATAACATCATTTTATCGTCAGCACTGAGGCCAAGTTCGGCTTGACTGACGTCACCCTTGACTGGAAGTACTTTGTTTAGGGCACCAGGGAATTCCCATCTGATTCTGTCGAATACCTTAAATACAAAAAAGTTTAAGTAATGATTATACACAAAATTAAAGATAGTCGATGATTTTTTTTTCATGATATTTATAATAAATTGAACCACTAACCGGATTGTCAATTAATTCCTTGTGTCTTTGCTCGATTGTCTTGCCCTTTTTGGGACGGATAAGTACAAAAATGGTGGCAAGTCGGGGACACGATCTCAGGAGCTTTTCCAAAAGTGCTTTTCCAAGAAATCCTGTTACTCCAGTGATGAGTATAACCGATTCGGCAAAAAAAGCTTCTATCGAACTCCCACCAGGATTGGCGGCTTCGTCAGGACTGTGCTCCGGATCAGTCTGTGCGCTTGTTGTGCCCATAATGAAGAAAATTCGTCTAACTATTTAACAACCTGAAAAAAAATGTTTGTTGAGACTGGTCCTTCTTGTTATATCTCAGACATGTTTTATTTCATAAATATTTATAACTATTTCAAAAATGTGTTCATTTCAAATGACTGATAAAACATGGACATAAAAGAAAAATTAACAAAATTATATGTAATTGAATCAAAAATATACCTAGTTGAATCTCAAAGTGTTAATCATCACAGTTACATTACCGTTACGTTACTGTTTAGACTATTACCATGATGATCATTATCATCATTCTTATTTTCGCTATCATCTCTGGTATTAGCCATTATCTAACGTTTTATTTACATGCGATATTTACTGTTACACGTTGCCTTGGATGATAAAATTTCTCGTCCTCTCAAGTCGTGGACTTACGTACCAATTACATACCTAAAGTGTAATAACAACTAGAAATTCTTCCTCAATCTTTATCGGCGATGCTTGTTAAAATTTCAATAATTGTCTGATCTAATTAATTTTTTAAATATGTTTTTCAAAGATATCGCTTTTACGTCGACAGATAGTTTTACAGCCGTGTGTGAAAATGGACTATACGATCTTTCATGTCAAGGAATATGCTACACGGATGGGTATTGACTTCGTTTTCCACACATGCATATTGTACACTGTGTTCTATATAGAATGCGAGGAACGACGGTTAACGATTCGCAGATATCGATCGTTAATAAAAGTCAGTCTTTGTTTAACTCTTGATTGTCCAAGCCTAATATAGAAACGAGTACTCACTGATAGCTCGGACGGATGGATAAAACAAAATTACGAAGAAAGTTTATTTGGTTATAACTTTATTGCTTTGAAGATAATATTTGAAATTCTCGGCACGCGAAATAACGAATTTAGGTATCGTTTCCATATTAAAGATAATATTATAAATTTAACAATATCATTTTCTTTAGTTTAATTGACAGTATGCTTCATTTATCGACAATCTAATCTGGCTACTAATTAACTGATATATAATTTTTTACATAATTGGCCTTATGGTATACATAATTTTTGTTTTATTATTAAGATCTGTCATAAAACATGAGTAACATTACTGCGATAGACGTAATATATTCAATGAAAATTGTACTAAATGTCTATACACCCGACTAATTATATTGTCCATATATATTTGACTAAATTAAATAAATCGTCTTTTCAATAAGAATCTGTTATTATTTATATTCCAATGTATATACCGTATCAGTAATTTTAATGATGCTTTCTTGCTTGTCTCACTATTCAAAACAGTAGCAGATAGATATGCAAATGCGTCCACATATCCGTGCATAAGATTTATGCAAGTTTGATACATGAATATAAGAGTGAGAAAAGAATAATTTAACACACACACATACATATATAGAAAAATGTGACAGTACTTTTTCCACGTGTGCCCTACTGAAGGCTTATGCGCGGACTAACATATTTAGAGTCGATCGATATTCCCATGTTGGCAGATATCAGAAAGAAAGCTCTTAATAAGTGAACATCCGATGGTTCACTTCCTCTTTTTGGTGAGTGTCGATCTAACCATTATTTATGAATCAGAAATGCCAAACCCGAAGATATTCGAAGATATACGTCCAATTTATTTTACGCTTTCAGCATTGTTGATAAGGCTGTTAGCAATATAATTATTCGAGTGTGTACTCGTCATTAGCTTCTTTTAGTTATCGATTGTTTCTGTCCTAAGTTAGCCTACTTGCTTCATTACGCGTGGCTATTGGATAATCGGCATACCGGATCGTTTATGCGCGAAGAAAACACTTTTGCTGTTTTAAACTTGCCATAAGAAACATGTCTATATATTATGATCCTGAATGTATCGATCCACGCTATCTGTTCCGCGTATACGTGCTGAAAGACATAATATATCTAAGCAATAAGGTTGAACGTCATAAAAAAAAACTTTCAGGTGGTTTAGTGATAGTTTTGGTAGTCCGTGGATATGTTTTTTTTTCCAATCTTGAAGAATTTGGATTGATAACGAAATAAATAACAGTGTATATTTGAAGTACTTTTGAAATACATATTACACTTGTAGTATATTTACATTTTGGCAATTTATTCTATCAAACAATTTCTAGTTTCTGGATTCCATATGGTAATATTTTCACAATGTAAATATGGATCTTTTCGTAACGTTCAGATAAGGTCAATATTTTACGCAAAGCGTTCACTCGAAATTCCGTGTTGCTATGGGCTTTGTTATCTAATTTCTAGATATACTGCCGCAACGATAATTATTATTATAGCAAGAGGTGAACAGGTATATATGATTCGAAATTATATTCCTTGGACGTTTAATATGTTAAGGTTGAAATCACGAATTTTAGAAATATTTGATGCGTGATATATAGTTATGCTCCGAAATATGTTCATTTGTTGTCGATAAAAAAATTTGTAAATGATCCTTCAGAAAATACAGGAATGTCCTTTTGGATTGCGACTTATGTATTTCTTTGGTGAAACTAATTAATTTCTCAAAAATTTCATATTAACTTATCGCGAGCACTTGGTCACGAGAACCTTCCCATAACATTGTTACCGTGCACGATGACCTTCAAAAACATATTTCAAAATGGCAGAGTATCAGAAGTTCAGCTGCTTTAGATTTTTAACATTCGTGCAACACTCATGATCCTCACTCTTCTTATCTTAATTCACGAGCCCACGCGCTATTTATTCTACTCATACCAAGAAATATCTTTCATCTGATATATTCAACCGCACAAAGAGATATGACGAAATAGTAAGCAGAATATCAACGGCATTCCCTACCTTTCGTGGTGGAATTAATAAAGAAAGAAAAAAATAAAACAATATAATACTTCTATTTTACAGAACAAAAAATCCTGTACAATCATAAAACAGAAACAATAGTTGAAAGAAAATCACGAAAATTTAATGAATCACTAATAACTACCTGAAGCCGGTAAGCAGCTAATCAACAGCATGTCAAATCAACGTTACGAAACTGTCCTCCATCTCCTTTTTTATTTCGGGAAAAGAATTGTGCTTTTCCGAATTGAAGAAATGTTATAAAGTTTTCTTTGGGCTATTACGATGCAAGAACTATCATGAAAAGTAACGGAACAAAGCCACTCAAAGTACAGAGCACGTTCACTTCACAAAAGAGAATGAAAACTTAATAAGATTCGCCATGACGTACACTCGCCACAAGAACGAAGGACCATCACGGAGATACCGATGGGTACGAGCCACTCTCCTTTCCTTCGCAAAAGGATCGGCACTGGATGCACACTCTCGCAAGAGTCAGTCCTCTTACATGTCCACTCTAAATGCAGCACTCTCTACAATATTTTCTCTTAAGAACTGAGCATCTGTTGCCAGCCGGCTAAATGCTCAGTCAAATATCTGAATGAGGATGTCAATTATTAAAAGGAGTGTAAATAAAATAAGTAGCTTGACATTGTCCTATTAATTTTCATATCCAGAGAACAATATATCGCTTTTCTCTTTGATCACTGTACTCACAAAATGTTCTCTACCAGAATTATCCTTTGGGATCCCTACACAGTGTCCCGGTGCGTCGCCCGTAACTATTCTTAGGTATCTCGTTCTGACACATCGCCTTACCCAGCTGTCACAAGAGTAGCCGATCAGAACTGTCGTTTCACTGGCACGTACCCATTTTACGGAGTAAATACGCGGCCAAGAGTACCCGTACCTTGAGGGTTACTGGCTATCGTTTCGGATATGTAAGGGGTGAGACTGCTTTTGTCGACATTGGCAGGTGGTTGGCGCGCTTGTCGTTTATCCCATGACGAGAGGTGGCAGCACCCACCACAGGGGTTGCTTACGGATCGAATATCGCTTATCCGTTTTTCACGGGAAACTCCCTCTATCGCTGGTATCGTTGATTCAGGAAGTTTTTCAAGTTTATGTATTACGTTAAAAAAAAAACTATAATTCTTAGATGTGTCAGAAACTTTCCAGCGTAAAAATTTAGTATTACAATTATTACGGAGGATTCACTAAATTCATTATAGACACATGGCGTATAAGGCTTGATGATTAATAAGTTTTGTTTAAAACTATTTTATATAATTTTTAAGTTCTGTTCAATCTATGTTTCTTGTACTTCGTTTTTATGTACTATTGTAAATTACTTATGAGTCTCGATATGATTATTTTTTATCGTAGTTGTATTTTAATCAGACTAATGGTAGTTGAAACGCACGAGTAACGTCGTGAGAGTCAATGTTGCGCGAGTGCACCGACCAGACA
Organism: Hartigia nigra; assembly: GCA_031001745.1. Lineage (NCBI taxonomy): Eukaryota > Metazoa > Arthropoda > Insecta > Hymenoptera > Cephidae > Hartigia > Hartigia nigra. The sequence continues at coordinate 1,393,536 of JARPRG010000289.1, forward strand.
ATATGCCAGACTGTACATTGTACAGTGAGACACTTTTACTTTTCAATGGCCAATAACTCGGCGCTTGGGTCAATGTAATAATTTATTTCAGCAAGATATATCTTGTGTTTCTTGGCTCATCTTGCCAATGGTGAGTCTATTATTCCAGTGTTATTTATTATCAACACCAAAGTGTTTCCAACTGAATAAATACAAATTTATTCAAATTGAAACAACTTAGTAAATATTTTCTATACTATAAGTCACACTTTTATAATGCGTTAAAACCAATATCCGAGCGCTATGGCGACAAATCATACCAAGAGTAACAACGCCATTAAAAAAATCGATATCAAAAATATCAAACTCTTCTCATATTACGGATTAACAGAACTCGGAAAACAATTTTACGTAACATAAAATTCCAGAATTTTCGCTCTCATACTTCTTTCAAGATCTGTTCTATAATATTTCACGTTAAATTTCACAATGTCAGATAACCTCAACAGTATTGTGGATCTAATTTTATGTATAATGATGTTAAATAAAAACAATATTTTTTATAATATAATATAGACCGCTGTTGTAAAAATCATTAAACTATTTAGATGCATTGAAAATAACGTATTTAACAATATAATCTTATCGTGTTTAGCAATATATTGATCTATACTATTCAGATTTTCCTATACTTATGTAGACTTATTTTGTCCTGATATAAGCTCGAATGCTTTGCATTATGTTCAACCAATTTTATAGATAAGTTTCATATTGAAATACTATAAGAGGGTGAGGTATGAGTACTTTTCTAACCCACTGTATGTGCATCGATGTAAATAAGAGAGAGTTTCTGCGAGGTACCCAAACTATTGCGCAACTTGATACGGAAGCACTTTCTTCGCTTGCATTCACGCAATGCATTTACTCCCATTAACCTCTTTACTTACCCGTTCTGTCTTGTACAACGGCACTGAGTCTCAAAAGTGAGAGCGAGATGTGTACTCAGCCGTACCACAGTTCTACAACTGACACGAACCATGCGTTCCTGCTCGCCTAAATATCTTTACTGCATACTATAATTGCCCCTTCTACTAATTTTTTTTCGTAACAGTTGCGTCTCTCGTGCTGATGCTGTTACAAATGACGATTGTGCTTTTAATAAGATATTTAATTATCTTTAAAGCCAATTGTGTCACTTACCTTTAATAATGTTTAGCGATCGAATTTTTACACGGTTAATTATTCTTGTTTAATAAGTTTTTGGGTTTTGTGCTAATTTTATTTTTCCAATTGGCGCAGGTTATTAATAAATATACATATATACAAATTTTTTCAGTCCCGTATAATTTTTTTAAATTCTCCAAGACGTACTAATAATATATGCCGAATGTGTTACTATTTTAAATGTTGATATTTGGTCTAGGACTTGAACAAATATACGCTTTTGGGTTAAAATAATGTTTCTAAATAATATTTCCGTTACGCATATATTTATAATCTTATTGACAATAGTTTATATTTTGCGATGCGTTACCGTGTAAAATTTCATTAGAAGATGTCTTGTGATCTTCTATCTTGTTATAAGGAAAAGATAAAACTTCTTAAAAAATGTTTGATTATTAACGATACGTGGTGAAAATATTTATTCCGAACGGTACAATGATAAATTACATATATCTTTTTTATTATTCAATAAAAATACTTTCTTCGTCCAAAAATTGTTTATAGCAGCATTAGTTTATGCAGTTGAAGCAAGAGAAGTAGATGTTTGTTTCATAATTATTACATTAACTACAGTTATATGTATAATGTTTCAATGTTACCTATTTAGTATTTTAGTCAAGGCTAAATATAACAATTTCGCGAATACAACCTTGGATACTAAGTCGTACCGACGAATCTGAATAAAACAGTTAATTGCGTTTTTTTTATTGTACTATAATAAAGCGGCAGAAATTGAAAGTTTGTAGTCGTTCAAGGATCTTGTGGGCAATAATTGTGTCCATTAACTCTTTGCACTCGGAACCATTCTGGACGTTGGTTATCGGCTACTCAGCGCTATTGTGTGGTAGAAACGTGCATTTACAGAGCCTCATATTATTTAGTATAATTTTGGGAACCAAGTAACGTATTATAACGATATTGGACTTATATGAGTTGCTTGACATCGAGAAATGTATGTTTGAAAAAAAATCAATATTTTATTTTTTATATATTTGTACAGTGTGATAAACCTTAAAACACTCCCCAATATGTATTGCAGGCTGATTTGTGCACGTTTGACAATAATAAGTCGTTTGACGCCTGCCACCAGGTGTTTTCCTGTCAGAACAAACAATGCAATTCCGTTATCTTTGTCCCATATCGGGAATATGTAGTTTATTATCTAATCTATTGTCCGCAGAAGATGTGGATGGACGCGTTTTTCGATTCACGAAAATCATCTCTCAACTGGTCAATGAGAGCCTTGACAAACTTGTGGTGCGTCATTGACGTTTGATTATTTGTTTTTTTTTGAGATGCGGTAAATAATGTAGGAGTTAATGACACACACTTCGAACCCCCAAAAATATAACTTCCCCCACCATTTCAGCGACTTACGGAGAAAACAATACGTCAAAAACCCGCTGACATTTTTTTTATATATCTTAGTAATTTTACTATATTTTGATTTGATTTCTTGTGCCATTTCAAGAGAAAACTTTAGGGAAACATGCATGTCGCTAAAAGTTGCGCTGAAATAACTGAATTTCCCGTAATCACTAATAAACTTTAATGTCCCATGAGAGGGGACAGCGGAGTGCAAAGCGTTAATAGATAAATTCGCTAGATCCTAGTCTATCAGGCTCTTGAGTTGGTGTATTGTAATAGGCGAAAAAAGAAAAGAAGAGACAAATCGCATTGTTCAGTCTCTCATTGTTGAAAAGCTTATCCATTAGAGATGCCGAGTTTCATAATTGAAGGTTGCAAACGGCAAACGTTGAAATGTACTGGTGTCGCTTTGAGAGGTACAATTGAATAATCTAGTGGCCTTCGTGGAGCTACGTATTGGGCACTTATATATATATATATCTTTGTAGAATGTCCCTTACGACAAAAAATATTGATAAAAATAAAGTGCAAATGAGGCTGAAAGAAGAATCCAATAAGAAGAATATAAAAGCTAAAAAACTTAATTTATCTGTAAGAATACGAAAGAAGATCTGTGTCAAGGCGTAAATGCAATTTCTTTTCTTTTATACCATGAAAAGTGGTCCCATATTCCCATTTTTGTCACTTACGATCTGCTCTATAGAGACAATAGAACTGAGTTATTTCCTCATACTATCTGAAGGCATTATTTATGTATTGGTAGGATACTTTTACCACACATGGTAACGTCACGTACCAATATCAACCTTAGAGCTGAACACTACATTTTGCCTTCCTCAAACTGAACAACCCTGCGAGATCATTGGAGTTCTCGAAAAACCCACACAGATTTTTCTTGTAGAGTAAAGAATCTTCAAATTTTCCTATTATGTCAATTACAATGAAGCAAACAAATCTCTCGAACGAAAAATGCCCGGTGTTTAGGTCTAGAATTAAAATTATTAAATTATAATTTACATTGTTAACAGGTCTGTGAATTTCAATCATAAAATTTAATTATTTTATTATTTGTACACTGTCGTAATACGTGAAAAATTATAGTTGAGAATATCCCAACTGTGTACCAATAAATGTAATATTTGAATAACTATGCACTTGATATTTTATGCCAAGAATTGTGTACAATTTATTTTTACGATCTGAGCACTGTGCACGGATGATTGTACACCACGAACTGTGCATCATGCTTTATTAACTGTGCACACAACAATAAAAAAGCGTACCGTCGCAAGGTAACGTTAAAAGGGAAACAAAATGGTCTGTATAACATTTTGTAAAATTTTGTGCACAATTTTTCCTGTAAAGATGTTATGCGCACTATTTTTAATCGGCCGTGCAATTATTAAGTCATGGCGCAAAATTTTACGGTGCACAATCTTCCGTGCAGTCTTCAGGTCGTAAAAATAAATTCCGTAATGTTCTTTGCGTAAGATATTTTGTGCAGAATTATTCAAATATCACAGTCATTGATTCACAGTTTTTTTTTATGCACAGTTGACAATCACTCATTCAATTTTATGTCTGTACCTCTTGTAGGTAATATTGTTCTCGAAACACAGAAGAGAGAGCACTAGTCTTCGTATAGACCGACGAAATACGAATATCTCGTTTATCTCTGCGCGACGACGTTGATTTAGCTCGGTGAACCGAGTATAGATAAATATATGACTGAAGTAAGAAATAACATTCTAGTGCCGGGAGGTGCCCCGGTTATAAAGGCAACCCGACTGACATGGATATATAGATGGTATACGTATCTCCAGGCGAAGTGCTTGATCAAATTTACGCTTTACGTTTCATTTAGTACATTTTGCCATAGCTCCATTTTGGTATAACCAATTGGATTAAGTAATAACTCATTCCATACAATAGAACTTTCAAATCATTGATATTATATTATTTTCTGTTTTTTTTTTTAAATTGAAATTGTTATACAATTCTTTTCGATTTTTCACTCTAAGGATTTTCGAAGAATCTTAAATAATACAGGGTTTTTGCACAGCGTTCTTTAACACTACTATTAATTGAAGTTGGTTCGATTGAACAATTCGAATAGACAGCGTGATTTCAATTGGTAATTTAGTCTTCGGCTATTGGATATGAGTGAGATAAGGAAAGAATTAAAATTAAAGTAATTTCTAACAACAGAAAATAATATTGGCAAAGTTTCTACGTCAATTTTTAGGAAACTAATCTTTGTTTTATATATGTGTCATTAATTTACGTCACTCGTTTTATTACCCATGGCGCCTCAAAATGCTTACATCACGAGCGGAAGCATTACGTTCAGTAAATTTGGCGTATACACGACCATCTGCAGCGACAGCATAGATCGTCATACGTATACAAGTTAAACAAACGGTTAAAAGTACCAAATTCAAAATGAAAATTTCACCAAAAGTCTCGAACTTCCAATAAAATTTCATGTTACAACAATAAAGCTTGTCCTTATCCAAAAATTCCGTGTAAAATTCTCAAATATTAAAACTTCCTGAAGTTTTATTAAAATTTGGTTAAGCACTTCCTGAACACAAAGGAAAAAAAGATGCGAGAAGTAAATTAAATATTTATCAGGCACTTGCAGGATGCAAGTTCTCTCGTCATGACCATGACGTCATGGCCCGTGTACAAAACGAAATACGAATATGAAGCTCCATTCTTTCCTGAAGTCTTAATTGCGCAAAATTTCTCCAAACATAATTTTCGTATGAACGAATGCTCCATGGGACCAGTTCTTGGAAGGGAAGGAAATCTCAAACAGGAAAGATGCCTGTCTTATTTCTCATGTGCGTAGGATGTGTACGCGTGGCTGAAAGACATCACGTACGCTATGCTAAAGCTTGCTTAATATAACGTTAGGGGATATTCCACGAGCAAGATATCAACCCATGAGATTCAAGTATCCGTAAAAAGTGGCCTATTTATCTGTAAATTAATCATCGACCATATTGTAGTGCGATCATCACCCTACGGTGCGGTGCACGCGCCTTGGATCATCCCACAGATTCTGTGAATTAGACATTAGCATTGAGATAAAATTATTTAATTAGCTGTAACCAATAGAATCGCTTGTTAAAGCTAAATTCTTTTGATTTATAATACGATATTAATAAGCATCCAAGATCCTGTTATCAAATATAAATTACACAGATACACCGACTTTTGATAGTAGATTAGTCACGAACAATCTCTTATATCTTTCTTGATCGTGGGATCATCTCGATCTTTTGAGTCCTACTGAATGAACGTAACGAAGTAACCTTAACTATATCACTACAGATGATAGTGTAATGATTTGAATCACCGGAGAATTCCACGACTGACATAAGTGGTAGGTCTGATGAGATAGTGACAGATCAATTTTGCAAGCGTGCGAAACACTGTGGTTTTCTTTTCATTGAGAGTTAATCCTTCAGTAGTTACGTCAGTTTTCGTACACCTTAGTACTCACGTGGGGGTCATAAAGACCCTATATTTTTAATACAATATATTGATGACTAATACAAAAATATTGTTCTGCATTGAAAATTATTATTGTTTATACATATAGTTAAAAAAAATCAATTTGTTTTATCGCTTACATTCATTGTAAATTAATAAATAATACCGGAACAAAATTATTTTAGTGGTGGCGCGAAAAATAACAGATCTTGGAACTTTTAAGCCTCCACGCGAGTGTTCAAGGGTTAACATATCACGGGTCATGAATCTGTTTGATAAACTTGAATCCATAGGTTATTTTATAGTAAGAATTTATATCTATAGACGATAAGTTAGGACGCAGGTATAGGATTAAAATAAATAGGCGAACTTTAGGTGGTGGAGTTTGCTTTGAATCTATAACTCCATATATTTGATAAATGTACATCTCTATGTACTGCTGTAAATCAAACAATGACATTTTGCTCTAATGGCAACCGTTGCAGCTGTAATGTATTTCCAGTGTAAAGCACTATATTCTGAGTACGTGTGAAAGTATCATAAACAATCTAAAGATACAGAGCATATGGCGGTAATTTTCCATTTTATTTAAGTGTAACAAGATATTCTTATCGATGGGTTCTATATATTTTATCAGTAATGCCCTAATATACCGTTGTATTATTATTTAACTAATAAATTATATTGTGATATTTTCAGTTTGAAAAATTAAGTTGATTAAAGAGCCTATACGAAGTTTATCTTTGAAAATCCACTTATTGACGCTTATAAAGGATACTGAGAACGAGTTTCGCATAAATTTATTAAACATTATAATTCATAGACGTCAGGCTGCGTTGCTGTGAAGCATCGAAGCACGACTTAATCTTACTTTATTAAGACGCTTCTGACGTCAAGCTTTAGGGCTTGTTATTAAGTAGTTGGAAGATGTAATTAGTATCTTTGTAGTTATTTATTATAATAACAGTATGAACATTTTTAGATGAATAAGTTTCGTCTAGGTGAATTATTTAAATAACGATATTATTTCTTTATATTTGTTTAATTAAAATATTGAAAGATTGAAAAACAACAATGGATGCTAAGCCAAAATTTATATCGAAGTGAAAATTTGATTTTCGTAGAAATAATACTCGTGACATTTTTACCTTCAATTGATGAAATATTACAATAGAAAATCGATATTTCAATTAACCCTAATCGAAGTTTCTTGTTACTTTAAATGGAAGGATTAATATACTAGTGTTTAAATATGATAAGGACTAAGCGCCTTGAAGCAATTTATACATAGTGATTTTGGAAAATATTCATTTTTTTTTTTTAATCAACTAATGTGTACATACTTGAACTAATCCTTGGGTAACGCATTAACCACTTAATCTGGCATTTTATTAGCGGTCGCGCAGACCGAAAACGTGCAAAGCAATTGTGCGCTGCAAATAGCTGAACGTGTGGAAGACGTGATTTCCGGTTTACTGGTTAAATAATAATGTCACTGTGCGATAACAGATTTGCGGGAGTATATATGCTGAAGCGTTTATAACAAACGTAAGATTATGCTTTTCATTTTTTTTTTAATACAAACTATACTATAATTTCACAGAGAAAAATATTTTAATATTTCAAGCAGGTACCTTATACTCGAACTGTGATATCAGTCTTATGATCAGGGGACACTTTTACATTCTAACACGTAACAAAGTGGCCCTTCAAATAGACACTGATTTCACGGTTCAACTATACATACTTGTTTGGCACGTTACCTAAGTCACGTTGTCCGCCATTTTGTAGATATGACACAATTCAATATAAGAGAATCTTAAGTTTTATTATTGCTGAAAGTAGCTTAAATAATCTTTTAATTGATATATATTCATCTCCAGATTGTCATCATCTCATTTATACATATCACATTTTCATTATCTTACCGCATGAGTGCCAACAAAATAGCCATACAGGGACATATAAAAACCTTTACGATCGTTATAGCACACGAAATAAATAAGCTCCAACTAAAAGAACGATACTTTTCTGAAAATGATAGTTCCGTTACAAAAAATACTTTTATCTTCCGATGACTCGAAGCGATATTTGTAACGAGCGATCGTCAAGACTGATCGGCCGACGCAAATCTTCGTAGAAAAGTGCTTCGATATTTTTACCAGCCATTCCCAATATATTTAGTTTCTCTAAGTCATACAATGCCGTAAAGAACAAAAATAAGGTACCTAATCGACCGCGAGAGACTTGTGGAAATGAAAAAAATAAAAGTTTATGCAATCGTTAGGATTCTTAAATACTTTTTTGTTATATATCATATATTTTACATTAGGATATTCAAATAACAGGCAGACATGGTTATCCATGTATACCTTATTGGTCTCTGATATCCTAATTCAAAACCGTCGTGTCTTCTATCATCCGCTTAGAACCAGCTTTAGCTACCATTGATAGATATAAGTAGAGGAAGTCGGGGCTAGCTTTGAGCTACGCATTTAATCCTAGACAGATAGGCTTGGCAAACATTACTGCAGATTGCTGTGGGAGTTCTATCTCTGGTTATAACGATAAGCACTATGGATTCTCACATGCTTTAAAGCTGCAGTTATAAAACTGTCAGAATCTTGTAAGTTAATACGTATGATATATCAGGTCTCGTTATTGCCAAATCAGATTGATGCATTATACTTCATTTCATTTCTCTGACGCATGTACAACTGAATATTTCTGATAGTGGATATACGTAGAGAATATTCTTTGGGATGAGTTGGGATGCTGGCTGATGTGAGGTTTTTAAGTAACATCCGTCGACGCGTAATATACTACGTGATGTTAATCAAAAGTGAGATATTGCTACGGACTAGTCAATATCTCTAGAGCTGTTTCTCTTAGCGTACTGAATTTACAAATGGAAGTATCGAAGTCATTCAGTATTATTATGACTTATTTCATTCATGACTATTTTACGTAAGTAACATGTGGACCAATGAGCAATCACGTACTTACTGATACGACGTCTTTTAATTTTATTTATCTTAGGATGGAGTATTTTGTACTTTTTTTTCTTTCTTTTTACACTCTCTTGAGGACATTCTTGAAATATTAGCGAATAATAATGAAATCATCGTTTCGGAATGGCGTATTGCCAGGCATCGTTTGAATACTTGGCTTACTCAGTTTTCATTCCGTGTATATTGGACTTTGAAATTTGCAAATCGGAAGTCAATATTGATTTTTGTCACCAGTCTAAATTTCGATATCACGGTAATATTTAAATGGCTTTTTTTAGATTTCTCTTACGGATTTTTGGCTTGGTTTAGGTCGACACTTTTCATGCTGATACTTATTGAAAGTTTTACGAGAGTGTGTATCAATTTCAAGTCTGTGAGATATCGGAGACGTTTTAGAGCTGTACAATGAATTTCAATGAGAGAAAGGAAATTGCAGTCTTTCAAGAAAAAAAGATAAATATACATTTTACTCAAATTGCTAAAGTATCTTTTACAACCGAGTGGATTCATATTTCGGTGTTATAAAATGCAATGACTTCCTTCTCCTTACTTCGACAGCACTATATCAAATATATCACGTGACGTTTTCTCCTCCGACTTTTGACATGCAGGGTTCAAATTTCTTGAAAAAAAAATATATATATATTTTTCAATTGCGTAGCCGATATATCCCCTATACCCTCATTATACACTGAAAATATTTCGAAATATGTATTAGATATAAATTGATAAAATCTTTAAGTATTTGTCTGTCAAAAATAAAAACAAACGATTATACGTTGATTAAATTACTATATAGTTACATGTGGTTGATATTTTTTGCATTCAAGAATATGATACCCATAATTCGCATCACGTCCGAAAACCATGAAATACCTAAGGCGATCTCTTGATCTCAATACTCCAAGAGTTCCAGGATTTTCGTTTTCCTGCATGACTACGTGTCACCCGGCAAGGTCTCACTTTCACGAACGGGATAACCCCGACCGTCGAATACTGTTTCTAAAAATAGTATCGTTCTGACTATTTCTGAAAGGTATGACGTCAATCAATCGACACGCTGGTCGCGTCTCGACGCCATAGAGTTGTTTGACCAGCGCCGTGAACGTCCACGGAACATTAAAACTTGGCTATAGTACAACGGCAACCGGCAGCCACTGTTGCGCGATCGCCCACTTGGAAACTGACCTTACGTTTCTCGCTTCCGTCTTACGTATAGGCGTATTCAGGTTGCATCTGATTAATTGAACGATTTTTTAAAAGAGAGTGATAGTTTTTTTTTTATAACTATCTCGATAACGACCTTCATTCTGAAATCGTTGATGACGGATCCGGAACGTATCTACCTATTTTTTTTTACATAGTTAACGCCACGTTTAATACTTAGAATGGTAGTTTACTTCTTCCGCAATTGTACCTAGTTGTTACCCCAAGTCCGGCATTCTTAGTTTCCATTGTCGCACCTACATATGACGACAGTAACAATAACATTGACTGGTTTTATGATAGATCCCGGGGAACACCTAATACCTTAACGACTTTATTGATTCATAATCGATATCAATTAACGATACTTCGATCACAGACTATCGATTAATACCGTCATACATAAACTCCTAGAATTTGAACATTGGAATTTCACATTTTCAAACACAATTAACGTATAAAGTATATATTATTTATTATAATGATATATTATTGATTTGAGCATTTCAGATTTCTTGTGAAACCCCTTACAGATGTATATCGTGTGTGATGCCGTTCTTTGCGTGTGACATATCGATGCGTGGAATGTAAAATGCAAGAAATTCCTACCGTAACCATCAAGTTCTTTCAAGGCGCCGTAGGGGAAGTGGCACAATATATTAACAACTCGCAAGGAGGCGCGTGCCATTTTAAAAGTATTGAGTCACGATGTTCTAATCTTAGACGACGGCCGATATCGGTTCTGGACCACGGCTCTGCAAGTGGTGACGTCGTATTGTATTGCGTCACGACGACCTCAGCAGCTAGCGAATCGGAATACACCGTAGGAACCGCCTCCGTTCGGTTTGTCATATCATTGTTTTCCTCCTTCAAAGTCGAAGCTCCGTACCTCTTATCTCTGGACAACCTTGCGTTTAAGATTATCGTCATCGCTGTGTATAAAGGCGCAAGACTCGACGCGAAGAATTTCAAACAGCTAATAACTTAATAACAAAATGGACTGGAGCATGCATAATTTCTGATTGGGAATTACGATGAAAAATATCGATACGTGAAATTAATAAAGACACTTCATTGGTCGTATATCGTTTATTACGTAATACAGATAAATCTTAGTGAACATCTGCAGATATGTGCATATAGAACAAATTTACAACGAAAACTTATGACGTAGAATACAGATGGCGAAAATAGCATTCATCTACATGTCTTCACTAAGGTATAGCTGTATTTAAATGTACAGAACGAATATAGACTATACTTGTCAAAGATATTAAAAGGTTTAAACAGAAACGATTAACTGATATTGATTTTGAAAAATTGGATGGAAACTTCATGTTGTCTTATAGATTTTTTATTTGCGTAAATGCAAAATTCCTTTGGGGCTTAGGAAAGTTTAATTAAGTATCATGTGTAACACCAATCATTCGATTATAATATGTCAGGAATGTTTTATTCCTACAAAATAAATATTGCCAAAAAGTTACTAGTATGGATACCAATGTGAGTTAATAGAAAAAGAATTATTGTCTTTTATTATTGTTCAGTGTATCACAACAATAATGACTCAATATATATATACAGTATTGGGCTGTGTGATGCGTATAATATTTAATGTCGCTACTAACTAAACGCCTTCAATTTCTCAATCACAAATTACATCAAGTTCTGTTCAGAGATCATTGAAACTCATGATAGACATCTTTAGACAGGCCTTTAACTGGTAGTCTGGCATCCGCGAGTCGTGCTAAGAGAATTTTTCATCTGCTATCGATCGATCGTGATGAAATATTTCGCAACATAAACAATTATGAAACATACATACTTGCATGACGATAATAGTTATCTATATGTTTAATATATTTTAATATATTCATCTGAATATACAAGTATATATTTTTTTAACGTTGTAAACCTGCCATTTATATTATTCACGTCGATATAATTAAAACCAAGTATTTCTTTCGCCTTATGCATTTTCGGTGCATGATACACAAATTTCTGACGTCATAGTCGTCATTATTACGTAGTACGTTAAGACCACACGTCATAGGGAATGTTCTCGTAAAATCAGAGTGTCATTCAATGGGTTATAAGTACTTGTATACTATAGTGGATTACGTAGAGAGTGTCAATTTGTCCCATAAGGAGATCCAAAAAAAATAAGGTTAATGACGTCACGGGACTCGAGCGTTATATTATTATTTCAATATATTCTTAGAACCGATTTTGCAACTTTCAAGAAACTTTCGCGAGACTCGTACGATATTTCATTTCACTAAAGACTGAAGTGCCAGGCGTCTGCTGCAACAGGTGGCCTTTGGACTTTTTTCTCTACTGGTTCCTCGCAGGCACTTCGATGAAGTGGATCGATTACACGGAAGCGTCATAAAGCTCATCGTGCGCCTTCGTGTAATACTAATCACTGTAGGATGCAGTACAAATTTTTTTTACAATTCAAGGAATCTGTTACGGCTATAAAATATACATGGATATACACGCATAGCTCCAATAGTGTTTGAATATGATTTTAAATATATTAATAATTTTTCTTTTATTAATAATATCATTCTTAAGTTATATATAACTCTCTACTGTCATTTTGATAGCATTTATCAAATGATGTATGACAAAAGTATCCACATTATCCTTGAGAAAGGTCTTTGACCAGATTTGATGTTATATAAGTCAAAGATTTGACGTTATATCCCTTACATTAATTTGTAAGAAAATTGAGGTCAGTATAGCGATAAGTTTTATAGATATTATCCGTTTTCCTTATTGGAGCTTGGGAGAAATCGTTATGACTGCTTCATCGAATGATACTCTTTTCAACGATATTACAAAAATGATTTTACGCTGTAATTCGTTTTTAATGATATATATTATAAAAATGTATTTAAATATATGTATGTCTATCGTGGTTATACTCTTCGTTGCATATTGTTACGTACAGAAATTAATTTCAGCGTTCATTTTGTTGCACATACTTGACTGAATTCTGTTGATATTGTAGTTTCAGTACATTTGCTATGAATTGGAATAAATTCAGACAATGACTTAGTCAGCATTGTATCATCATATGACTGAGATTACATATTTATTGAACCCTTGCCAACTATCGATAGAACACGTACGCCATGACCTACATGAATTTTTATTTTGTATTTTAATTGGAACATCATTCTGCCTTCCTCGGCTGCTACGTCATTTTTCAGGATATAGAGTGGTAGCAGATAGTCCATTGAAATTCAAATGTGGATGACTTACATCCTTTTTATACATCCTACGTTCTGCATCCTATATTCGTTTTGCAAAAATCCATAACTGTTATTAACGACTTTTATGCAAGGACAAGTCAAAATTATTTCTTTAATCGTTATCGATTACGTTCGATAGTAATACTTGTATGAAAGTTCAGTGCTGAGTTTTATCGCGTGATAAGAAATCAATGTACGTGACACTTTTATTCGATCGAGATAATCGCAAAATTAATTCTAGTACAAATTACTTTATTTCATACTTTGTAAATGGATAGTAAGAAGATAACACTTGGTTATTATTATTAATATCATTATTATTATTATTATTATTA